>VUYV01000285.1:241604-582679 GCA_008711295.1 Anarhynchus alexandrinus | reverse complement strand
TAGAATGGGGGTTAGGGGGGGTGGGGGGGAGGGGGGTGGAGAGCGAGGGTGTTGCTGTTCGGCTTCTGTCGTGACATGGGTCATGAGGATATCGTGTCATCAGTGAAAGCTTTTATGCTCTTTTTGGCAGTGCAAGAGAGGGATATTACACCCCACCCCCCGGCTATGTTTTTATTGATGTATTTCTGAATGTAATTGTTGAGGTAGAGCACACCTGGTTTTCAGGAAGGCAAAGTTATCGCAGGTTAAAATGCATTTCTTGTCTTATTGGCAGTAGGTCATTTCTCAGCGTCTTTTATTTTAGAGGCTATAAGCAGGAGAGCAGTCAGAAAGAGAGGTGGTTTTGTGCTGTCTCAACTCTAGAGAAGTAACAGCAAATGCACGCATTTGAGTTATTAATGGGGGAGAAAAATGAAGTTTAAAGAACCTTAATAGAAAGGGCAGCACCTGCTTTCCCACTGACTGCTGAAGCATCAGAAGACATCAGGTCCCTTTTATCAGTAAGCCTAATGCACAGCCTTGGATGTCCGAGATAGTTTCTTGCCTGCAAGAAATAAAGGAGGAGGAATCATTGCTTCTGTTTTATTAATGTAGTAATCTAAGGGGTTTTTTTTATTGTTTTCTGTTGAGATTAGGATTTGCAGAAGAAATTTACAAGGTTATAAACTAGATCTTCCCATGCCAGCACAATATAGTAGTCTTTGTATCACTGCTTATTTCAGTTCCCCCCACTCTTTTCTTCCTGTCCCACCCCCCACTCCCACTTTTTTTCTTTTTAAACTCCTTGATGGCATTGGATAAAGGTATTTATTTCCAAGCAGCTTTTTCACTCCTGGTCTTTTTGCTGCCTTCCCCCCACTGCTGCTGTATTTCATCCAGGCGCCTTACCCCTGGCCGCGGCAGTCTCCTTTGAGGACACTGTCAGTGCTGTGCCCTGGACCAGCTGTTAAGGCTGCAGGGAGAGGGCCATATGAAAGCTGCAGCTGGTGCTCGCCACTCTCTTTTCTTCCTTCTACATCTCTTCTTCCCCAGAGTAACACAGACTGCTTGCGGTTACCTAATTCTCTGTTACTAGGGTTGGGCAAGTTTTAATATCAAACAGCAGTGGACTTTTAAGAAGTGTGTGTCCTGAAGGACTGGAAGAGAGCAGGCTGGGGAAAGGGGCATTTTACCAAGCGTTTTTTTTTTCTTTGTCTATTGAATAGCAGCTTTAACTGAAAACTTTGTTATTGGGAAAAATGTTGGGTTAAAGTACAAGGAAGAAAGATTTTTGTTCATGTTGTTCTATATTTTATCATGTTTGGTAAAATTTATATTCACTTTCCCTGAGTTTTGGATCATTTGCAAGTATCTAGCTAATTGAACAAAGAATGTGGTCACTTCTAAGTTTTGTTTTTACGCTCCCCGATACAGATCTCGATCGAGTATAGCATCATGTACGAGTGTAAGCACCCAAACTGCTTCTGATGATCAGGTTGTCAAATTCTGGGATGAACTCAGTTTAGTTGGCTTACCAGATGACATTGATGTTCAAGCCTTATTTGAGCCAACAGGTAAGATGCGTTCCTATCCTTTTTTTCCTGTCCAGTAGTAGTACAGTAGCTACAATAACAGTGCGTGAAATTTTTCAGCTGTTTGTTTTCTGTGCTCTGGTGTTTGTCAAGTGTTTGATGATGCTTTTGTAGCTTTTGCCAATGTTACCTGGTGTTTTTCCGTAGTCTGCTCTTCAAGTACTGGATGGAATCCTTGTCAGCTTTGTATGGGGAAATATTTGTAATCTACTGCTGAACTGGTGTTGAGGTATTAATATCTTCGGTATTATGATTCTATTTTGGGGAGAAAGGGAAAAAGAAATGAGACACAATTTAATATAATTCTTGAAGCCTTAATCCTGTAGCCTTACCTAATCTCCTGTTGCTAGTGCAGGGTTATCGGAAATAATGGGAGGGAAGATTTAAAAGAGCAGTATTGATAGAACGCATAATACGGTTGCGTATTTCCAGTATCTGCAGATTTTTCTGTCAGAAAACTGTCTGGTTGGTCATCTGCTCTTTCATTTTAATGGAACTTTTCTTTTTACTCAGTTATGAATTACTTTTTCAGAAAGCATCTATGTCCAAATGCTTTGCCAGTAGTCTACTCACGTATTTTGCCTCAAAAGTAAAAAGATATTTGTGCAATAATATAAATGTCATTCTTTCATGAGTGTGGAAATTCATTTCAAAGTCTAATTAAAAACAAAGAATAAAATTTTATGGTTTGTTTTAAATAGTTATGTCATAGTGTGGGTGGGCAGGGGGGTTATCAATTTAAACTTTTTTAAGTTGTTGTTATGATTTGTAGACAGCTCTTCTCAGGTCCTTACAGAGATTTTGGGGGGAATTCCTTCATTGCTGAATGATTAAATTGACCAAGTACCTAATTTCAACGGCTAATGTAAAGCATCATTTTTAGTCGAGTGTAAAGCTGTCACAGAATTCTTTTGGAAGTATACATCATTTACATTGTTTTCCCAAAATTGAATTAGAAACTTCTTTCAAGAGATACCTGTTGAATTCTTCAAATTCTGATTTTTTTTTTTAATGTAGATAAACATTTTAATTATATCTCTGTAATGTGTTTGTCGTATTGACTGTTTTCTCAGTCGTTTTTACAGTGTTTCTGTTTATGCTGTATTTTGAGCTTGTAAAAGTTTCGTGTAGAATTCTAAAGCATCATATGAGCTTATTCTACATTAACATACAAATCTGTATCTGCCCCTTGGGTTAAGAGTACGTACAGAGACAAATGTTATCTACAGTGAAATGTAAGAGCAAATGTAACTCTGTGTGTGTGTGTCTCACACACACATTGCATATAGAATCATAGAGTCATAGGCTCATATACACCCCACTGTTATGATTATATGATTAGGCATGTGAAAATTAGAAACAGATACACAGAATGTGTTGAAATGAAGAGGAAGGTGTGTTATGTATCCAAAAAAATTGCAGTATATTTAGTGTCTGATAGTAACATAATCTGATAGAAATATATTTAGTGTATAATAATAAGGACATTAAACCTTGCAACAAGGAAAACAGGAGGAAGAGAGACTATTCATTTTCTCTGGCAAGTATTTACTACCAGAACTAAATTCTATACTTAGAGGAAGCGCTTGACAAAGAGTTGTACAACCAAAGCTCTTTTTCTTTCATCATGCATTAGGTCATTGCTGGGCTCATCACCGCTGTGCGGAGTGGTCATTGGGAGTCTGCCAGACTGAAGAGCAGCTATCGGTGAACGTGGACAAAGCTGTTGTCTCAGGGAGCACAGAAGTAAGTAAAAAGACTTGAATGCTCAGTCCAGTAAGAGAATAGGGGTGGAGTTAAAAAAAAGGCAGTAGACTAATGCAATACAAGGTATGACCAAAAATATCCATGTATGGATCTCTGAGTTCACATTTATAGTAAGATTTCTTTGGACAGGTCTTCATGATAAAATCTACAGTTGCAATTTATTAAAAAAGCTCATGGAGTTGCATGGAATGTATCATTAATTAGTTCTGAGGTAACTAGAATGTTGGAAGTACGTAACTGACCAAAACAAAATACAGACGAAAGAAAAGTTGAGTTCAAATTAGCAAATGCCCCGCTAGGTAGAGGAAGTAATTATTTTGCCAGTTTATATTCTGAAATTATATGACTCAAATATAGTAAAAGAATTTCTTAATTACTTTCATACCAGTTTCAAAAAGCAGGTTAGTATAGGAAAACTGGTGTTTACCACAAAGCCTACGTTACTCTAAATATTGATGGAAATACATACATAAATATTTAGTCTTCTAATTTGACATGGTAATGTATTTGGAAAAGTAGGTACCTTTGAAAAGGACAGACTCCTTCCGGTGTCATATTCTGAAAGCATTTTGAATTGATGAAGAGACCTATTTCACATTGTTTTTACCACATGTAGCTATAGTATTTGGTCGTATTTTTTCATGTTTTGTAGATGATTTTAAAGATTTTACTTTTTTCTATATTAATCAGTCATGCTATCAAAAAAAAAAATCTGTGTAATTTTTGCTTGTTTTCCCATGATCGTGCTTATGTTTATTTTTACTTGATTCTTAAAAGTTTTTCATGCATTATATTAAAATTAAAAAATGATGCAGAAGATACCAGTAAATGTTCTGCATTGTGTGGACTAAAAAGCTGCTTTAAATCAGTCTTTCAATACAAGCCATATAACACAGCTTTCCTTGCACCTTCTACTTTTACTGATATTGAATAAATGCTTTGCTTTGAATAATTTAATTGATTTCTGTATATCTGCTTTCAAAATAAAAGACTATTCAGAGTGAATGAACCTGACAGTATGAAGTTCTAAATGAGCTTGAAGATGTTAAAGCATTTGTATGTGTGTGTGCATGTATAAAAAAAATTATAAAAAGAATTAAAAGAACATCCAAAATTGGTTATTTTTTTGTTTAAATCCCCCTGCTGAAAAATTTTCATCTCCTTGGCTGATGATGGTGGCTTGTAGTAATTTTGTGATCAGCTCATTCCCGTCTGTAGTCATTTTCATTATAATATTTTAGTTTCTAACAGCAATCCTTGCTGCAATGTTCAAGCTTGTATTTTGCTCTATTGAATTTCATCCTGTTTTCACTATTGCAGTTTTGTTTCTTTTGATATGGTCCCTTGCTCCTCCCTCCCCTGTGCCTCAGGGTGATGGTGCCTCACCTTCACATCATCAGTACATTTTAAGTTTTGTGTAGGTGTTTATAATGCAAATATTTAAATAAGAATTTTTGAAGAATCTCACATCTCTGGTGTGATAGTTTCCATTTCAGTCCTGTCTTTTCATGTGCTGCTCTGTAGCTTCTCTACTAATCTTTTCAAATTCTGCAAATAATTTTTATATACCCCTGTTGCATGTGTTTCAGTGCAATGCAGAGAGATGAGAGAAACTTGAATCAAGTGCCGTTCTGCATATTTTCCAATCAATCTTTGCTGAAACCATGGAGAAACTTTATTTGCTGTAATACAGCAGTCAGCCAGGAAAGAAAGATGGTTTAGTTATTCTCTTTCATCTGTACTGTGAGATCCCCAGGGAGAATAAAGCAAGGGTGCAACTGTCATTGTCTGATTCTAGAGGAGTAGGTAGGCAAAATGGGACATCTTTATCCCGTGGTCATACCAGGGAAGTTTTTTCTTTTTTTTTTTCTTTTTTCTCCAAGAAATAAGAAGCAAACTCTTCTGTAGTTCTCTGTTCCTGACCATGGAGCAGCAATGTGGGGTTTGCTCAAAGAGTTTGTGTATAACTGGTTGGGAGCCCAAGTAATCCTGTGTTTGCTTGTGTCCAGGCTGTAGTGCTTGGTAATAATTTTTCACTACTTTTTAACTTGTCACTAAGGTAAAGAAGGCACAAAAAAGTATAAGGTGCTGGTTATCCTATGCGATAGCGAAAAATTTAGCTTAAGAAAAGAAATTTTCTTTGTGTGACATATTTTGAAAAGTTTTGAATGAAAGCTATAGCAATTTATTGTATGTTTTTGCGTTTACAGCTGCTTGTGCTTTAGTTTTGCTAAAATTTTGGGCTTCTTTCTAATGTGATGTTACTGTTGTCAATGCAGATGCAAATATGTGCTCAGGACATGCAGAAAAATAGTTTAAATAAAAACAAGCTGTATGCTATTTCCTCTACTTGCCACCAAATTTGCTTTGTTTGTTGTTGTTGTTATTTGCTTGGTTGGGGATTTCTGTCTTCTTGGAAATCCCTCTGGCATGACATGGGTTTATGATGTGGTCTGCAGAACTGACATCTTTCCTTAGCTGGGAAAGTATGTTCTGTTTTCCTTATGTTCACGTACAGATTAAGTTTTGACATGTAACACACTTTTTCTCGATAGTGTAGTCCATTAATTTAGGTCTTTTAATTTGTGGAGATCATTCTGGGGCTGTTCTTACCTTGAAGGTCTCTTTCATTTGTAAGTTACATTCATGTTTCTCATTAGTTAGGCTGCCTATTGTCTGCAAATCCGTTTTAACTGGATATGACAGTGTTTCTTATTACTCTGTTTACCAGTTGAGATGTCCATTTGGCTTCACTGAACTTGTGATTGCGTTAATAAAGCTTGTGTAGACATATTTCATTGACCTGTTCCAAAGTATGTAGGTTAATTCATGTCGGTTTTCTTCTTGGCCTGTGTTTGCTGGAAGTTTAAAATACAGTACTATAGAGATCTCAGTATCTGTGCATGTTTCATAAAGTAACTTGCTTAGTGTGTCTTTGTTCTTCAGTTCTTTCTTTTGGTTCACTCATTTTGAAAGCCTGGCAATTTATTTAGTGAGACATCTGACCAATTTGTTACACATCTTTGTGTGTAGACATGGGTGGGTTCTTTGACTTTCTTTGGAAGTCTTGGTTTTGCCTCTCTTTAATATTAATGAGTGGACATACATACATCTGTATATGTGAGGTGTTTGGAATCTTGTGCATCGTGTTATTTTGCAACAACTGACAAAAGCTGGAATATACAGTAAAGGTTAGGGTAGTAGATGTGCTCTAGCCCTTACAGGTGGTACAGGTGACTCATTTCATCTCATGGCTTGTCTTGCTTACCTCAGTTATCTCACCAAGTGAGAATCACGGATTTTCTCAGAACCACTTTCTAAGTTTAAAAAGTCATAAGGAAGAACTGGTGACCCAGGTGACAAGCATAGTGTCAGAGCTTTTCTGAAGTTGACTCTTAAGAATTCACATACTTATCTCTGGAGCTTGTACAGTATGTAAGTTGCAGAGCCTGGAACACCCAAACATGACAGTTCCTTCCCCCACTACTTTAATAGGTTTTCATGGGTTTTTGGAATAATTTTGTTTGAAACTTTGAAAGAAAAGAACTCCTTGGAATATAGGCAGGGGAGAGAAAACTTCCAGTGATATGCTTGATCCAAGACTTAATTAAATTGCTTATAATTTGTAAGTGCTTTACTCAGTACATAAAAGTTACCATAGCAGAGAAGCTGTCATATTGTCAGATTTATGAAGGATAGACTTTTATCAGTAGGGTGTTTCTCCTGGTATTTGTGGTAAGATGCAAAGACAGTATGAAATGGAGTTTTAGTGAAATAAACTAAGCAAAGGAAAAATGACTGAACAGAAATCAGAGCTTTTACTGGAAAAAAAAAATGTGGTCAAGCAGAGTTTTCTGCTTTTTCTTGTGTTTCTGGCTTCAGTCTGATGCTTTCTTAACTATGCTGCTTTTTGATATTTGGAAGTGTGAACTTACTGGCATTACCATTTAAAATGGAGGCCTTTAGGGTTTGCATCTGCTCAGCTCTTAAGAAGAGTGGTTTCTGAAATATTTTCAGGTATTTTTAAATACTGCTTTATAATTTCCTTGTTTATTTTACATACATTGAGTAGGTGGCTGTTTCTCTACAGTCAGCTAAGGAAATAGTAATGTTTACTACTTGTCTGCCTTACATTGTCTATCCATAGCTCTTCTGTATGCTACGAAGTCCCAAACAGGGTGGGCTGCTTTTTCTCCCCAATATGCAAGTATCTCAATTCAAGAAGTGAATTTAAGGAAGACTCAGTAGATAGTGTGTTTGAACCACTTCTGAACAAACTGTGCACAAGGAAGGAATGCAACGGTAACTTTCCCAGCCAGCTTTCTCTTCTGATAAGATGTGGAAAGCAGTTTACAAGTCTGGGAGAATTTGTGAAGGACACTGAAGTCAAAGAAAACAGTATTGGTGGAAACCAAGAAGGAGGTTCCTATCTACTTAAAGACTGAATAGGGGAAACATGATACTAACGAAGTGTTTGAAGCAGTCATTCCAAAATATTACATTACTCTCCATTTTATAAAATTTAGATTTCATTTTGCTTTGAAATTCTCTGTATAGCTCTGTGCATATTTATCCACTTCACAGTTTTAAATTTTCCAGTAATAGTCAAGTGTTTTTCCAGGACCAAGACTCTTTCCAGCTAGACAGCTGAAAAATTGCTGTCGTCTTCTCCCACCCATCCATTTTTTTTAGTTAATCAGGGCAGTATCTTCTCTCTGTACAAGGCAGCTGTTTTCAGCTCCTGCTGAGTTTCTGCAGGCTGTGTTTGGCATGTTATCATTGCTGAGAACTGTAGGAGTTGTTGCTTTGCATAGAGGCAAGCTAATCAATAGGATCTTGCCTTGTTCCAGACTCAAAACGATCTGCTGTTTTGACACTCCTCTCTCCTGTAAGCCCTTTNTTTTTTTTTTTTTTTTTTTTTTTAAGGCAGCTTCCCTTGAATTCTGTCACCAGAGGCAAGAGATTGCGCTGTTTGTAGATGCTTCCAAGTTGGGGCAATGTTACAAGGCTTGCATATTAAATACCTCACTCAAATTGTTTCTTAAGCCCTTTCCCTCTACTGTTTTTAATTCTTTGTTCAAGATTCTATTTCAGCATGATACTTACCAAGCTAACCCATAAAGAAATAAATTCAGGGGAAAGTTGGGAACCATTTAAAATGTTTATAGTTCTTTTTAAAGTGTTTATCCATATTTTAAATGTATATTCACCCCTTGGGCTTAGTATACTTCTCATCTTGTTGAGACTTGTCCGTGTTTTTAGTAGTATGTGTGTATGCCTACTTGTGCTGCTTTAAGTTGGAAACCAATTTGGCTAAATTGATACTTCCTTTTGTTGTTCCTTGTATGTAAAGATGAGCATCAGCATCTTTGTATACTATTAACTTCATACACTGTGATGATTCTACCCATTTAGCCATAACAATTTTTCAGCTGTTTTTATTTTTTGTCGGCATAAAAAGTGTGTGCGAAAAATGGTTTAGATGACAGAATTGTGAAGACAGGGCTTCACATGTGTCTCAACCTAGCTGAACAGAGCATATAGCGATGCCTTTTTTTTTTTTTTTTGAGGTAGAGTGCAGGATTTGCAGTTCCTTGGTGTTCTAAAAGCTCTCTTCTTCCTTTTTCATTATTGGAAGAGCTAGTAATTCTTAAAGCCAGGGAAAAATGCATGAAGAACGTCATCTATAATAATTTATACCAGTTCTGGGCAGAGTCCTCTGTATTTGCCCATTTTTCAAGGAGAAGCTTTGTAATGTGATACTAAAAGAGCAGCTCTGGTATTCAGAAGCTCCTCTCCCAACTCTTGAGTTTTTTATGGTACTTTTGCACGCACAAGGCACTTGGCTTCTCTTCATCTCCCTTTACTGCAGCTTGGGAGCGACTACCTGGCTGCTCTATTGGAGTGGCTTCTGATTTTATCTTACTGAGGTTGTTTGTTTGTTTTTTTCCTGTAGTTGCTTTTGTCTTGCAACTGAGGAAGGAAGTACTGCAGGAAATATTCTTCCAAAATAGCATTTTACTTTTTTATGGCCTGCTGTCTCTCAGAGAACTCTAGTACAGAAAGTGCTAGAGAGAGACAAGAGGAATAGTGACATAGGTCTCATCAAGAAGACAATTCCATGTGCTGTTGGTCAATTTAGGAGTTTTATTCAATTCCTAGTATATTTTAGAAAAAACTGTAACAGTTCAGCAGTGGGGGCCATGAGGTATTTCAGTTTTCCATTAATTTCCTTTCTGTTATTTTTGAATTCCTCTAGTTATTTGTAGCCATTTCCCTGCTGCTGATGGTAAGCTTTGTACTTCAAGGAAAGAGATAGTGACTAAGAGTACAGCTTTGGTAACGTTTTAACACTGTAAATTATCGTCTGTGGATTACTCTGTTCCGCAATGGTTTGGATTTTGGTCACCTAAAGCCAGATCATTTGTATTGGAGAACGTGAGTCAGACTGTTCTTACAGCTTGTTAAAGACATCAGCAACACTACCTCAATTATTTTTTATCTCTGTTTTCCAAGTTCTTCAAAGCAGCCACGATACCTTAAAATTATCATAGGTGGTTTTGATTTACTACATGTAATTCTTTTGGAACACCTTTGTACACCATAAATTATGTCAGCTTTGGTAAATCTGTTCAGGTTCAAGAGCTGCCATGGGACCTGTATGTGTGTTCAGTTTTTTGCAGGTCCAGCAATTTGAGAGTAGATACTTGCCTACTTAGTTAGATTTGCAACTTAATTCTCATTAATATTGTCACATGAAAAATGATTAAAGTGTTCTTTCATTTGAACCCATATAAGCTTTACCATGATACACCTTTGTTCATTTGAAGTCATTGTCCTGTAGCAGCTGCTTTGAAAGCATACATCAAAATAGAACAACCAGGCATAGGGAAGAAGTGAGAACAAGCAGATAAGAAGGAAGCTGCTTGACATTTGAAATTATACTACGATTATTGAAAAATTCACCCTTTCCTGTTTTCTTCTCCCCTAGAATCTGACTCTAGGAGCCAAAGCAAATAAAGCATAATGTAATGTACTGTATGAAAAAAACCCAACAACAACCAACCAACCCCAAACCCTGGCTTTTTGCCTAGTAGTTGTTTTTAACCCTATAGTCACTTTTGCCAAATTTTTATGGTTTGATGGTGCGTTTGTTTTTTTTTTTCCAAATTATTCAGTGTGATTTTGTGCATTCTATTTTTTCTTCTGCAGTGAAACACAGAACAGAAAAAACCTAAATTACAGTTCTCACAAATACAGAATTCTGTTCCCTATCAAAACACAACACCTTTAACAATATGGAGTTTAGGACTCAACTTTCAAAAGACAGTTTTCAGTTTCTCCAGTTGTCTCATAGACCACATTTTCTAGTAAAAAATAAAATACGTTTTTCTATATCCCTGCTGATATTTAAGAAAATTAAGTAATTACTTTAGTATTAAGTAATAGTTAAAACTGACTGAATTTGAATCAATAACTCTACGCTTCTCTGCTTCTAATATGTTTATGTAATTATTTTGGCACGAAAAGTACCTTGGGATCTACTTAGGCTCCACACTTGGATGTGGATCTTCAGTGGCGTATTTAAGAGTTTGAAAGGATTGCTGTGAAATAAAGTGATTCGTCTGAATAGTATGATCATAAACTGAGAGGCAGTAGCATGTGGAAGAAATGTGGGTAAAGTCTAAACACTTTTGATGAAAGAAGGGATCTGAAATAGATTTTAATTTTGAATTTTCCATTTATTGAGAAAGAAAACTTCATTTATTTTCCTAGTGTTTCTGATGTAATTGTTGCTCGTTCGTGAATACTTTGATACTCAAGTAAGTCTGCAGACGTTAACTGAAGGAGAGATAGTTTGTGAGTGTTGGTTGTGATAGTCTAATTGGGGTTTGTTGAATGAATAGCTGATCTGTTTTTTCTTTCTCCACCAGTTGTTAGATTTCAGATTTGTACTATCTGATGTAAGATAAGCTGTTAATCATTAAGTAACTTTTCAAGTCAGCCAGCCAGTGAAAAAAATAAGGGGTTAAAAAGATACAGTATTAAACTGAAACGGTTTAATTAAAAACTTGTTTCTAAGATAATCTGATAAATATTAGGCTATCTGTGCCTATCCAAAATTTAATTTTAAGGAAATACATATTTTTTTCACTCATTTTCCCTTTATTTAACATATTTATTGTTAACATTCTGGTAAAACTAGTACTATGCTTCAGCATGTTAAGGTCTTTGGAATTTTTATGAGTGGAAAAGTCTATTATAAATATGAAGAAATATTTATTTCAAGGCTATATGACTCATACCCAATTTAGCATTTCTTTTTAATTAGCATCTCAAGAAACAGAAAATGTTCCTTTCCGGAGAGACATAAAACACACTGTCCAGTTTATGTGCTAATACACAGTAGAGTATCAATGTACCAAATGCTGGCAAAGTGTTTGCTTTAGAGTTTTTTCTGCATACTTGTTTTGGGAGTTTGATTCTTAACAAGTGCAAATACTTTAACATGACTTTTCAGTCTTTATAGTAGTTCCCTGCTTCATAACCTCTTATCATCATGATTCTGACCTAGTGATTAGAAAAAGGAGCACATGATAATGTGAGACCAGTTTAGCTATAGTTAATTTTGAGATCATCTTCAATGTGTTGATTCTATTTAAAGAGGAAGGCAGGCATTAATTTATGAACCACGGTTTGGAGGAGCATTTGTTTTCTCAGATGAAACAGAAGAAAAGATTTACATTTTTTAACTAATTTTTTTTTTTATTTGCTTTGTTCTGAGCCTTCTGTGAAANAAGAGGAAGGCAGGCATTAATTTATGAACCACGGTTTGGAGGAGCATTTGTTTTCTCAGATGAAACAGAAGAAAAGATTTACATTTTTTAACTAATTTTTTTTTTTTTTATTTTGATTTGCTTTGTTCTGAGCCTTCTGTGAAATAACAGCTCTGCTTGTATCCCTACCTTTTTATATATGGAAAAAAATATACTGTGAATTTGTCTATGTAGCAAGTAGCATTGTCAGTGCACATTATAACTCACTGATTAGAGTGAAATTGTGTCTTGTTCCTTCTTTGGTCCGTAAGAAATAAGTGCTAGAGCTTAACCCCTGCCAGCTGTTGCAAAGGGACAATGACTTGTGCATGTATTCTAATATATACGTTTTAAGTAATAACCTTTATTGAGAGTAAGAGAGGACTTTTCATAAACTGGCAGGTTTTTCCAGTGTATGAATATAATTTCTGTGACTTCATTGCCTGATTCCCCCTGCAATTTTGCCGACCTGAACAGAAGCACAATGTCATTTCTGGCAGGCGAAATCTACATAAATGTACTTCCCCATAATAACTGCATTTCTGGAACACAGTAGCAAATGAGGAGGGAGAAGACTTGGGTAACTTAGGCAGCACAAGACATCTTTCCTTAAGACGGTTTGTATGGCTTCATCTAAGGGAAAGTGTTTGATTTTCAGCCTCACCTATTGCTTTTTCTCACCCACTGCAGTGGTGCTGCTGGTGTCCCGCTGGGTGCCAGGAGGCTGTTCTGCAGGAGCTCACCCCGTGAGCCTTCCTGTGGCACTGAAGTTGGAAAGCAGAGTCAGCCTCAGAGTTTTCAGTCTGTGGGGTTTTTTTTCCAAGATGAATGCTTTGAAAGATGCACCTTGCTTGAACTCTAGATGTGGAATGTGTGGGTACTAGAACCGGGGGAGAGAGACTGTTGCTACAAAGACGTTTCTGAGAGGGTTTTGATGCTGAATAGATGATGGGCATTGCAGATGCTAAGGGCAGTCTGTGAGGTGTAGGAAGCAGACAAAATGGACTAGGGGCACGGAGAGAGACTGAGAGAGAAGCAGCAATAGCCCAGAAATGAAAGCCGAAAAGCCTAGCTGAGAAACATGAAAGGGCTTATGTTCCTGAAGGAATTTCCAGTGCAGGTTTCCTTTATTCAGTAACATTCACTGAAATAATTTACGGAAAGCTCTGAAGTGAAATTGTTTAGTGTGTGTTCCAAACTGGTGAAGTGTGTTTTACAAAGACCTTTTCTTCCTTTTTGCATGACTTGGGTAGAAAACACTTTTTTCATAATACGCCCAAAGAAATTCTCTATATTCTTTTTTCTCTTCCCCCCGCCGCCCCCGGGTGTCTTTCTTAAGTGTTACCCTAAGCATTAAGGCAGCGACATACTGGTTCATGCTGAGGTAGCACTCTGTTGCTGGGCATTTGATTTCAAGAGTTTATAATCTATTTATACCAAGTTATTTTGGGGGCTTACATGTTAAAAAGAGGGAGAACCTGATCTCTGAAGAGTGAAGAAAGCCCACTAAAGGAAAAGCGCACTGTCTCTTAAATCAAGATTATACCTTCTTCCTCAGCTAGTGCTTCATTTTGCTGGTGGGACTGAGCCATTTTGGTGCTTTGTTGTAGAACACGAGAATGTGGATATCTGGGCTTGCCCTTTCTCCTGTCTTTCTACACTCAGGAGCAGTAGCATAGTCCTTTAAGATCTATGAAAGAAAGAAAATTACAACATAATGCCCCCAAATTTTAAATGTGGAACAAGGAAATAACAAAATGTTCTTTTTAAAATTTATGAAAATATTTAGAAATCTATTTGTATTATTATCCCATTAATATTTTCAGCAGATAAGAAGACTGGTGTTCCATATATATTAAAAAAAGGCAGGAAAATGTTCCCATCTCTTAACGAGCATGCCAACAGTAAGCCCATAGAAACTTACACAAGGAAGTGTAGCAGTGCTGCCTATCTGCTTACTTTTGTAGGTATTTGAATGCAACCCTTATTTTCGTACCTTACTCCCACCTCATTTGTGGCTGCTTCTTATTTAAATATTGTATATTCAGTCTTTTCCATAGCTAATGTGGATCGATCTGTTGTTTTTTTAATGTTAGTGCTTAAGGGTCTAATTTTGCCTTTGTGTGATGGTTACATGTATGAAAAAAGACTTATCAGTCTTTTGTAGTTAATATTGGTTACTTTTAGTCAAGGACAGTTTCTCATTATGCTGTGAGCATTATGGAAATAAAAAGGCATCTCCCTTGCCTTCAGAAGCTTGCTCTTTAATAGATAGCACATGAATAAAAGGAAAAAATACCCCCATGGGACAAGTTGTAGATATACTTGCTGAGCTGTAGCATTGTTTGGTTAGTGTTAGACAATTGACTTCAGTCTTGGTTTCATAGTGGTTTCCCTTTTAAATAGCATTTCACTTAAGCATGTCTTTCAGATTTTTTATGGATGTGGGTCACAAGTGCTTTTTTGAACAAGAACTTTAAAGTTCAGTCTCTTTAATGAAATTAGACTTACAAAGTGGTGTTTGATTATTCCAAGCAAAAAAGTCCGAGTAATATTTTACCTAATATAAATCATTATGGGTTTTCATTTGGGGTTTTTACCCATCCTTAAAAAATTTCATACAGACATATTTTAATTTAAAACTCAGGAATACTTCTATTAGTCTGTTGGCATCAGTTTGCTTTTAAGCAATAGCCTAAAAACTGCTTCTGAGGTTGGTGTACTCAGCAGCTTGCAAAATCAAACCATTAGCAAAAAATAGTTTTGAACTCCCTAAGGATTTTGTTATTGACTTCCATTAGTGTAAGTTCTGTCCCAGAGTTGCAGATTGAGCATAAATATTGCAGGCCTCAGTATGAAGTAGTCCCATTAATGCAGGTGTCCTTGAGTGTGTTTTTAATAACATGGAACAAATCACGCATGAGAGAGACATCTTATGAATCTTCACAAATGTGCACCAACTGCCCTTCATGTGCAAGTATCACTCGGTGATAAATACTACTAATACTAATGCGCTACTTGCATTAAAGCTATTTTTTCTAATGATCTAGGCTACCACTGATAGTCATCTCTATGTGAAAGAATTAGTATTGTTTATTTTCATTTATATAATTGTCCTCTGCATTCTGCAGATCTGACCTGGGAATGAAAAGTAGGCAGACAGTGGTAGGTCTGCCAATAATGAACTTGTAGGTGTTCCATGAATCATAGTCATGATTGATATTAATAATAAGAATCCTATTTAATAATATTAATTGAAAACTGGTGAAGTGGCATGTTCTCAAATCAGCACTTCCCATAAGCTTTTTTACTTGTGTGTTTTTAATTCAGTGTTGTTAATGTATTCCTTCAAAGATGTCATGTTCCCCTTCAGTATATGAAGGGGGGAGAGTAAATAAATAAAAGAATAAATAATTGCTTCCTGGAGCATCTAACATTGGGAAGACAACTTGATACACCCTAAATATATTGTTGTGACATGGTCTTACTTGAGATAAAATGCGAATACATGTATTCAATCTGCAATCTAAATAATTTTGTTTTATAAAACTGCAGGTATTTCCCCATCTGGCCTTCTCACTTCCAGTTTTTAATTCATAAAATAACATTTCCTTCTTTTAAAAAAAAAATAAAAATCCTCCACTCTGCTTCTGTATGAAATTGCCTTGAAAAGAACCAGGAAGAGTGGCAGATTCTGTAGACTAAATAGTGAATCTGGATTTAAATAAACTGCTGTCAAATATCCAAGCAAATACTGGTTGTTTTTTTTTCTTTTCAATTACTACAGGTTGTTATGGCAATATTAGGTGTTATTTGTATGGTATATCCAGGGAGATGTGTTGACAAATCATAAACCTTCAAAAACTAATAGAGGTTTTTAGAGAAATAATATAAGACGACAGTTCAGTTGATTTCATAATTTGTTGAGCTGTGTGAGGAAAATGCTCATTTTCGAAAATGTAAATGGCTTTGATGTGTTAAATAGGTAAGAGTTTCAGGTTTTCCAAGTGTTTTTCAATGACAGTAACTTGAAATAGATGGTGAATTGTTGGGGAAACCGTTACCGTTACGCATCCATCACATCAGAGATCGCCTTGGGCACCTCCAGTGTGTTTGCTTTCTGTCAGACATAAAATATCGTGATGGGTAAATCCCCCAGAAAAGGTCGGACCTGGCAGCAATGCTCACTCATCCGAGAAACTAAAAGGTCAGAATACCCAAGATGCTGGTAAGACTAGAAGCCGAGCAGCACAGTAACGTGTGGTTTTACTTCTACTCATAATACTATGTGAGCCCGTTGCGTTTGGTACTTCTGGAAGCTCATTTCTGTGGGTGAGTGCGCTGTTACAGTCTTACGCAGCAGTTCAGTGTTTTGCAGCCTTTGCTGAACTCCTTTAATTGAAATAAATCCATTTTGTGGAAACCTCTTGTGTTATGGGTGTTTTTAGTAAAGTATTCATCCTAGTACTGTGACAGCATTGCTATCTTAACACTACCACAGAATTAGGATGATCGTCTGATGCTAAGATTTCCATGCCATCAGATAAACCTGGTTTTAGAAAACATTGATTGACTCTCGATCATCTGAACAGTCTCTCTAATACTACTGGACCTCTCGCATGAATTGGCTGAGCAGCCTGTGTCTCTTGAAGCGTTTATTTGTAAATGGTAATGATTGTTAAGCCCAGGAACCACAGTGAAGTAGACTTTCCACTGTGTTAGTGTGTGGACAGTCTATGTTTAGGACTTGTAACCTCACTGTGGACTTAGAGTCTGGTCTGTGTGGAGCAGCGGGAAAATGCTCTGTCCAGAGTGTAACGCAGAATCCAAAATACGACTCTCAGAATCTCAGGCTGGCTCCTGCTCTCTCTCCAGGCCCATGTCTTTTGTTGACTGAAATTATTTCCTCTTCGCTAGTTCTGATGTATTATTCATGTTATTTCAGTGCGGTTTTACTTTTGATAAAGGAATGGGATTTCCCCATTTTACTGTAAACATTGTGATAAAAAGCTTTTAGGACATTATTCTAGTCCTAGTTTTAGTTGTAACCAGATAAGAATAAAAATATCAAAACCTCCTTGGCCTATCATTAGAGATTAAGGAAAAACACATAGGACTGTGCTTCGTTTGACTATATGCTACATATGAAATGGAAGCTTCATCTAATTGTTTGTGCCTTACTCCTTCAAGAGTGTAAGAAGCCTATTATACATAGATAGCACCATTAAAAACCACACAGAATCTTGTAGTGGAGGAAAGGAATTTTAATGTAAAAGAGACCAGGTGGGAATTGGTGCTGGAACAGAAGTAAATATGTACATTTACTAAGGGAATCTGTGACATGTAAAGCATAACACTATTTCCTGGCAATTTTTTTCTATTCGATGGCACTAATATCTCTATAATTAAGAGCAATGGAAGTATTTAGAGGAAAACTGTATACTGTTATAAACCATTCTCTTTTTAATTGAACAGCTGTAATTTCTACCAATGGAACAAACTATATTATAAGAAAATGATTATTAGTTTAAAATGCAAAGTTAAATGAATGCAAAATTAACAAACAGATGGTGAAGAATTATTGTGTTTTATTTTACTCCTGGGTAAAAGGGCTCATGCATGATTGTAAAAATGTCATCACACTTCGTAAACCTGAAAGCAAACAGAATTTGCAGTTGTGCACATCTGTTTTGGGACACTGCTAAAGGGTTAGAAGAATCAATGTTGCTTTCAAATAAGGGTATTCATCAAGAGGATATCATTTACTTAACAGTTATGGCTTCTGCTAAGCATCAGACTTAATGTTCTGTAGAATTCATTACAAAATTTGGCAGCTTTTTTCTTCACAAGCTACTGAGGCAGCATGCTGCAAAACGAACAACCCCTTCTTATCCTCTCCTCTCTGAACCCCTGAACAACAGTTGAATTACCTGCTAAATGTTTGACCAGTAATTTAACGATTTTAAATTCTAGGTCAAGATGTTGCGCTTCTCGATGCTTGCCCGAGGAATGTCAGTGATGGAATAGGATGGAAAGACAAGGGCTTATTTGTTTATTTCAGTAGCTAGTGAATTAAAAAAAGGATTATGTAATGTTTGGGGATACTGTGTTTTGGGAGGAGGAATGGGAGAAATATGTGTAAGTAACTAATTCAGTCAAATTGAAAAAAAAAATTAAAAGCCCCAGCCAGATAAAACATGTGAAGCTTTTATTAGAAAAGAAATTATATTAATGTTTCAAGCTGGTAGTTTCAAAGTATGGCATCTAATTGCTTTATTTGAGCTCAATTTACAAAAATTAGTGAACTGAAGATGTAGGATTTTGTTTACGATGACTCTGTGCCATTTGGAGAGCGCAATTTAGGAACAGCCAAGGAAATAGGAATTATGAACAATAAGGTACTGATTGCAGTCAGTGGGGAAGGAATACTAAGGAGGTGCTCACTAATGAGGAAGGTATTAAAGGCAGGAAATTCTTGTATTTTTTTATGTCTGTACATAATCCAGAGTTCCTTGTCACCCCATCCCTACTATTACCTTGTAAATTACACGTATCATTGAATATTTATGGTGACTTTTGCTGACATTAGCTTTTTGTTAAACTGAGTTAATATATGTACAAAATCTTTGTTAAAAGAACGCATTATTAAGACTATAAAACCAAACACACAAAGTTAGGACATGACAGAAGACAGGTTGTCTGCACGCAATTAATATCCTTTGCACACAATTAATATCCTTTGTGCATATGCCTGATATGTAGTCTTTAATTGTATGATCACATGCAGAACAGTTAGTGCCTAGTTCAGTCCATACGATGGACATTGCTGTCTTAGTAAAAACCTCTTCAATATTACATTTTTTCATAGTTACTCAATTTGTAGGTATGTAGTCTATGCAAATGCTGCTTAAAAGGGAAGAATTACTCATTTCTGGATGAGTTTTTCTAGCATGTTTCTACTGTAATAAACGTGAATAACTTGTCTATAAATTATTTCCAAATAGCAGATTTATGTGGCCTTTCTATGCATCTTAGGCTCCATTTTCCACAAGATGAGTTGATTCTTTTTTTCTTTTTTTACTTAAAAATATCTGCTGATTTGGATGGCAAATTGAGAGAGTTTCAACAATACCCAGACTTAGTTAAAAAGTTGCACTGATACTGCAGTTCTTTCTTCACTCTGTTGGAGTTATGAATGCACAATCTATGTAGAAATCAAGACTGTATTTTATGGGGGAAAAAAAACCCCAAGCTTTTCACATTAAGATTAAGGACTAAAAAAACTTCAGAAAAATTTTACTTAGTGCCCTGCCCAATATCATACAGAAGCTCTGTGAAAGAAGTGAAACTGGAATTGTTTTGCGGGTCATCATTCAGTTGCCATAACTAAGTGTTTTTTTATTCTGCAAGCAATCCACAACTTTTATCAACACATACTCTTTCCCTTCTACAAATTAAGTAGTCCTAGAAGTAACAGGTTTCTTTAATGCAGAGTCCTTTTAAGTGGATCTGCAGTCCTTTCTGTGTTTTAATGTACATACATAGTTATAGTTGTCCATATGCGTGTCTGTTGATTCCTTTATCTGTGTCTCTGTGTATGTGTGTTGCCTTGTAATTGTCTGACTGTATCATTTCCTTGTGTCAGGACAAAAATAAGGAAAAGGCAGACCTTCCAAACCGCAGGTTTAAAACCTTTATGGCAACACACAGACCTCTGCTATTTGAGCTGGCTAAGTGAGAGTGATATAGCACTGGGAGTCAGAGGACAACGCACTTCTTGTAGTCTTCATCCAATTTCAGTTGCTTCCGACTTCTGACTTTTTGTTCCAAGTTGATTTTTTTGCCACTTCCGCTCTTCCTTGTTCTTCCTGCATCCTCTCTCCTTAACCTTTCTATTCCCCCTTCCCCAGGTTCCTTCTGAGATCTGTCGCTTCACCGTTTCCTGCGTATCAGCACATCAGTTCCCTCAGTTCTTTATCCAATTTTAGTGCCCAGTTTTAGTTAATTGGCCCTTGAAGTGTCATCCCTGCCCCTCCCCCTCCTTATCTTCCATCTCAGTCCATGGTTTCTCCTCCCAGTCTCATCAGACTCATTCACACAGTGTAGTTAGTCCCTTTTGTCTCTTTGACTCGTATTTGTCCATCTGCCTGTGTACTGGATACTCTCATTCCGCAGACAATTTAAGTGACAGTAGTATCAGGAGCCTTCGGGATGTCTGCTTTCCATTCCAGTGGCTTATTGTGCTTAGGCTTAGAGTATTTATTACAGACTTCCTCTCTCTAATCCTTGTCAGACTGAAGGAATCTTTGTAGAAGGTACACGTAGTCCAGTCAGCGCTAGAAATTGGAGAGGATCAGTCATGATCAATGAGAATAGATTTTTCTGTGATTTTTTCACTGACAAACTTTTGGAAGTGTTTTATATTAAAAAAAAAAATAGTTTTCTCAAGCTTGGTCACATCTGGATAGATTTGCAGGGTAAGGGCAGAAGTTGCATCCCCCACACTAAAAAATTCCTGCCAAACTGCAAGTCCTGTGAGTGAGGTTGTTTTTAAAATGAGCAAAATGTTTTTCTTACTGACTTTTCTATTCTCAGAAATGGCTGGAAAGTTTTGACTAAGTGTTCCAAAAGTATTTAAGAGAATTTAGGCATGTGTTATGTGAAGCTTTAGCCTAACTTTTTGTCATTCAGAAAACTTAACGTTAATAGAACAGAATTTATATGGAAGTCTTTCTAAGCAGTACCCATTCACATCCCTTCATTGATACTGCCACGCTGACAAAACCTTTGGTGTGAACTTAGCTATATTACCAATAGAGAACTTCTGTCAACATGTTTTAGGCAGGTTTCAGCTTAAGACTGCCATCTAAATTTAGACCTCCCTGTGGATGTGTTTGCCTGTGAGCTGTGTTTAAATTCCAATCGTAGGCAATGAAGGTCTGGCCGGTATTGTTAATGGAGCCCGAAAATGGACGCCCACTGTTTGGTCAACTGAATTGTGATGAAGTAAATGCCATAAAGTGACTAAGTCTCCATTAAATGTAATAGGAGCTTAAACACTTGGCTCACAAATAGACACTAAATTTAGAGCCTGAAATTTAGATGTCCTCGTCTCAAGCCTTGTGTCGTTTGGAAGTACAATGCAGTAAATTCTCCTTTTGCTGAGTTTCTATTAAATAGCTTTGCAAATGTAATTATGCCAGCCTAGCTGTAGCTACAGAGGATCTGTAGCATAGGCATAACCTATAGAATGCATAAGCCACTTCAGAATCCTTGTATGTGATTTAGGAATGTAGGAGCTGTGCTGGATTAGACAGAAAGCTGACTTCATCCCAGTATCTTCTATGATGACCAGTAACAGATGCCTAGAGAAGATTATTAAACAACAAGCATGTAGCAATGTTTCCCCCAATTATTTTTTTCTCAAGCCTCCAACAATTTGTGGCTCAGACTGTGCTCTGCCAACAGAAAGAAACGTCTACACATACTTCTTAGGACCTTCCGAGCATGAATCAAATGGAACTGGCACAATAGTCTGTTTTCTGAGCCTGCCAAAAAACAGTCTTAAACCAAAGCTGATGATTTCTGTTCTTGCCTTGTTTGTCCTGAAGTTGCTGATGCTGAAGCCTAATGATCACAATTTAAATTACATTAAACATTATTGACCTTCTCATTGTTGACACGCTAACTAAACAACAGGCTCGTGTGCGCCCTTCTGGCACGGTGGATATTAGATGAGAATTAAGGGAATAGTTGGTTGTTAGCTGTGGGGAAGCTTAGCCTCACTCAGAACATCTGCGTTATCCTAAATCTTGTAGAAAGCGACGAGGTCAATAAAAAAAAATGCTTTTCCTCATGGAAGTGTGAAAAAAGCAGTAAAGGCAGAGTCTGTGGAAGAAATCATATGCATGCAGTTATTCCACTAGCTTATATAATGATGGGGAGAATGCAACTTCAATGCATACAAACCCTTCTGTGGAGCTTCTGAATAGACGGAGTTTGAGAACATTTCAGATTACATGAGGAAGAATTTGTGTGCCATAAGGTTTGCATGTTATCCTTTACCTACTTCAGGTATCAAAAAATGTATCTCCCTTAGCAAACTTGCTTCTTAGAGGTTATTAACCTATCACAACTATTATGAAAAACACCCCTGCAAAACATGAGAGCTTTATTGTCCCGTTTTTTACATGCTTTGATATCGACATAATTTATTTAATGTAATTTTTTATAAAGGAGGCAACTGGTGGGAAGGAGGAACAAAGTAGTGAGTTGTAGAGAGCCTGAAATCTCCACGCTTAGAGGGACTTTTGCTTTCTACCTTGATTACATGTGTTGAGTCACTGATAGTAGTGTTAGTCATCATCATTTGTGTGTTCTTACCTTTATTCTTTATTCCTGGACAGATAACTGAGCGTGTTAGGGACAGATGGAGTATCTAGTCCAGAATTCTGCATTGGAAGACAGTTTTTCTCAGTCATGTGTTGAGCTTGGCCAAATTGCATCTCTGGTTGTCCATGTGTTTTCATAGTTTTAGAAGTTTTTAGAAGCTTGATAGTTTGTTTCTACAGTTGGGATTTATTTATTTTTAAACTTACTTCAGACTACTCAGAGCGTAAAGTGGACACCATAGTGAAGTTTTAATACATGCTGTCTCTGTTAAGAACATTTTAGTTTTAAATTACAGTTATAAGAGAGAGAGCTGAATTTTAATTTCTTAAATTTGGTATGTGTTAAGGATTGAGAAACAAAAATAACTAATCTCTGCTTGAATTGCTTTTTATATATTTAAGTAATTTCCAAATTTGTGACAGGATTAATAAAAAATAAAAAAAAAATTAGAAGGTAATTTCCACTACTCCTGGAAATGTGTGTTATTTAGTACCTTTTCTAATCAGTAGTTGAATGGAAAGCCATTAATTCTTATTATATTGCCATCTTAGTGCATTGTGCTCTAAAGTGCTGTACAGTACTTAAAACAGTGTATTTGACATTAGAGGTGCTAATGGTGATTAGTGTCTATAAGCAATATAAAGCTTTTTCTAGATGATGGGGTAATCAAAGAAGATTATCAGAACTACCAGGGAACATACTTCATCATTAATCACTGTTTATATTAAAATTTCTTTGTGGACTCGTTAATGGCAGGATGTTAAAGTCCAGTTCTCCTTAGTTACAGGTTTGTATGATAGCAGTTTTCAGTAGCTAAACAGTCTGAAATTTGTTCTTACAGGTAATACATTAAATTGTTTAACAAAGGACAGATGGCTTGTGTGCGTTTTTGGGTACACTATCGTAAAATTAAATTTGCTTATTGTTATCATGGGTTTTGTCGGCTGACCTTTTTAAAGCTAAATAAGTTCCTGTCAGGGTCATTTTGTCATTTTGCTTGAAAAACATTTTGCAATACCTAATACTAACTCTTAACTTTACTGCACTAATCACGTTGCAACTAAGTATTTATTCAAAGTCCGTATTTTAGCCTTTCTTTAATGTCTGCCTCCTAAGGGGTTGTTATTTGTCCAGTTGCTGAGACAGTAATACTATAAAGTAATTCTAAGGGCAATAAAATAATGATAAAATAGGACCTCTGCTTTGTTCTTAGTACTGCCTGGACAAAATCTTATGTTGTCATAAACACAGGCATCTTTTCTTCATTTTAACTTGCACTGAGTTTTGGAGTACTTCAAAGTGTGGAGCAGCAGGAAGGTTGATGTAAAGTTGGAATCTATCTTTTGTTATTTTTTTTATTTTATTTATTTTTAATGATGTAGGAAGGTTAGAAGATGTAAACAGTAAGCTGTTTCTCTTGTCATCATTTTACAGTATGGCCATCAGTTTCCATTAAAGCCAGTAGCATTTGTGACATTCAGCTGAGCTTCCAAGCCACAGGGAGAACTAACCTTTTTGTTAAGTTGATTTTGGTGCAATTATGATTCTAGCATGGCGGTACAAGTTTTTGTCTTCCCAAAAATTTTCTTTGTGGTTTCTATTACTCTGTTTCATGGAGGATGTACTCCCTCCCATACAACTAGAAAAGAGACGAGGTGATTGATCAGGTTTTCTTATGTTTTCTGTTAATTCACTTAGTTCTTCCTCTTTCACGGTATTTGTATAACAATGTCATATTTGATCCAATGGGATTAGTGAATAAAGGGAATTTTAAAATGAAATTTGAGAGGCGACATAGCTATTTGCTTTTAAAAATGAGATCTTTTGCTGTCTGTATGAAAAAAAAATCAGATGTAAAAGAAAAAGGTGAAAAAGGCCAAGTACAAGGAGGTGTGTACAGTTTTAAATGATGGAATTTACAATAGTAAGAAGTAGCAGAAGTATGGATGGGATCAGAGCTCTCTGGCTATGGACAAGTGCACTAGGAGCTTGCTGAAGAAAACAGGTGGTAACCAATGAAGGACTTTTTGAGTAGGAACATAGTCTGCTGATTCTGCTTTAGTGACGTTTATTGAATGTACTATGAATAAGTAATGAAGGGTCTCTCTTGCTTTCTGACACCTTGTAAATTTTTTTTCTGTAGAACAGGACTGTAAAATTACGTGATCCATAAACAAAACAGTGTTTGGCTTGCTTTGACAGCTTACCATTTTCCTGTACCTACCCTTTGAATACTCGGATTCAGCTTCCACCCTCTTCATGTAACATCTTATTTTCTGCTCATGCTGATGAAATTGAAGACTCCGTACTGTCTCTGTTACTGTCCTCATTCGGTGTGGTAAAGACATTTTCACTGGCAATAGGATTTATTCCTTGCTTCCACCTCTTACTGTCCTGATGCTGTATTTTAGCAATAAAGTAGTAAAGTAGTATTTGTTACCGAGTTTATTTAGAAGAGCTTTTAATTTTTAATTAATATACTTCGCTGTTCATATCCTTACTTTCTTCGTGAAGGTCAGTTAATTGTAGTAGGTGCATACTTGTCCTTCTGGGGTCATAGCATGTGGCCTGCTTTCAGAGAAGCGTTGGCTTCTACTGCTGGAAAAGTAACTCTTCGCATCAACAGCTGTTGCCAGAAAAATCCCTTTGGGCATTTGTTTCTTCACAGTGCTTTATCTCTCTTATAAATTCAGTAAATGTTGATATTCTGTGCTTTTTATTTGCTTCAGATGATATATACCACATTGTTTTTAAAGTGTGTGTTTTACTTAGCTGCCAAATGCTTTTCATTGCCAGTGCAGTTTAGCAGATGGGTTTGAAGGGTTCAATTAAATGTAATTTGGGCTTCCATTTTTCTTCCAGCATCTTTAGATGGTTCCTTAAATCAACATCAACATTTTTCAAGGCTTTGCAGTAATCCTGTAGTTAGCTCATTTCTAATAATTTCATCATTTAGTCAGAACATTTGGGAAAAGGTATATTCTGATTTTACTTTTGTTATGTACCATTGTTGATTGGTGGTTTTGAAAACCAGATGTGATATTTAAAAATGCCATTTATATTGCTATTTAATCCATTATTCCCAGTTTTTAATAAATGTTGGATTCTTTGAGTGCTTGCAGTTCTTCATAATTTTCTTTCCTGGTTAAGGGTTAATTATGGGATCCAACAAAGTCTCTGTTGAATACTTTCTTGAGGGACATGTTTTGGACCTTAGCTCATCCCAAATTTACATTCCTTCAGTTTCTTACCGAGTAATATCTTTGAAACGTGTTTGGCCTGTCTGTAAGAGTTGGGCATTAGCTATAATCTGGGCCATCTCAATAGGATGTAGGAGTGTCAAGTACAAAATAGTGGAGTGGGTTGTATTCTGTTTACTGTGCAGCTGCAGTTCATGAAGTTGGGAGGCTTTGGGCTATATTTTCATGATTTCACATCTGATTTCAGGATTTACCTTTTACAGCATCCTCAGCGAGTGTTTACTAAATATATTGTTTCCTAAAATGGGTTTTTGCATGACTTTGGCTTTGTTGGCAGTCCTTAGATGTAATTACTATTGCTACTTTCTTCACCTGCTTCAGGAACTCCATGTTACTGTTTGCTCATGTTGTCCCCCTTCCTCTCCTCTGCATTTTGGCTAGTAAAATAACACAATACATCTTTTCCATACTGTTAGTAGGTGTTAGAGACATGGGTAGAGGTGAGACATGAGACGTCTTGCAGGTCTGAAGACTAGATTAAGCATTGTAGCACAGAAACATGGCAGTAGCTATCCTTAGTGACCCACTTTAATTTCTGTGCTGAAGCATTCTATGTTTTTACACTGCAGTTGTGTTTAGCATAAACTAGTATTTTTTTTTTCCCCTTGTCCAGGAGTTGTGGTGCCGGCAGATATTTTGCTGAAGACATTAATTTCATTTTGTTTTAAGAATGTCAGTGTAGCTGTTAACACAGGCAGCTTTGTGATTTGTGTTTTCGTATGGGCTGGTTTTGATATCTGTGGACTTGTAGTAGCGCTATTTCATGCCTAATTTCATGCCTAATTTCATGCCAGGCTTTGAAACACAGTAGAATTATGGTAATAAATATTGTCTGTATTCTAAGAATTAAGCAGATACAGTGTGCAACTTTTCTTTGATTTGATATATGTTCATATTTGGATGTTGCTTGACACTTGAGCTAGTAATCAAATATGCCAGTGTTAGTATTATATTTCTATTATGAAAAACAAGAGCCATTGAGCTCAGTTGTTGCTCTATGTTGTGTATGCCTTCCTGTGAGCCACTGACCTGTTTTTTCTCAAGTTTACTCCAAATCTTATGGTGCTGTGCTCTAGCCTTAAAAAGTATTGTTGCCTTGGTGAAAAATTGCAAAAGCATGTTGCAGTGCTTCAGGGACTGTAATGAATCCAAGAAAGAAAAAAAGACTGATTAACTGAATCAGAAAGGTGTGGGTGATATTTTACAAGCAGGCTGATGGAATCTGTTCCCTCTTGACCACAGAACTGGATGGTTATTGGGTAGTTCTTTCTGAGAAACTATTTCTTTACAAATGTGACTATGGTCTCTAATAATAATCACGCTTATTTATGACTTCTCAAAGTTTGGTGGTGATACTTGTGTAGCCTTGAAAGGAGAGATGAGAAGAAAGTGCTAGGTTATGTAATACATAGTCATCCCAGAGAGAATTGTATAATGCCAGTAAGATTTTTGGTAGAAAATGATATTTCATTTCCATTTGCATTTCTGAGTACAGTGTCTACAGTTTTACATTACAACTTACAGAGCTATGTGGTTTTTAGTTATAAGCTATTGACAGCGTAGTGTGGTCTGCCTTTATTACTTGGAAAAAGTCTCCAAGCGTCTTTACTGAAGGCATAGTCAAGTTAGATAACATATAGAAGAACAATGCTTTTCTGTGACAAGAAGGATCTCTGTCATCAGAGTGCATTTAGTGTGGGTTTCGTTAAACATTTTAAGTTGGAAAGATCTGGGAGTGCCACTGAGAGACACAGTACATTAGTTTCCTTCTCCTCAGTATTCAGTCCCTTCTACTGGCCAATGTGTTTGTCCGTTAAATGAGGAGAACAGATCCGGCTGAAAAATTACAGGAAAAAATATTTTTTGAACAATTTGTTATGTTTGTTTTTCAGCGATGTGCATATTGTAAGCACCTTGGAGCCACTATCAAATGCTGTGAAGAGAAATGTACCCAGATGTACCATTACCCCTGTGCTGCTGGAGCAGGCACATTTCAGGATTTCAGTAACTTGTCCCTCCTTTGTCCAGACCATATTGATCAGGCTCCTGAAAGATGTAAGTACACCCTATTCAAATGGCACGATTAGTGCTAGGTTTTATGAATACTGCTCTATGGTAGGATCAGCTTAAGAGTGTGGTTGTTTAGACCTGTTTTCCCAGTTTGTGCACCCAAGAATTCACGTCTGTTCAGGTGTGACAAAGGTGCGAGTTCATACTCTTCTGTTTTAAAGACTGGCAGTGGTGCGCAGCAAAGTTAGTATTTTTCTTTTTTCTTAATGGCAGAACATGGAAAGGATTTACTCATAAGGCTTGTCTTCTGTCAGGTTTTAGTTCAAATTGATAGGCTTGCTTACTTGCCCTAACTCAAGCTAGAGCAAACATATTCCAAACACTTCTGCTAAATAATAGGTTTGGATCTGCTAGGAACTTAATTTTGTACCTGTTCCAGAGAGGAGTTGGTCCTAAAGCTCTCAGTTTTAACTTGAGGAGAATAAAACTGTTTCTTTTGGTAAGACTTTATTAAGGTTTAAAGTGAATGTACTTTTGTCACGAGATTAGTTGAGTATATCAGAAAACCAAATGAAATGAGTAAAATATAATAAGTTTATTAATTAGATTTGAATTTCATAAGAACAATCAAGTTTTGCGTGTGTAAGAACTACTGAAGAATTTCTCGGCTTCATTGGGCTCATGGAGTTGTTCATAATTTTGAACAAAATAATAATTGAAAACATTATTTCTTTGTAGCAAAGGAAGAAGCAAATTGTGCAGTGTGCGACAGCCCTGGAGACCTCTTAGATCAACTTTTTTGTACTACCTGTGGCCAGCACTACCACGGGATGTGCCTGGACATACAAGTTACACCTTTAAAACGAGCAGGTTGGCAGTGTCCTGATTGCAAAGTGTGCCAGAACTGCAAGTAAGTGCGACTTAACAGATGTGAAGGAGGAGAGTCTTGAGATTTGTGTGTTGAGATTTTAAAACATCTATTTTATTAACTGTTCTTGTTTTCCAAAAAGTATAGATTATTTGCCCAGATGTAGCTGTTATGATATTATATTAAGTAGCTGATCAAACCCATGTGTTGGGAACTTTCTTCTAAAAGAGCTGAGCCGGAACTCCTGCATGTTTTACTGCCAGAGTTACCATTATCTTGGCAGGCTCTGAAAAGCAGCGAAACCTTCTGACTTTTTCCTCCTTTTACACAGGAGGATTTTTCTCAAATTTACAAAATTAACAAATTCGTTTAATGTGGTGCCTTTACAGTCTGGGAACCTGTGCTCTTGCTCAGCTGACATTTCAGCTGTGCACGTACCACACACTGGGTAGGTCCCCTGCATTAGGCCCTCTCTTCTATTTTGTAATATCTTTTAGAGGCAGTTAATGAGTCATTATGAAAACAAAAACATGGCTTAGTTGTGCAAAGAAAAAAAGTGACATGAGTGACCATGATTGAATTGTTACACCAGACAAATACCGAGACAACGAAACATAATTATTGTGATATTATAAGGGTTCGCTTAGAAAACTCTGACTGCTTCTACGTTTGTTCTCATATAACTTAATCTGATAGGCACTGCAGGGTTCTTTTGCTTGCTTGTTTATTTTTTTTAAAGGGCTTACTAGAAAGGAAATAAGAGTTTTGTTCAGCTTTAGTCAGATCAGCTGGGATGAAGGAAAAAAGCCACTTCGCTACTGCCTCATGGACCTGATTAGTCAGTGCTTTGCTGTTTTCCAAGCAGAGCACTTGGTATTTGCTATCATTCAGATTCACCCACTTCAAAGAAGATTGTTCCTTGATCACACACAGCTGATAGCAAATGCCAGCAATGAAGTTATAATAGTGAAGCACATTCTAAAAAGTATCCCTAAAAATGTTGTATTGGGTAATTACAGTATTTGCTAACAAACCTTCTCTCTAGAGGAAAAGTAGAAGAAAATGTGTTGTTTTCACACCTATTACTTTATGCAGCATGGCAGTTTTATGCCAGCATTGAAGAATAGCATTTTAAGCATATCTCCATGCAAAGAGAGAACACTTACTATTTTTTAAAATATCAGGTCTCCCAGCGAATGTAGTAGTATCTAGTATGTGTAATGCCATATCTTGTGAAGCTTTATCAAGGCAAATCTTGTTGCATGCTTATTTATTGAATTAATTTATTTTAACTAATACAGAACACAATGCCTTTAGATATTACCAAACTATTTGTGGTTTTCTCTGAAAATTTATTTTATCTCTGAAATTTGTGGTGGAGCTCTGTAATACCTGATTGTAGGAAGATTGAAATCTCTTCCTTTAATGTTTATTTTGCTCATGCAGTCATATTGGTTGACATTGTAGGAGCTGCGGTAGTCAGAGGTGATGGTTCATTTTTTTTCTTTGGAAAAAATACAATCAGATTGTTGGTAGGAACAAGTACAATCGCATGTTCTCTTCAGAAAGGGATAAAGTACATATTTCAGATTTTGAACTGATTTCAGTACAGAAAGGCCATTAAATGTGCCTGCACCTGTGTAAATGAAAGTGGACCGATTTCTAGAAGTTGGAATGGTTGCACAGGCTCAGTACTCATTAAAGTAACCATAGTGGTCTTCATTCATACTTATATATGAATTTGAGGGCATTATCTTTGGAGTTATTTGTAAGTGGTGTTCATATATTTTCATGTGCTTAGCTATATATCTTCCTGTTTAGAATTTTCATTAAATAGATTTTTTGTTACGGCTTGCTTAAGTAATTTTTGTAACTGCTTGTTACTTTTCTTAGACATTCTGGGGAAGACAACAAGATGCTGGTGTGTGATACATGCGACAAAGGCTACCATACTTTCTGTCTACAACCAGTTATGGATGCTGTACCAACAAATGGTTGGAAATGTAAAGTAAGTTGAAAGGTTTCAGAATAATTCCTTATCATTATAGGGGCCCAAATTTTGTTATCCACATTATACTGTTTTAAGAATATTGTGGACTGCTGTTGCTTTGTAGCATAACTTGTAATTTCTGGAGGAATCCCACTTGTATGTAGTGATGTGGCTCTCGAGCTGCTCTGTGGGGGTGGATGTCAGTGCAGTGGCTGAAGCAGCCTATGTAGGACAGTAAATCAGACTCCATAGAAGGTCACTTAATCTCAGCTCCTTTCATGATCTAATGTAAACTAAAATCTATGTAGTAGTATATGTAATCTATACTTGAAGACTTTATATTCAGCTACTTCTTGCTTATCAGAGTGGCAGTTCTGCAGCTTAAGGGTTCATTTGCATTTGAGGAGGGCAGGATGAATTTGTTATTTTATCAGTAACTTTGTGAGTAAGTGTAAGTAATAATACAAATACGATTTCAGCATAACAAGGGAAGTCACTGTATAGTCAGTTTGTGGCAGTCGTAAGACAACTGAGGTTAGGAATAAAGTTCAGTCTCATAAGAAATACTCCTTTCAAGTCAGGTTGTAGTGCAAGGAAACTCTCCTTGCTGCTGGACAGATCTTCATGCTCTATTATCAGATCCTGGATAATTTATTAGTGTTATCAAGGACAGAAACTTAATTTAATTCAAATCAGGAAAATGTCAGTTAATGGCAGTTCTATTACATTGGAAATATAATAATTAACAACTGAATTCTTGTGATCTCTAGAACTGTAGAGTATGTGCTGAGTGTGGCACACGAACAAGTTGTCAGTGGCACCATAATTGTTTGGTATGTGACAGTTGTTACCAACAGCAAGACAACTTATCTTGTCCTTTCTGTGAAAAACTGTGCCTCCAAGACTTCCAGAAAGATATGTTGCATTGTCACATGTGCAAAAGGTAAGAATCCTATTTTTTGTGAAATTGTACTAAAATGCCTAAAGTTTAGGGTGAGCTGTATGACACTGATGTGTTTCTGTGAAGGGTGTAGACTGTGTTTGATGTTCAGTGCTGTAGTATCTTGTGCAACATCTTGATCCTTCATCCTTAAATACAATGAACAATAGTAGGTAGTCTTATTTTAATCTTAGCAAATATGTATTAATTGGCAGTTATCTGAGGTGCACAGGGAAGTATGTGCTGCTGCTTCTTCTTACATTGCATCTATTTTGTGAGTAAGCAGACTAGAAGAGTCATCATCCTAATTTTTAAAGGCTGTTGTTTGCAATGGTCTGGTTTTTTTTAAAATTTCTAGTATGTGTTCTCTGTTTAATTTTATGTGTTTTGCTATGCCAGTAATAAAAAAGGCTGTATTGGGAACCTTTTAAGAATGTAGACTGTGTTTCATATTCAGTGCTATTGTGTCTTGCTGTGCAACGTCTTGATATTGCTGCACATGTTGTGATGTCTAATTGCCTTTAGTGACAGTTTAGGTCTTCATGTTTAAGTTTGTTCACTGCTTGACATACTGACATATCATGTTTATTTCTCTAAAATTTACCATAGTAAAGCATTGGTTGAAATTTTTACTTTCCCCATAGGAATGGAAAACAGTACTATTTTCTGATTGTTTTTTACTAGGATACTTTATATTTTTACTATTAAAATCATAGTCACACTTAATTAATTTCCCCAGGTGGATTCACATAGAATGTGACAGATCTCCAGGTAGTGAATTGGAGTCTCAGTTCAAAGACTACATCTGCACTCTTTGTAAACAAGGAGAAGGGGATCAGACTCAGTCATGTGATGTAATGGACACTTCTGAACTCATTCCTGAGCCTGACAGTATAACAGGTAATCGAATGTAATCTTTGTATTTCCAGAATGCTAATATCAAATATAAGTATGTGCAGCTGTCTCACAAAGTCTTTTGTGAACCAGCCGCTCATATTGTACTCTGTGGAGTTCATCCATTCCTTTATTTAGCAGCAGCTTCTCAAGCAATCCATGGGTGTGGCATCTTCTCAATATGCTTTCTGGCTTCAGGATCCTGTATTAAAAACATGGGCAAGTAAGCACCTTAATGGTGGCTCTCAACCATCCAGCTCCAGCTTCCCAGCTTGTAGCTGTAAACTTCTCTAATTTTGGAGGGGTGTGGTACAGTTCATAAACATATTCATTTGCCAGCCTAACTGTTTATTCATTTGTGCCTAACTACCAGGCACAAACCAGCTTCTGGTAGATGTTCCTGGAGACCTCCAGTTTTCCTGTTTCCCTCTTGCTCCTTGTCAGTCTCATAGTGCTCATTCTCCTCACTATGTCCAGGTAGGACACAGCAGTGGAAGCTGGGCTATGTTCAAGGGACATGTATATTTAACGAAACAGCTTTCAATCAGGTGTCCTTTTTCAAAACAATATATGATTAGTCCTCTTATTTCTGAGAGATTCTTATCTAAATGGACAAATCAAGCAAAAGGTGGAAAGGGAAGTTGCAGAGAGGTGTAAAGTTGGTTTTTTTTTTAAAAATTACTCAGTAACAGTGAGGAACAGAGAGAAGTGGGATCTGTTAATCTGAGTTTGGTGGGTCATCCGCAAGACCTGTGTAATGAACTCATAACTGAGAGCCTTTGTGTATTTAACACCACGTGCTCTGTTGGAAAGCACACGCAGGCTGAATTTCATAAGAGATGTACTGTTGGGGTTAAATTTGGAAGCAAGGTAAAATCTAACAGATTAACTGCGCTACCACTGCTATGTGCATTTTTGATGCTTGAACAGCAATGCTTGTGCATTGATCTTTTGTTAAAAGAAATTTATAGCTCAACTGCATAAGTATCTGTGTTTTCAAAAGCCTGATACTATTTGACTGGAAAGGGAAAGTATTGGACTACAACAAAACTCTTCATTTTTGTGTGTTAAAACTAATGTTTTGTGTAAACAAGGCATTCTGTTTGATGTTAACCTGTACACATAAGTGACATGAGCAGTAAAGAAATAATGAAAAAGATGATCCTGGAGGAAGGGCAGTGACAGTAGGTAAATGTATGCAAATGAGCAGAAGTCATCTGTCAGTGAACACGTGCACCGAGTTAGAAAAAGTGGCGACTTCAGCCTTTGAAGATCACTTCCATTCTGAAAGGTTAGTAGAGGCTGTTGAATTCTCAGACAGTGTATTGGGAACATTTAGGAAGATGTCCAAGTAATATCCAAAACTTACACTGGAAAAACTCCCAATTTTCTATTGAAAACCCTTTTGAATAAGTAACAGGTTTATTTGAAAGGCTAAAGTTTTAAGTAATAACTTCTGCTAGGATTTCTAGCTAGTAGAAGCATTGACAAGCATGCTCTTCTCCCCAAGGAAGAGCAGGACTGTCATATCAACTACTAGGAGTAATCTGGAGCTATTACATCAATACAGTCATGCGGTGTTTTATACCCAGGAGAGCACTTTTGTACATTAAAATCAGGTTTGGAGCCAATCGTTTCCTCAAAGTTAAAATATCACTTTAAAGTTGGCAGAGTCTGAGAGCAGTTTTTAGGTGCTAAAAGTAGCATCACCTAACAGTTCCTGGGTTTTTGAACTTGAAAGAGACTTTCTTGAAAAGAAAGCTGTATTCGTTTGACTTTTTTTTTGTGCTAACATCCGTGGAGGATCAGTTCCTTTTAAGTTAATGCTTACTATATACTTTGTTTTTCCCGCTCCAACTTTGTCTAGTGCATTTTAATGAATTTCCTTAACTGAAAAAACTTTTATATGAGGAAAAAAAGTATTTCCTGTTTCTGTGCTCTATAATGATACTGTCAGACAAAGAAGCGCTCAATAGTTCCTTTTCCATACAAATTCCTTTGTTTAATGTGAAGAATTCGCAGATCAAGCTATCCTACTTTTAAAGTGGCAAAATTTAGTTTTCATGTTGTTGAACAGGTAGGTTGAAAATCAGTGTTCCAAGTGCTGATAGTAGGTGGAACTTCATATCTATGCCATAAGCCATTGTAGTATTTGTATAAAAATTTGAAGCATTCATGCTACAAGTTCTGTTGAATTGAGCAGACTCAAATTTGAGAAAAGACTTTTTGTATTGCTCAGATAGTGCAAAAGTCTGTGACTGTGTAAATTAAATTTTCACAATTAGGTGCATATAATTGCTTTACAGACATTTTTCACTGTCTGAAAGGTGTCAAACAGCTTCAGTGTTAATGAGAAAAAGGCTTTTACTCTTCAACAAGTAACTTTCTCATTGACCTGATTTGTCCTAGCTGCCATCATATCGTTAAATATCATTCTCTTCAGCCAAAAAGTCAAACAGTGACAGCAACTGCTGATGCCAAAGTAACAGATTAAGCATCAAATATCAATTCTGATGACTTCTTTGCCTTTCTTTAAGCTTGTACAAATGAAATGGAAATGGAAAGTGGCGGAGAGGATGCGACATTTCAGGAACAACCCATTACTGGTGATGGCCCTGATCAAGAATCAGCTGTTGGATGTGTCACAGACGGTAAGAAAGAGTTTTGCAGTCTGAGAAAATGCCAGTACAGAACCCTTCAGAACCCTCTCCTGTTCAGTAAGGTTTGTAGGACTTCATAAATTTAAGAGGAAAAGGTGCCTGGAAAGCAGTAGAAGACAAATTGCATCAGTTCTACTGTCTGAACTCTGAAGCAAGAGTATTAATTTTTTGCTGAAGAAATATTTTATTGAAAGCCTTCAGAATATTTGTGTAGGGGAAAGCTGTTTTACTTTTCTGGTGGGACTGGCTTTCTTCAAAAGCTGGAAATATAATTAAATGCTTTTGTACACTGGAGGTTTATAGTAAAAAACACTATTTGTTGCTATTCAAATACAGTCACTCACACTTTCTCTTAAAGTCTTTTTTGTTTGTATCTGCAAATAACTGGATTGGATTAATTTTCCCTGGTGTGTTTCGGGGCACACTGTAGAACTTCTTTCCTGTTTACCTGCTCTGTGGTTGTAGCTCCACAAGTATCTTCTTTTCTTTTTTCCCTTTGTAAATAAAAGGTAATTTGTTTAATAAACAAATAAACTCATCCAGACAGGGTGTGCTGCAGTAGCTGATCATTTGTGTTCTGGGAATAAATATACCTTACCAATCACACATGAAGTTTCAGCAAAAGAAAAGAATACAAATAGAATGGTTTCTGGATCAAGTCCTCTAAATGTGTTAGTGACTGATATCAATGGCAAAGAACTTTCCAGTATGTCCCATCCACTCCCAGCTGATGTTGGAGGATGGTTGCTGTAAGGGGAACCAAGAAACTTGCATTTAAAGTCAAAACAAAAAAAATGTCTTGCAGGTTAGTTGTGATCAGTCTGTTATGCGTCACAGCCTGTGGTATAACAGTCATGATTTAAAACTATCAATGAAGACACATTCATAATAAAATGCTAGGCTTTGAACTGTAGTGGCTGAGGCGGTTGTAGCAGTGTGAATTTAGGAAGAGTGCGAGTGTAACAGGAAGTAAGTGGCCTGTAAGAGAATCAGAGTCCATCAGAAGGAGGTATGAGAAGCCACATTCAGAGCAAAGAATGGGGTTCTGTATGGAATGGACACAAGACTCTGGAACTCTTTGATGAAGAAGGTTGTGGATGAAGGGTGCTTGATTTGGTTCAAGGGAAGGCTAGATAAATATTTTTGAAAGAAATCCACGAAACATCAGTAAATTAAAAAACAGCATTGACTGTTTTCATTTCAGGTGATTTCCCAAAGTCTGAAAAAAGTGCTAGGAGGGAAATGTTTTTCATCTGTACTTGTCCTGTTCTTCTTAGCTCGCTGCTTTTTGGAAGTGTTGGGACAGTTGCTTGAAATACATGCTAGCATACATCTTCAATACGCAGAAATGAAAACGGAGAAGCTACTTTTAGCTGACTACCTGGCAATCTGTATCCAGATTCCTAAAAAATTAATCTTGGGTCTGCTTTCTTGTGATTACTCTGCTGTGTTTCCAGGGAAGAAAAATAATGAGCTAAACCCATAGACTACTATAAACATAGGTACAAAGAAAGATATTTATGAAGTATATTTTAAGCTACGTATTAAATTCACTTCAGTAAAGTGATATGTACTTGGTGTACTTGATGTGTACCAAGTATACTTGTTGACTGGTACACCTGTGTGAGTTTTTCTTTTTCGCACTGAGCCTTTAATATGGTTGTACTTAGTTACAGGCATATCACCAGAAGAGAAGACCACAGAACTGGAAACAGAAGTCTCTGTTGAAATTAATTCAGCTGAAATGGAAATGTCTCCTAAAAAGACACCAGCATCTGGTGACAGTCAGACAGAGAAAGTGATGGAAGTGACGGAAGGTGTTCAAGCTGTAATACAGCAGGAGTTAGACAAACAAGTGGAAGAGACACAGCTGCCACAAGGTAGCATGGAGGTGTCAGAAGTATCCACAGTAGACTCTCGGTCTCTGTCTTCAGTACCTGAGGCCATAACTGTGACGCCAGAAATACAGGAGACTGAAAGTAAAGGAGATATTTGTGTCCCTGTAGAACAACAACTGGAAATAATAAAAGCGCAAAACGATGTGGAAAAAGGAGAAACCCATGAAAAGTCAGAAACACCAGCTCTTCTAGAAGTAGAAACTTCTGCAAATGAAGGTGTTGCAAGTAGTTCACCAGTTGGAGACAAACCCATGAAATCACCAGCTGAGACTTACCCCTCACTCCCCCCATCAGTTAATATAAACAAGACAAATGTGTCTTCCTCGCCAGATGTTTCTTTAGACTTGCATTCTGCACGAGATGTACAGCACAGTCAGCCCCCAGCATTGCCTTCCACTGCTGGAAGCGCTCTCCCAACAACTTACATATCAGTCACTCCAAAAATTGGCATGGGAAAACCAGCCATCACCAAACGGAAGTTTTCTCCTGGAAGACCCAGATCGAGACAGGTAAGCATGTAGAATATTTCGTTATACATTTATGAAGCACACAGTTCAAATTTCAGTATAATGCATTAAATCTGCCTGGTTTTTAGGACATAGTATGCATTTATTCTTCTTCTAAGTGAATGTGTAGTTTATTCCTTTCAGAAAGTAGTATCGTTAAATAATTGAGAGATCAGACATCATAAAGGTTCTCTAGTGAAAATTAAAGTTTCTTTTGGCTCATGCTTAGAGCAAAATAAAAAAAAAATTGTTGTATTTTTAATACATACGCTACAAATGCAGATATACATAATGTTGTAACTTTTAACTTACCTCTTTTTCATATATGCATTTATTTTGGCTAGTACTTTCAAAGTGTGTTAACTTTTCTGAAACTGGCTTTATAGAAGAACCTCCAACAGCTCCTGTGTACGTCATGCTGCCAGATACTATTTTGATAGACATTTTTAATGGAGTTGCAAATAATTTGATGGGTTTGTTACATTAGCAAATTCCACATAAGAACTGTGTGGTACAAATGGTTGTGGTTTGACTGGGATTAAATTTGATAAGTTGAAAAGAATCCTTAAGCCTGTCGCCTTCTGCAGCATCTTGCTCTCTATTTGAGTCGCGTAGTTGTGGGGATAATAGTTCATCAATCTGTAGGATTTATTTTGTGTTTGCAAAATTCTACACAAAAAGTATGTCAGTGTGACAAATTAGTGTTTCATTTCTGTTCTCATCACAATTTATTTTTAGTCTTTGGGACTTCTAGGTTGATGGTTTCATGCTTTTCTGAACTTAGTGTTAAAAAAGCTTCTTATATATTGCACAATTCTTTCCTTCCATTTTTATGTGTTACCTAAGGGTTGAAAATTCTTGGTTCTTAAGAAAGGGTATGAGATAGTGTTCTGAAAGGGTTAAAAGTGTGTAATGAAGGCAACAAACAGACTATAAGAAATCAAATTGGAAGGTTTTAGGGTATGTTTGTTTGTTTGTTTTACTCTCATGTAGAAGCATATATAAAAATAATTTTTCTCAATACTCTGTACTGTCCTAAAAATTAATTCTTCTTTTTCTCAGCTTACCATGCAAAGTGAAGAAGGGTGGGGTTCTTAGTCAGTCTAAACTGAATCCAGTTTTTCTGTTGATGAAGTTTATTTGTTCTCTGTAGTGTTCCAGTAAGAGTTGTATTTATTTTTCGGTGCAATTTGCCCCTGCTCTGCATGGGAACCAGCATCATGATACTGATAATAAAATTAGTTAACCACCAGAGAACCCACTGAGGAAAACATGAAGGCTGACCCCAACTGTAAATGCCTGTAGCAGAATAGATCACATCTTTAAAAAAAAAAAAAAACAGCTGTAAAAGTAGCAATTTATATATTCTATGTACAATAAGTGCAGACATTAACCTCTTAATACGTGGTGTGAGTAATGCAAATAAAACTGAGTTGAATTACAGTTTACAAGTCAGATGTGACACAAAATCCTAGCTGTGATGCTAAATCAATAGAATCTGTTCAACACTTTGCAAATTATATTTTAAAATAAAAAGGTGCTTAGCAGTGCCAGTTGTAGAACTGGACAAGTTACTTGTAAAATTCATGAGCTGTCTTGTAAAAGGATGTTGGAAGTCTGTGAAGGTTTCTTTTGATTTTGATTATCTTTGTCTTGTACTTTAAACACCTATTAAGCTGGAACTTCTGTGAAGTAAATAGCAATTTTCTGGGAAGAAAAGCACATGCATACTTTAAGTCCCAGTATGGTTTCTTGCTTTCCACTGATTATTCAGTTTTAGCACAGATCAGCACCTCGTGGAAACCAGTGAAGAACTGTCTTGAGTAAGGACTGAAAAAAATAAAGGCCGTACGGATACTTGATTAATGAAAAATACACGCTTTTTCTGATCAGTAATCTGAATTCAGCTTAACTAGTTGGTAGAGCTTTGGGCTTTGGGATCTTTTTCAGACTCTTCATCCGTCAGTTTTTACTTTTGTTCATCTCATTTTCTGTGTTGGACATGAAGATACAAGTCTCGTACCTGTATATATTGTGTCTTTTGAAAAAAGAGAAAAAGCTTGTATATAATAGATGTCTTCTAAAACCGGCTTTATTGTTAGGGTTAATTTTATGGGTCTGAGGTCTGCTTCTTTCTCTTTGAAAAGTAACACATAATGCTGTTGTGTCACTTTGTGTCAGGGCCTGGGTTATGCAGTACGAATGTTACCTTGCAGCTGGATGAGTTCTTAGTGATGTGTCTTAGAGGGCAGTGAAATCAGAGGGAAGAATTACACAAATAGGATTGGGTTATTTGTATTGATTAAAGAGGTGGTGGCTCCTATACTTAGTGAAGCCAACATTGGCTCCACAGCTGCTTTCTTTTGTTGCACAAAGGAACTGTCATTGCAGAACTAGTTGCTTGTCCAGGACTGCACAGGTTTAAAATAGATATTTCATAAAGAGTCTGATTACTCCGTGAACCCCAAAGACAAGCCAAGACTAGCCAGTTTCCATAGATGGCAATATTCTTCACTTTCTCCTGGGAAATTTAAATCTTCTAATATGTAGTTTACCTTCTTAGAATGTCCTGTTCCTGTTTAAAAAAAAAAAACAAAAGTAAAAAAAATCTATTGCAATGGGTTGATTCATAGGAAGAAGAAGAGGAAAAAAAAAATTCTGGATCCTGAATGTATGGCTACTGAATTTTGTAAGACACAGGCTTCACTGAAGTCAGGGGTATTCATGTAAAGAAATAGTTTCTGATTTGGATTTGTGTTCATGAAATTTAATGTATTGTTCTGGGCAGTAGGATGAATGATTATCCCTTTCTTCAAAATCTATTAATACAATTGCTAATAAAATATATTTGAATAATTATTCAGTTTCGCTATTGAATACGAAGTTATGCATAATCTGAAGTGATTTCCTGTATTGGATCTTAGTAGTTTGCGTTTGTAACAGGCTTTAGTGATGTGTCTGCAACACCACTACATCACTCCTATTTTGAAAGGACACCCATCTCCCAAACCATGAAGACAATATTCTGCTTAAAAAGGTTTCATGAGTCCCTTCCAGGGCTGCACTATCAGCGTTGCTGTCGTCACCACCCCTCTCCCCCCTAGTATTTTTGCAGGGATCGCTACTTTGGTTAGAGGCAAGAGGAGAAAATCCATCTTCTAAACAAAAGGGGAGCTGTGTATAAATCAACATGTAGGTACAGTTATACTGATAAGAATTGCTTTTGCTGGTACAAGCTTATTCCACTTTGGAGAATGTGTTTTTTCTGTGTCAGCATAAGAACTCCTATCAGTAAGGTGCACTTCTACTAACTGTGTTTGTTGGGATAGCATATTATCCATTAACCTTCAGCTACGGGTAATCTAAATCTGCATCCAGCCCAGTGAGAGGACCCTCAGCCTGCCAGGCTTAGCATCTCACTGGCTTCCCATGGGTTTTGGTCCATGGGCTGTCTCTTTTCTGTTTCTGTTACCCTACTCCATAATGGAGACCTGTTGGTTTTTACATATATCTGAAATTTAGTTGTTTGTACATTAGAGATACGCACTAGTAGCTGCTAGCCTGATAAAGTTTTTACAGTGCTGTCCTCAGAGTTGGGTCTGTACAGTGTCTTCTCCATGGAATATGCAGATTCTCCACCTCGGCCTACAGACTGCGAATTTATGTTGGGGGCAGGACCTGTCTTTCATCTTTTTCATGTTTCTCTTTTCTGGAGTAGTATTCTTAAAAGAAATTATCATGTAAGTTTATTTATGACTAATCTGATGTATATGTAGTTTGAAATAAATCTTCACAAGAAAAATGGGTATTTTTTTTCTGTGGAGGTACATAAAATATACCCAATACCATTTAAAATGTATCTGAATTGAAGAAATTCGAAGTAGTTATTTTTGCAACAGCTCTGTGTACTGGAAAGCCTAATAGGAAGTCAGTAAATGCAGGGCATTATAACATACCCAGCTTTGTAAGACTGGTAGGTAAAGAGATGAGAATGGTCTGTAGAATAGTGTTGAACAGAGAATAATAAGCTTCTAATTGTTTTTGTTTTGTCATAAGTGTTATTTTAGAATGTGTTCCATGGAAAATACTATGATTAGAAGTGCTTAATTTTCATCATGGAGATAGTGATGATCACTGTTACACAACTCGCTACATATTTCTACGTGTTTTAAGAGATTTTCTAAAATTACACTGAAAAATGAAAAGGCACCGTAATGGGTTTGGATGTATGTTCTTTCTTGGGTATTACGGCTTTTTTGCTGTCTTCAATTACTTAGTGCCACTAAGTATGTTGTTGTAGTGGTAGATGTTGTGAAAAAAAAGATCAAAAAGGGTCTTATTCAAGGATTAGTTTTTGTTATGGTTTTTATGGCTTTTTTAATGAGGGGGAGCTATATTTTGAACAGACTAAATTTTGTTCACAACCCTAAAATTACATTAAATATTAAAATGCAAATCCAGGTTTGTGCATTCGCGATTGCAGTAGATTTCATAAAGCGTTAAGCAGCTAAACACAGTCAGTGGTAATTTAGTGAGATCTCCTGACCCTTGCTGACACTGGGTTTCCTTTTGTTATAATTTACTTGCAGCTGTGTTGTTCAGTTTCGAGGACTCAAGAATATGATGGAGAATTAGAACTTCCTGTTTCTGTCGCAGTACCTAATTATTGCCGTGGTTCTGATGTAAATGAACTGAATAGAACTTTCTCTTCAGTGTTGTGTGGTAATAGGCATTAATTAAAAGCCAAAATATAATTAATGCATCTCTTTGATGTAATTCATTTGTTCGTAGTATTGTGGAAGTGTGTGTTTTTAATTAAGTTTATCTGACCAAGAATTCAAATGTTTCTGATCTACAATAAAACTTGGATTAAATTTCCAATTTAGTTCTTAACAATATGGTTCATGAATCATATACAATTAATTTTGTTTTGCAAGACTGAATATTTCATATTCAGATTTAATACTCTATTAGCTTTTTAATCTTTTGAATATACTTAATAACTAGAGAAGTGTATCTTCTTAAAAGGAAAATAATTTTGTACATCCCAAGTAAGAGTAGGTAGTATTAGTTGTTGATGGAGTATTTTCAGCAAGTTTGAGATCATGAATTTTGACCCTTAGCCAGCGTGTTGCCTCCCTTACAGATTGATGTAAAGATTCTTTCTCTGATACACAGATTTTCTTCGAGTTGCCATATTGTAAGAACAGTTAACTTACTATGCATTATAAATTTTAGAAATATAGGGAAACTGTAACTAAAATTCAATGAAAGTTTTAACTTTATCTTGCTAAAATGGGACATTCTTTGATATTAAAAACATGGCTAGCATAATAAAGTTGAATTTCCTATTGCCACTAACGTGCTGATGTAGTTGCTAACTAGTGTGACAGTGCTCAGTAAAAACATGGGATTTGGACAGAGAACTGACTAATAAACTACAGTGCTCTTGATATAACAAAATCAGACTTCAGTGTTGCCATTTCTGCCTGGTGGAAGTTGCTGCGGGCTGGAGGAGTGGGATTCACCCAACCACAGACATCTGCTGTGTTAGAGATCTGCTGTACTCACCTTCAGGTTCCCGTTAGAGTCACTGGAGAGCAGTCGGGGCACGTAGGGTGAGACTAACCTGACACCTTCTATCCCATGTGGTGAGTTGCCTTCTGCAAGCACCCATTCCCCTTTGCTGACCGTGCAGAGAGCCCAGGGTGGTTCAGCACAGGCAGAGAGAGAGAGTGACGTGTCCTTCAGAGGTGTCGTCCCAGGAGTGTGTTTGGGTAGGTGTATCAAACCTCCGTTTCTGTGAAAGTTTGCTTGCTTTCTTTCCACCGTTTCTGACTTGGTGCGGTTGTGCCCATGTTATGTCATATATTATGTCCTTATATCATGGATGTGAATAAGGACTCCCATCCATCTCTAGGTTTGTAGGTGCAGAAGGTTTCTGCTCAACACTATTCCCCTGTGAGACGTTTTGTTAATCCTTTTGATCTGCTGAGTTATCTTCATGATAACCATCTACCTGAAGTCAAGCAAAAGACTGGGATAGCAAAATCTTACAATGTGAGCTGTTCAATCAAGCATACTCACTTTAACCCAAGTGCGGGTGAGCAGTTGCTGGCACCAGCAGTTCAGCTGGAGTATTTTTTGGAGGCACGTTGGCATTGGGAGGGCAGTGATGCGAAGCTGAAAACACAGAGGCGATCTTCTGGCTCCTAAGCAGGTCATGGGTTGTGTGTCTACGTACTCTCTTGTGTGGACAAAATTGTAAAGTGGTGGGGGGTTTTGGTTTTTCTAAAGTGCTGTATTGTCCATATTCCCTTTCCCATGCAGGCACAGCTAAACTCCTAGAAAGCAGATTTATACTGAATCCTACCATGTCCGCACTGTGGGTTGTGCCACTTGGACAGTGTTGGCATTTTTAAAAACTTCTAGGCTTTCAGGTCACTGACAGCCTTTTTCTTTTGGATCTGTTGTGCCAGTTGGGATACTGAGCTATGTGAGCAGCTGTAGGTTACTCCCTACCCAGCTCTGCAAGCAGAAGGCGTCATATGAGCTTTTCCTCATCTGCTTGAGGGTAAGCGAGATGTTGGCTCGTACTCACCTTCATCAGCAGATTGAGCTAACCTGGCCGTGCCTTACATGGATTAGGGAAGTCTTGCCTGTGATCCTTCTGGCCTGAAAATCAGTTGAGGGGTATCCCTATTTTCAGTCAGCGCAGCTGTTCGTGAAATACCAATTTACAGTCTGAGATGAATACATGTTTTGATAAATTGTTGATTCCAAAGAAACTGTTTCCCACACATTCTTGATGGAGAATATTTCATTTCAGAAAAAAACCCTACATTTTGCAAAGCTATCTCATTTTTCTTAATGCTTGTATAGACCAGTATTCAAAGGCATAAATGTATTTAGGCTTGCCCGTGAGAGCAGTTATGCATGTGTGAATAGTTGGGACTATTAGTATGCGTAAGTGTATTCCATATCATGTGTGCGATTCTGTTGCTGAATGTCATTCTGGAGAAGGTAAACCTATACTTTTCATCTGTTTTACTTCTTGTCTTGGTATTCATTATTTCTTCCTCTCACAAACTTAGAATTAGGAAAATATATTACCCTTCAACTACTCTAATTTGTAAATTTAGAATGAAGTTATTTATGATGGCTGTCTCCTGCAGTCTTTACTCAGGATTTGAGGAAGTCTTCCACAGATTTTAATGTGTGTGAGGAACTTCAGCGTTTGTTTTTTTTCTTGTCCATCTTAGCACTTTCTTGTTTTGCTGTATTACTTGTGACAGTTATACAATATCTCACTGTGGTGAGAACTATATAAATAGGGATAATAATCAATTAGTTAAAAGGAGTTTGTAGGTACACCATATGGATGTATATTATTACATGTATATAATAATGTATTAAAATTTGATACCACAGTGTAACATGAAAACACGGGGGTAAAAAAACCTTAGTAGCAGGGTTTTATAATGGTGTATTTGTGGCAAACTTGCAGGAAAGAGATACTTCGTTAACTACCATGGCTGTTTTTCTTTTTTCTTTTTTTTTTTTCCCCAATGGTTTATTTATATTCCTTTTGTTTCACATGCTCCTCAGACTAGTTGTTGCTGTGATTGTCAGTAGCTGAGACTCAAAAGTTGACTAAGGCCATATGGTCTTTCAAAATGTGATTTGAAGTGTAAAAGGGGATGTTATCATCTCAAACTACTGTCTTTTGATGCAATAAAATTTAGGGATCTAATTTGTTGTTATGATTGCTTGTTTTCAATTTGTATTATGCTTTGTTTGTACAAAAACATTTTGTTGTACTTAATGGTCAGTTGGAGGTTAATATTTGTTTTAGTGTATGTTTCAATGAGAACCTAAAAACTTCCCACCTTCCTTTCACTCAGTGAACTAATTGACTACTTAAGTTAACATAGAATTGCCTATGCCTGCATGTGCTTTGCTTTTCAGATTTTTTTTGTTGCTTGCTTTTTTCTTCTTTTTTTTCTTTCTTTTTTTTTTTTTTATGTTGCAAAATTTTATACATCTATTTTCTCACCTACCATATCCTAGGGGGCTTGGAGTACCAATAATACAGTCAGCCCACCTTCCTGGTCCCCAGACATTTCAGAAGGTCGGGACATTTTTAAATCCAGACAGCTTCCTGGCAGTGCCATTTGGAGCATCAAAGTGGTAAATAATTTGAATTTATTTTCATGTATGCGTTGCTATCTTTCTGCTGTAGAGACTAGTGATGAAATTCTGTATCTCACAACTGAATTAATCTTCCATTCTTTTACTGTTTAAGGCCTTTAAAAATTATTGAAACTCTGGAGCTCTCTGGTTAAAAACTCTATGCTTTCCAGAGTCTACAGTATGATGGCATTGCCCTGATTTTCAATGGCAAAGAATAGCTTGTTTTACCAATTTTATGTCTGTGCTGAGTACTTCACTTTTGTGGTTGGCTTTACGTAGCTGTCAAAATAAATTACCTGAGAAGGAAAATGTCCTTAAGACTGGTAGTAAGGTAAGCCAGGCACAGAAAGGAGCAGCGATCTGAAAGGTGGCTTGTATTTGTTGCTGTGGAGAAATCTTGCAGAGTGGATTCAAAGTGACGTCATTTTTAGCTTATGGGGGAAAAAATAACAACTTCCCTACCTGGTTAGATGGACCAAAGCTTGTATCCACAGTGATGTTTACCATTAAAAACACCTGAAGAAATTAAGTGAAATTATTATTTTTAAATAAAGGCAAAAGAGCTAAGTGATGAAACTCTGACAAATAGCTGTAGCTTCCCAGTGATTTATTTTCATCTCACTTTAACTCTCATGCTAATTTTTATTTTAATTTGACATTAGCTTAGCTTTTGCTGCTTCAAGCTTAATATTCAGCATTAACATCGATACAAGTATGTGCTTATTCCTGTTACTAGTTGTGTGAAAATAACAATACTGATACCTGGTCTGAAACAGGGAAAATAAGAAACATGCCAGAAGAGTTTTCATCTTAAAAAATTGACACTTGTATGTCCTGTGTGTGCATATGTCTTAACTCCATATATAAGTAAGGACAACGTTTTTTCTTTCATGTTAGTACGTATAAATACTTCAGCCATCAGTAGCATCCTTCCTTTCGCTTCCTAAAATATCATTGCATTATATGACCTCATTGTGTAAAAGTAAGTCAATTTAATTTCTCTTTCCATTAATAGATGGATGTTAATAAAATTTTAACATTGGGATGCTTGGATTCTCCCTTTAATTATGACAGTAAACTTCTATATCTTCTTTAAAACAGGAGTTGGCATATTTGAAAAGTATTGTTGGTAATATTGAGCCCATAGTGCAGCTCTCCATGCAGGGTACTCCTGTCTCCGTCAGTAAAGACTGTTCATGTCTGTTGGCGACACCATCCCCAAGGAGCTTTGTGGTTCCTTCAGCATTGTTTTATTGAGTAAATGTTTTGCCTCAGTACTAAAAGCAGCTTCCAGCAAACGTTTGGATACAGGCACTGTTTGTAGGTACTCGGTGGATGGAGTCGGGCTGTATTAGGAGCTGAGATTATTCACAAATTTGAAATGCAATAAATTATCTCATTGCTTATTTCATAGTAGGAAGGGTGCTTATTTGAGTATATGCCATAATTATCATCAGTTATACAGATCAGAGGCTCTGAAATCTGTTGTAAAGATGTCTGATACACCAGCCAGAACGTGGGGACATTGTGAATGTGTTCTTTTTCTCTCTGGAAGTGATTAGGGAGGAGTAAGGATCCTCTTTATGTTCAGTTAATTTTTAAATTAAAAAAAAAAAATAAATTCAAACTAAGTCACAGTATTACTATCAGGTAGTTATTACTAAAAACATACTTGCTTTTCCACAATTGGTTGTAATTGAACATACTGTGAATACTCCAGAGCATACAACACTGCAACTGTGAGCCTGCATCTAAAATAAGGAAGGGGGGAAAAAGAAGCTGTCTAAAAATAAGTGGATAATTTGTAAGAAAAATATCATGTTATGGGGAGTGTTGATCTGAGTGTAACTGATATAATTAGTATAAAAAGCTCTCTCTGTATCTGCTGAATTAAGAGAGTTTCATGGAGGCAGCACCTGCTTTGCTTTGGGAGCAGGACTGAGTCCTAACAAATTCCAGTTTTTGCTTGATTATTCATAGCATAAGAAAAGCATCTATGCTCGCAAGTAATCAAGTGTCCAGGCCCTATTCAGAAGTCCCATGACTTTCAGAGCTGACTGTTTAAAAAGAAAAGAAAAATGAATCATAGAATAGAGGATATTTATTTTGGATACTTTGCAACTGTAGAAAAAAAATACCTTTCTGAATTTCCAGTTATTCCTGAGCAGAAAATAAACATTTCTGGTTTTGGTTGCTTTCTCACTGGTGATAAAGGTGATCATATTATGTCATGTAAGTAGTTAAAGGTATTTCACAACAATTTATGCAGTCACTTAGTGATTATGGCCTCATATTCACTTGAAATCGTAGGGTGGTTTTTTACTTATGTTTTTCCCTAAATGCATTGAACAAGTTTGATATCCCATTTAAATTGTTATCTTATATTGAATAGGGCCGTGGATCAGGATTCCCAGGGAAGCGGAGGCCACGTGGTGCAGGTCTTTCAGGAAGAGGTGGCAGAGGTAGATCAAAACTGAAAAACGGAGTTGGGACTGTAGTCATTCCAGGGGTAAGAACATTTATTTTTAAGTCATATTGCAGTCTGTTAATGTAACATGATTTTATTGAGCTATAATTCTTGTATTAAAATACTGTATAAAACCAAAGAGCACAAAAAAGCAGGGGTATTTGATAAAGCCTGGCTATCACTAAGTGTTTGTAATGAAGAACTAGACCACTGTAGCTTAATGGACCTGAAGCAATTTTATGCTGCTTTTGCAAGTAAAAGGCCCAACTGTTGAGAGACTTAGAGTACTCCTTCCATTTCCTTGGGTGGAAAACATGCTGGGTAAAGGCAGCACGCCATGCAACAACAGAAGAGGGGAGAGCAAGGCTTGGGCATAAGAATGTAACAGCAGCCGTAGCAGATCACATCAGAGGTTCTTCTACCCAGGGGACCAAAACTGAGTGCTGGGGGAGGAGTGCAGAAACAGAAGAAGCCTAGAGAAGGAGGCACTTCAACAGTTTGTGGCTTGGGGTCTTGCTGAACAGGAGGAGGTATCTTTGTCTTGGGCAGCATGTGTTGGAGCTTGCTTTCATGAATTTGTCTATTCACTTTTAAAAACGTTTGGAAATCATGTTCACGATTTTAGTTCTACAGCTCATCAGCCTGTTATTTTAAATTGCTGCCTGCTGGTTTCACTGCCTGCTCCTTAGTGCTCTTACAGAAGAGGGAGTGGAGAGTTGTTTTCTATTCACCTCCTCTATCCATGCCATTCAGTTTCTATACATCTCTATCATTTCTCCTCCTTTTCCTTCCACCCTTTTCTTGCTAGTCTGGAAAATCCCAGTATTTTGAGTAGTTCCTTGTATGGAAGCTATTCCATATTGTTGATCATCCTTGTCAGTTGTTCTGTAGTAGTCGTTTTTTTATTTTTTGAACTTTAATCTGCCTTTCTATAGCCCAGCACTCAGCTTTATGAAGTTCTTGTGCAGTTCTTCACAGTTGTCTTTATTTTTTTATTACTCTGAATATCTTAATACTGTTGGCGAGCTTTGTCACCTTGCTCCTCGCTTGATTTTTTCAAATTGCACACGGGTGTGTTGAACACCATGGCCTGTTAGCAGACATCCCTATCAGATTCTACTAGTGCTATTCTCCCACGTAGAAAACTGATAATTTATTCTACTCTTTATTTCATGTCTTGTGTCAATATAGGGACTGTTCCTCTAATTCTATGTCAGTCTACCTTTTTTTTTAAGGAACACTGGTGAAGGACTTTACCAAAAGAATTTGGTAACAAAGTAAGTTTTGTGAGTCAGATTTCCCTGTCCCCAGGCTTGCTGACTCCTTCAGAGAGCTCTGATAGGTCCTGATTTACCATAATTAAAGTTTCCTTGACTCTTTAACAAAATATAATATATATTAATGTGGCTGCAAGTTCTCTGTTATGATCAAATGTCAGATATTCTGTAGGATGGTACATGGCTTCCCCCCAGAAACCTTTGAGAAAACGGTAGTCACATTTGCCATCTCCCATTCCTACAGCACTGAAGTGATTCTAAGCAAGTTGTTGTTCACTGCAGTTGATAGTTAAACTGTTTCATACTTGGAAGTCCTTTTAAAACTCTTAAATTTTACACAGGCCTGCTCTGCTCCTCCTGAGAAGAGGGGTTCTGGTATGAAAACTGGAAATCTGGACTGCAAAAAATTCAGGTTTTTTCATGCTATGGACTTGGCTTCTTTGAACATTCCTGTTAAAGTTTGATTATCAATCAGCCCTGCAGATTTTGAGGGGCATCCTGTTCCTCATGTTCAGAGGAGGACTTACTCATTTTTATGTCTTTATGAAGTAATTCCTCAGATTCTCTTCAGAGCTGCTTTTTTGTGTTCTTACATGCAATCTGTTTGAGATTATACAGCATTGTGCCGCTTTCTGCTGCCTGTATAATAATTTCTTGGAATACTCTGGTATTTGTTATCTGGGAAAGAAACAAATGTCTCCATCATTGTTCCCTTTTAAAGCTTTGGATGATCATGATTTGTAAGCAAATACGTAATTTTAAACATACAGGGTGAATTCCACTCAAGCTAGTCATAAGTACCTTATTGAATTGGAGGCATTCACATAGTTATTTAGTCCTCGTTACAGGAAAGACATGGACTGTTGAAGCGGGTCCAGAGGAGGGCTACAAAAATGATCAAAGGGCTGGAGCACCTCTCCTATGAAGACAGGCCAAGAGAGTTGGGGTTGTTCAGCCCGGAGAGGAGAAGGCTCTGGGGCCTTATAGCAGCCTTTCTGTACTTAAAGGGGACTTACAAGAAAGATGGGGACAAACTTTTTAGCAGGGCCTGTTGTGATGGGACAAGGGGTTATGGTTTTAAACTAAAAGAGGGGAGATTTAGATTGAACATAAGGAAGAAATTTTTTACAATGAACCACTGGCCCAGGTTGCCAAGAGAAGTGGTGGATGCCCCATCCCTGGAAACATTCAAGGTCAGGTTGGACGGGGCTCTGAGCAACCTGATCTAGTTGAAGATGTCCCTGCTCACTGTAGGGGGTTTGGACTAGAAGACCTTTAAAGGTCTCTTCCAACCCAAACTATTCTATGATTCTGTGTTACAAAGCACAAATTTGTACTCTAAGGGAAGCTGCATTTTATAGAACAAACTCTTACAAGTTTTTGTAACTGAACAGAGGAAATAGAGTTAGGTAAATTGCTATAAATACAAAATGGATATCACTCTCCACAATTCCTATAGAAATCTGATCCTGTGACTCGTCAAGTAAATGGCAGTTTCAGAGTTCTAGAGCAGAGATGTGGCTGTCTCGTGGTAGAGTAGATGAAGGTAGCAATTCCAAGAGACCAGCCTTTTGCCAGATAAATGTTTGAAATGGGAGTATATTCAGCACCTTTGCAAAAACTGATTCTTACGCGGTATGGGATCATGACCAGTGGACAACTGCGCACATTTGGAAATATCTTGGTATATCTTGGGAATGGGGAAGAAGGTGGCTACAGGTTAACCCAAGCTGGGTCACAGCTGGCATTAAGCAAGCATCAAAATTGCAGTGATTCAGTCCTTCAAATTCTGCTCTCTTTGTATATGCAAGCAATTCCAAGAACTTCATGGAACCTGTGGAAATATATGTGAGGAAAAAGCTCTCCCTGAACGTATCAAGAGGTGTTTTGGGTGTTTTTTGGTTAATTAGTTAGTTACAGCTGCAGTGCTCTCAATCATACAGTAATTAAAATGCGTTAACAATATATCCCCTTTTTAGCTGTTTCTCAGTAAACACTGATTTTCAGCAACAGTGTATCAGAAGGATTCCTGTAGCTGTTGTAACGGTGTTTACATTTGTCTCTAGTGATGTTTGGATTTGTAAAATATTTAAATTATTATTGAAACAAAACTATCTGTGTAAGAATTAAACTGTGTTTTAAATCATCCACATTTATAAAATTTAAACAGCTGGTAAAACAAAGTTACGTTTCTCTATCGTGCATTTGTTCTTTTATATAGAAGTGTGTGCTCTTACCTTCCAACTTCCATGGCTGCTACTGGTTCAGAGAGGAAATAGTCAGGCCTGTTAATTGAAATTCATGGATAGCAAGTTCTGCATAGCAAGATTTGCATGGAAGTCAGAACACAGCTGAAGTCTTTTTTTTCTTCTCTTTCTTCCTGAGAAGCTGTATTTACATGTATACGCTGAATTAATAAAGGGCAGGTGAGATTAACAATCTCTTGATTAAAAGGAGAATGACTGTCTACAGTAAGAGCTTATGGATTGAGGTAAAAACAGCCGTTTCAGGTTCAGTGCAAGTTTTTATGGGCAAGATAGATAAGCCTCATAGAGAAACTGCTTACGGAGAGCATCTTAACCCTTGTAACTTTAAAACTCTTGCTTATTCCTCTAACATACTTGGAACATTAGTTAAACCATATTTTACGCAATATGGGACAAATTACATTTCTGCAATTGCTCTTTGAATGAATACTCAAAAGTATGTTGCTGCAATTAACTTCAATGAGAAGAACTTCAGTGTTTATATGAAGGGAACAGAGCAGACTGGTCACAGTATGACAGTTCCTGCATAGTGATTGTTTTGGTTTTTTTCTTACAATATCTCTTTCCTTCCATTTCCATTTTAAAGTGCAGTGGAGTAGTGTGTAAAGGTGAAAAAATGAGAGGAAGAGAATGTGTCTGTAAAGCTGAAGTAGTGATGATGCTTGTACTGATGTGAAAATGTGAATGAATGTAGTAATTTCTGATAAAGGTAGCTTTTTATGAAAGTTCATACTGTATGAATAAATACTTGCAAAGTTTGTATTCTCTGGTACTATTAAAGTAACACAGAGAATAAGCTTCATCTTGTCTCATGTCTTAGAAAATGTGGTGGTCTGGCTATTTATGTTTTGTGGTTTTTTAATAGGTCACAACTATGGATATTTCATCTAACAAAGATGAGGAAGAAAATTCGATGCATAATACAGTTGTCCTCTTCTCTAACAGTGACAAGTTCACTCTCCATCAGGTTAGGATAATAGTTACAGTATTTTCATTTTGTTTCTCTGCTTTTAATTAGAAAAAAAGTAAATGAATGTGCTTGGTAGGCATTAAATTATACAGCAAACTAGTTGGATTTTACTTACGTGTTTTCAGAATTTAGTGTCTGGCATGTGCTGAAAATCTGCTCTTCTCTGTCATTGCAGGATATGTGCGTAGTTTGTGGGAGTTTTGGCCAAGGTGCTGAGGGCAGGTTGCTTGCCTGTTCTCAATGTGGTCAGTGTTACCATCCATACTGTGTCAGTATTAAGGTGAGTGCTTTTGTTACATAAAAAAAATACTTGATTACACTGTTTTCATGTTGTACTTTAATAGCACTATGCTGCCTTTGGTTTTGTGGTAATTAGGGGAGTCATTAACTTGTTAGATATTCATCAGCTAATGTGACCATTATTTGTATGCGACTTGTGAAAGACTTTAATTAAATGTCATTTTATAGTATGCATTGCCTCAAGAGAAATTAACCTTTTTGTAATTTCGCTACCATAAATAGCACTGATTATCCAGCAGTTGGTTAAAATAACAGTTTGAGATATAAGCTTAAAACCTAAATACAAGCAGAATTAAAGAAAAAAATTATACTGCATCTTCATTTACTAGGGGCATAAGGTTTAGTTGATTCAATTTGTCTGTTGGCTGTCAGAATTGACAGCAGTTGGAGTGGTTAATTAATACATTTTACATTCATTAGCCTAGGAAAGAATGTGTGAAAATTAAATTTTAATGGTATGAGATGACTTAGCAAGCACATAATAAGCTATTTACTGCCATATATACACTCTACACTTTATTGTTTGTTATATAAGTACATCTATGCAAAAGTGGGATTTTTTTAAACATGTCACAAAACTTTATTTTCAATGTACTTTACAAAATGCGTATGCATATTTCATGCAACTATAATTTAACTTTGTGTTTATATACTACTCTTACATTATATATTAATTACAACAAATTAGTTGTTTGCTTCAGATGAGTAAAAGCCCAGCACTGGCTATCACAGATAATTCAGGAAAGACACAGGATTTGTAGTGACCTGAATCTTGGCTTTACTACGTAACTGAAAAAAAGCAGCCGTGTGTTCTCCTTCATCCCTACAGGATCAGCTACTTCTATAAGGAGTAAACTGTCCTACATGTAGATCCAGTGCAGTATATATTCTCTGGTATGCTAGTTTATCCAAAGAAATTACATTCTGGAACAGTATCAGATATCAGTAATGGCAGTTTCTTTATGTTTAATCCATTCCCATTTATTGAAGCTTCAGAAAGTCTAATTGATAAACAGCTACTTGTGTTGTGGATCGTGTCCGTAGAAGAGCATCCTGTGCTCCACTCACCAGACCTTAATTTATACAATGATCGCACTTCATAGAGCAGTTTTCAAATAATTTCCACCTTGCCATTTGCAGATTACTAAAGTGGTGCTTAGCAAAGGTTGGAGGTGCCTGGAGTGCACAGTGTGTGAAGCCTGTGGGAAAGCGACAGATCCAGGGAGACTGCTTCTCTGTGATGACTGCGACATCAGCTACCACACGTACTGCTTAGATCCACCCCTGCAGACAGTTCCGAAGGGAGGCTGGAAGTGCAAATGGTGTGTTTGGTTCTGGGGCCAGAAATACTGATTGCTGGCCTCTTTTGTTTCCTTTTGTCACTTCATATTTGCAATGTCAATTGAACTGTAATAATGTTTTAATTGTATTTAAGTCAGGTGTATTAAACAAAGCAAACAAAATACTTTTGAATTGTTTCATTTGATTATCAATTTAATAGGGAAACTCTTATCTCCTCTTAATACTGTTTCTTCATGCCAAACCCCATGTGAATAAAGGTGGACAAAATTTTTCTTTTGAAACTCTTAGCCAAAAAAAATAATCCAATTGACGTTCATTGGAATGTTCATTCCAGCATTCAGTTGGAAAAATGAATGGATGGTTCACCAAATTGTTCTCAAAATAAAACCCTCTGAAAACCATTCGTTTTGCTTGGGTGAAATGCCAACAGACTAGACCTTTCACGTGGTTAAGTCTCCATATCTCAAAGTGAATGGCAACTCAAAGTGAATGGCAACTGGAAGCAGGAACTCCGTTGGCCTGTTGAGCTGTTACAGAATCACAGAATCACAGAATTTTCAGAGTTGGAAGGGACCTCTAGAGATCATCTAGTCCAACTCCCCTGCTAAAGCAGGATTGCCTAGAGCACATTACTCAGGACTGCATCCAGGCGGGTCTTGAAAATCTCCAGAGAAGGGGACTCCACAACCTCCCTGGGCAGCCTGTGCCAGTGCTCTGTCACCCTAACTGTAAAGAAGTTTTTCCGTGTGTTGGAACGGAACTTCCTATGTTCCAACTTATGCCCATAACAAACACCCATCTGCCTGTTTTTGCAGATCAAAGGGAATTCTTACTTAGGAGCTTTCTTTAAAAAGTATCAAAATCCAAGTAATACCATTTTCATTCAGTTAAAATATTTGACCTGAAACGAATTCCCCCCAACCCCCCAGTGGCTAGTGATCTAAAACTTAATTACTCACCCAGTTCTATGTAGGAGAGTTTTAAAGCCACAAAATAATCTTCCTGTGAACTGAAAGTAATAGATCATTTTGTCTGTTCTGCAGGTGTGTTTGGTGCAGACACTGTGGAGCAACTTCTCCAGGTTTAAGATGTGAATGGCAAAATAATTACACACAGTGTGCTCCCTGCGCAAGTTTGTCTACCTGCCCAATCTGCTATCGCACTTACAGGGATGAAGAGCTTATAATTCAGTGTAGACAATGTGATCGGTAAGGATTTTTCATATTTTACAGGTTATTCCTGTTCAAGGCTTATTTTAATTTTTTTCCCATAATGTAAAAGCGTAAAGATGAAGGGATTGGTCTTGTGGTAAAGAGCACTGGATTGAGTCTCAGAAGTCTCTTATTGCTTCATTCCTAGTTGTACCACAGACTTAACTATATGACTCTGGGCAAACTGATTAATCACTCTGTGCCTTGTTATTCCCCCCTCTGTAAAAATAAAACTAATTTACCTCGCAAGAATATTGTTGTGAGGCTAAATCTAGCTACATCTACTTTCTATCAAGTAAGTAGTTAAAATGATTACAATATAGGGAGAAAATTATAATATTAAGACATACTTGCTTCCAGGACGTTGTTTTATAGAGATTTCCTTTCTGTGAAGGGAAATAGGTAATCTGATACTGGATATACAGTATTTAACACACACCACTGTAGGGGAATGCTATATCTGGAGAACCTGAATCATCATTTCTCCCTAAAAGAATTTAAACTAAACAAGTATTTCACATTTACTTGGACCATATACTGATATTTGGGTCTCCCAAAACACCACATATTTCCTTTAAATTGTATTTTTTCCCCCACTTAATTTCTAGATGGATGCATGCAATCTGTCAGAACTTAAACACAGAGGAGGAAGTGGAAAACATAGCTGATATGGGTTTTGACTGTACCATTTGTAGGCCATACATACCACCAACAAACGGTAAGAAGACAATTGAAACCAATAGCAGGATTGCACACTGCAATAAATAGGTTTGGGAATGTGTTACAGTTCTTTTCTCTGGTAGAGATTGGGCTCATGGTAGAAGCAAGATTTTTCATGTTTATTTTAAGGGCCTTCTGGAAGTGTCCTCAGCTCTTTCGCACCCTCTAGTGATTGGCTGCAAGGCTGGAGAAAACCTAGCAGGGGGAATTCCGGCTAGATTTATTGAAGATAATTTGGGTAAACAACTGAAAGCATTTGGTATTGAAAGGGTAAAAGGCATCTCACTTTGTCAGGTGGAAGGAAGAATGCTCAGTTCTCTGAAGTTTCTAACTGCAGAAGAATCTGAAAATCAATTCCAAGCAGAAAAACTTTCTATATTTCAGTACTTTGAGGCTGCCTGAAGCAGCACTACCTGTAAGAACAGTCCATCTAAGCATTTTTCCCATCCTCCCTAATGTTTTATTAATGCCACTCCCTCAGCTCTCCCAGGATTTAAGACCAGCGCTTCCCTCCCTAGTTGTGGTCTTTAAAAGAATTCACCATACTTTCCTGCTCGGGTGCTGCCACTTTCTTGTTAGTTAAAATATAGAGTTCTTTGCTCTTCTCTGCACGTATTATCAGTGAATATACGTACCACCTTCCTCGTTAGTCTGTATTACACAGCTCTGTAGCAGTGGGACTTCAGGAACTGAGGTTACTGCAGTTTTCTCTTCAGCACAGCTGCAGCAGCTGTTTCGGTGGGATGGTACTGGTTAATGTTATTGTGAGTGGCCTGTCAGCAATTAGATTGGCCTATTACATGATTTATGGTCTTGCTACAAGGGTGGTATGCCAGGTCTGCTTTCTCTGCATGTCAGCTCACGGGAGTTTCTGCTTTAACAGAGCATTGACACCTATGCCCATTTTTAGCATAATAGCACGTTAAAGTGTTCACGTTAACCCTTTACTGGGGTATCATGAGAGCATGGTAGGAGGAAGGTACAAGAACAAAGCAAATGTTTCAAGAAATGTTTGTATCAGCAAGAAGATGTTCAGTAAAATTTGCTTTCCTGATCAAGATTGAAGATATCATGAGACATATGTTCAAGAGGTCTGCCCAGAAAAGTTCAATGGAGCATCTAACATCCCTTTATGCTGGCACATGTCCTTATAACAGCGTGGCAGTAATTGTAACTTACTGACATGACCTTGGAGGTTTATATACTCCCCTTTCAACCACACATGGTTGTGGATTGCTTCCAAGTATCCCGCTTTTATCACTGTTAGAAGAATGATCTATGCTTATGTATTTCTACAAATCACTTCATTTTAGAGATCTGCTTTCACGAATTCAAAAAGAAAGAGTTTTTTTAAGCGGGAAAACCAAGAAATTTACAGATATAACACATTTTTGTTTATTTTCATAATAAGCTTTGGGCATGTAAGACACCAAGGTCCAAGTAAGAAATACTCCCTCTTCCTTTCTCTTTGGAGCTGGCAGAGCTACTTTTTAGAGATAATTAAATCCCATAATATGTGAGACAGAACAACTTCACAAGATGGTATCACAGACGGTTCACTTCCAGGTGTAAGCTGGCCCCTGAGTTAGTCCTTCCTGCACACCTTCATGAGGTTGTGTTGCTTAGATTTGTCTTGGAGGAATAGGAACCAGTCCTGCAAGACCTGTCAGGGTGTTCCCAACCTTTCTTTGCAGGTTTTTTTTCACCTGTTTTTCTAAGACAAGTTTCTCTGCTTATTCTTTCATGTTTTGACTCAGTATGTATAATACCTCTTTAACCACATGTACATTTGCACAGTTGCATGTCTGAATATGTCATTTGATGCATGTTCATAGAAATACTTGCATGTACTTTTATATGAAATGTTTCGGTTTTTCATTAATTCTTCTACAATTCCTTTGAAAATTTTCTATAATTTTTTTGTTTCAAAGTGAGAACAATTAACATTTGATAAACTTAGAGAAACAAATGTTAGTTAACAGTAGAAAGCTTCTTAAAATGTGCCATATTGTGGGATTCTTACCGGAATGGTTCTTGCTCTTTCCATTTGGTGTATCACAGGTGTGTTGCAAGTATTATTACAAGCTTTTTAACTACTTTCTTTCTAGAAGAAGCAAGAGCCCTTCAACCTAGTAAATTACCACTACCTTGTAGGTTTACTAATGTAGGTATTGGGAAAGAGCTTCCATTTTTCTTGCTTCAGAAAGCAGAAACTTTTGAATCTGTAAGAGCTCTTCGCTATCTCATCTTACCATATCTGATAATCTTACAAAGTCATCTTCTTCAGGAAACAGAAATAAAAGATAGGGTTTTTTCCTTCTTGAACATACATAAATATCAAAAGGCAGAATGTGGTTAAGATTTGCTCCGAAGTAGTATACCATAAACCTTCATTACTGGATTCTTTTGAAATAATTGTCTCTGATCAGTGTTTCATCAGGTTCACTTTAGTGTGGTCTTGAGTTGTAACATATGTTCCCCAGTGTATTCCTGTGCCTTGTAGAGATTTTTTTTCTCATTTAGATTGCTTGAATATTACCATGACTGGGTACAAGCAGCTGCTCTAGGTAGCAGCAGCATTTCCTCTGTGCTGTAATACCTGCACATTCAGGAGAGGTGTGTGCATCTCATCTACATTCACTCCTAGACAAGCAATTCTCAACCATCTACCCATCACTTCTGCCTTCTGTAGCTTGCCGTTGTATGTCATATGCCTCATCTGCAAATTTCATCCCTTCCTCACTTTCACCCATCCTTTCTCCATCCACGTACTCCAGCTTCCTCCTCCCTTAGTGCTGTTTTTCTTTCTCTGCAGGAGGCAAAGGGACCACCTCTGCCTGGTTTTCTGTAGCTAGTTACAGCTGACCTGGTAACATGTATTCCTCCTGTGGCTCAAGTATGCACGCCCACAGAGGCAGGGACAAGTTCGTATCCCTTACTAATTCAGAGATGCTCAATACTGCCAGGGATGTGCATGTTATGGTTGGGGCCACTGTTGTACAATTGTCAATGCAACTGAATTAAATTTTTCTTCATTCTGAAATTTAGTTCAATGTACTTTACAAATACAGGATACAAAAGTAACATAATAGTATATGTTAAAAAAATAACTTTTGAATTTTTTATTATTTGGCATGTTTATTATGTCAACTCTTATGTTCTTGTAAGTTACTGTATTCACAAAGAAATCCCTGTGTCATGCGTACAGTTACGCAGGCATCCTATAGTGCTCTGTTAGTGTGTTTCTACATCAACTGTTTCACTCTGTCCATTACGCTGATTTAATTTCTTCCTAGAATTGTTCTTTTCTGTTACATCCTTACAAATGGCAGACCCCTTTCTTTTTGGAACTGGTTCTTCTCATTGTATTGTATTCTGTGCAATTATTTCTTTTCAGCTGAAGCTACTAAATGCTGTACAATATTCAGCATGTTTAAACACTTTTGCAAATAAGCATGATAATTTTGGTTAAACTTCAGCTAAGTGCCTCAGAAAGCACTTTTTTGTTCAATTTTTAATTTTTTTTCCTTGAACAGTCTTTCTCTAGCAGTACGGTGTTGCTCTGTTATTTATATTATTGATTTTAATCCTTAATCTGCACTCTAATTAGCTCCTTTTCTGGAAGTATGTTTGATACTGTTTTCAAAATCTGTTTGTTTGTGCAGCTTTCGTGAGTTGGTCTGTGAAGGCCTCACCTCTTGTCACTATTGGCTTGTTTATTTGACTATTTCAACTCTATTCAGTTTTCAAAGCTAAAATTGTTCACAATCTGACCTGGATCAGAAGAATGTTCCCTGTTGTGTGGCTTTTAAATTAGCATTTCCAATTCCCATTCACAGCTGTCTTTCTGAATTTTTTGTTTACCTTAGATTCCAATTCAAAAATTGCTATCTTTGTCTCAAAACATCTTGTGAATTATAACCAATTAAACGAACAGATGATGTCTTCTTCCACTTTGAGTATTTCTAACAATCTGCCTTTTTTCTGTTGTTTCAATTCAGTGCTTTTGAGTATCTTCCATCCTGCAGTTTGTCCCATATTTTTTTGTTTCCCTCCAGCTCAGTGTTTCAAAATGTCATTTTCAATTTCTTTTCTTCCTTGTCTTTTCCTTCTACTCCTGTGCGTCAGTTTTTCAGTAATTCTCATAGGCTGCTTTCATTTACTACTTGCATGGAATATTGGTTTCCTGTAGGTTATATCATATACTTTAGTTACACCTGACATAAAACTTTTAAAGGACTTTAGTTTTTGACAACAGACTTTCACTTTCCTTAATTTTTTTATACGCTTATAAAGCATACCCTAGATTTCATATTCATTATTATGTTTAGCAAAAAATTTAAGTGTTAGTTGGAAGCTTCTGTGCTTTTCCTAGTCTCGCTCCCGACTCCCATATTGTGTGTGAGATGGTCAGCAGCAGCGTGTGTGCAGTGGTCTCACATGTCTGAGAAACAGTGAACCTTCCACATGTGCTTTGCCTCAGTGGTCTCATCTTGTGTGGCAGATGCAAAGTAAATACTCCAGATGTTTGTCTGAGTCTTAAATTCAGCGTGGATAAGATTTCTAGCAAAAAAAGAAAAAAGTGTGGATAAACTTGACTATATGGTAATGCTAACCGTGCCAAACTAACAGGTCTTCTGATTCTACTTCTCAGTGTTTGTGAGATAAAGCTTCTAATTTTCGTTTTACTTACTTTGTCTACATAATCTCTGTAAAGTCACTACTAATATTAAAAATCTAGTCTGCACATCACAAGTTAGTGAAGTGTGATTATGGTTATTGTAATTAAGGCAGATGGGAAGAGCATTTCTACCCACAACACGAATAGTGTTGTAGGACATTTTGATCATTATTTGTTCAGACACTGTTCCAGTGCTTCCCTGAAGCTCACAAGCTGTAGTTTCTCAGTTGAGTTTCTGCTGTTCCATTTATCGATATTCTTATCTTGAATAAGAATTACCCTATCTAACTTCGCCAAGTCATGTATCATCTGTTCTCAGATATATCCGCCTTATTTTGGTTTTCGTATGTGTTGTATAAGAGACCTGACAGCATAGACACAGCTGGAATCTTGTGTGCCAAGCTGTCGGAGTGTGCCCACCCCTCCGTGGGGAAATACGACAGTGGTCGATACCCAATTCACAAAGCCCTCCCATTTTTCATGCTTAAGGCACCAAAACCTGGATGCCATGACTAGAGAAGAGCTTACTTTCTGATCCAGTAGACCCAGTGTATTCATTTGCCCTTGATCCAGTAGAAGGAGATCATATAACACTGAGTTCAGTGCTGTTCCAATGCCATCCTTGGCTCTAGGAAGTTGGAGAACTTCAGTTTGTATCAGGCTCGTTTTGTAGTCACATCTGTGGCGCTGAAAAGCACTTTATTTTAAAGGTGCTCATGAATGTTGCCAACAGTATAAATTAGGGAGTTTAACAGAACTGTTTGAAGAAAAATTAATTGATAGTTTCAGTTTAAGTCAAGTCACCATTTTTAAAAGTTGAAATGATTTTCCTTATATTTTTCAGTGCCTTCTTTGGACTGTTGTGATTCATCAGTTGGAGCTCAGATTATTTCAAAATCAAAAGAACTAGGTAAAGAATGTAAATGCTTAATCTTTGATCATTTAGCATATTTTAAGGGTATATTTTTTATGACACAAAAATTCCCTTTTCTGTGATTTTATAACACACAGCATTAACTATCCTTCAGTTACTGCAGCATGCTTTTCATTTTTATTTCTCATCCTCTCGTCTTTCTTCTCTTTTGCCTGCCATACCTGCGCTACAATAATTACTTTAAATTATGTTTTGATCCTGCAGACTTATTTGCTTGCCTTAATATTAGTGGTGATAACACAGTGGGGCTGAGTCAAGCATGTACACAAATGTTTACAGGCTTGAGCTGTAGGACACAACTTTTTTGTATTTGTCTGGTTTGTGCTAGGAATTTATAATCTTGACAAGCCTACTCACAAGTCACTTTTTATAATGATAGTATCTAACAGCTTCCATCATGTTAGGACAACTTCCATCATGTCAGAAGTTTTTTCCATTTGATACCGCCAAATGTAGTTCTGAGAGAAGGTTCTCCCTGCAAATCTTCGATCTGAAAAAGAGTATGTGATTTTTTTAAAGCAAACACTCTTTTTTTAGTTCAACATAAGAAAACAGTCATCTGGGAAGAATTGTGTTCAGAACCAGCTGTGTTTTCAGGTGTGAGATGTTACATCAGAAAATATTTTTGGTTAAAGGGAACAAAACTTATGATGTTTATGTTTTCAAAGACCATGTTACCAAATCATTATTTAATTGGCTCCAAAGAGCAGAATGATCACTGTAGCCTCTCTATTATTTGGTAATTCCCTGAAAGTTCCCAAATCTCTACATGCAGGGCCCCAGCACAGGTGACAGCACCTTTCTACATGGTGAATTAAGGAATGTTAGAGTTTGTTAGTAGACTCAATTGTCATGTAACAGCTTGAGGAGGAAGCAGTCCTGCAGGTCTTGGGAGATTTGGGTTCCACCCATGGTTCCCAATTTGATCTTGAACAGCTTACTTGATATAACTTGGGGTTTGTCTGCCTATAAAATAGGGCTAATAATTTGCCTGAGTTACCAAGAGTTCTGGGAGCTTAAAGTAATTAGTAAGATGAAGGTACATTGCTGAGGGCTGAATGAGGGCCTTGGCTAATAAGCAACAGGGACCCAAATTAAGACTTGCAGAGTTTTCTGTGAGTGCCAGGGATAGAGAAGTATCCTACAAGGCGCCAGTTTCCATAATCAAATTGTTCTGTCTAATGAGTCCTTGATGTAAGTTGTTTTGTAGCAATATAATGGATTGTTGCTGGATTTGACATCAGACTCTAAATTATAAAGCTGTAACTGTAATGTGTAGGACAGTTTCAGATATCTCTGTTTTATTTATACCAATTTCCTCACTCAAGAATCAGCTTCCTACATGTGGATTATTAACTCTTGAAAGTGCTATTCCTGAAAATCAAAGACTTGTAAATTAAAGAGTTTTATATTGCTGTTACGATTCATTTAACTTTTATAGACCCACCGAAGACATACACCCAGGATGGAGTCTGCTTGACAGAATCCGGCATGTCTCAGTTACAGAGCCTAACTGTTACAGTACCGAGAAGAAAACGAACGAAACCAAAGCTTAAACTGAAAATTATAAATCAGAACAGTGTGGCTGTGCTTCAGACACCCCCAGATGCCCAGTCAGAACACTCAAGAGATGGGGAGATGGATGACAGTAGAGGTACAGTCTACTTTTGGCATGTCTTCTGTGCTAGAGTGTTGCAGTACATGTGTATATTGCGGATGTCCCTGGAAGTTTTTATTATACTGTTACTCGTCCGTTCTGTACAGAATGCTTTATGGAAATTACTCAGACAGTAGTCACGGCTCGTTGTGGTCCATTTCAGGGATTTTTCTTATTGTTGTTCTATTCATGGGTCATCTGTGCTATAGGAAGCTCACCTTTAAGGCTGGCAACACCAGAAATACGAGTTGTCTTTTTGTCTAATCTTTGGGTTGCCTGTGGGAAATACTGTGCACTCACTGAGTACAGGTGTACTTTGAGGCTCCCAAATTTAGTGCAAATGCTGTTTGAAAGTGGTAACGTCGTCTTGGCGAAGCAGCGTTTAGGTCACTGTAAAGCTGGTATTTAAAACAAGGGGGAAAGTGGAGTAGAAAGCTCTTTGCTGAGAGTATTTTTTTTTCTGAAAGAAATGAGGTGCGCTGACCTGATAGTCTGAGGAAAAAAAATAATTTCCTTATATTTCCACAGATTAAATGAACATTTTGTTTGTTCTCATCTCCAAAGTAGAATTTAAGACAAAATTTGAGTTTGGAAGTGAATTCTGGGTGTGGCTCTAGTTCAAATAGATGATGCTGTATGAAGAGCTCTACCCGAAGGGTTGCAGGTTCTGGGATGGGGTGTCTGTGTAGTATGGAGGGAGGGGAAGATATAACAGTGTTCTTGTGGCCTCCAAGGCTGATGAGAGTTGAAGGGAGCTGGGCTAACACTTGCCTACCCAAACACATCCCTGTGTATGGGGATGATATTTCAGTTAGTGGTAGAAGCCATTGGGGAGCGCTCCTTCCACTTCAGGTCTAGACGTGGAGCAAAGATTCACGAGTCCCAGGGCCACCAGTACTTACCTGGTTCCCTCGCAGCTGAGCAAGCACAGCAGCTCCAGCCGGAGGAACCTGAAGGTGGGGGACGAGAGCGAGAAAAGTATGTAGGAGCAGCCAGCCCTACTTTTCAAATCCCCGCTCTTCAACACTAGAAACGGCAGGCAGCATGGCGCAATACCATTCTCCTATCCTCTTTGCTGGGGTCTGGCTGTACATCCTGAGAAGTGTGTTGGTAGAATAGGTGTTAATCCGTGGCCTGGGGAAAGGCTTACTTAAATGGCAGGTGTGAAAGTCATTACATTAGTCATGCAGGTGTCTGTTAGGAGAAGAACATAGGCACCCCACCTCTCCACAGTCTAAAGCGCTTTCTGTTTATGCAGTGTTGCCTCGTTGTTAATCAGATTAAATGTCATAAAAGGCTTTTTTTAGATACAGAGTGTACTTGAGATAACTGGGTAGTTTAACCATGAGTGCAGTTTTCCTGTTAACTTGTTGCTACAAGTATTGTTCCTATTGTTTGATTAGCACATTCTTACCCTCTGCTATTGACTAGAAGTGTAATTTTTTATAACAGGTTCCCTTTATTTGTTTATAACCTTTAAAACTAGTTAACGAGTTGTTTTTCTTTCCTTCAGTATTTACAGGGTTTGGTACATTATCCTAGTGTTACACTGACTCTTAAATTTCATCTCATACTTTCATATAGTCCATCAGGTGGGTTGTTGAAAGCAGAAAAGCTTTTCATTTTGGTTTGAAGGCATCAAGATAGAGAATTAACCACTTCCCTTGTTCTTTTTCAGTGGTTAATCATCTTTACTTTTACAAACTTGTGCCTGTTTTCTGTATAACTTTGTCTAACTTCATTATATGCTGCTTGGCCTTTATAGGTATCCCTTTTCAACTAGATAACAAGGTATATAAATGTAATAGCAGAGTATGAAAGGGAGAGCCAAAGCTTCCACAGACTTTAATTTCGGTTCTGATCACCTTTCGTTTCCTTTTTGAGAGTTAGAGCACGCTGATATATGTGACAGTAACAGCACAGCATGTACATGGTAGATTGGCTGGATTTCCTGGAAGCTCTACATGTGCTCTGTAGAGTGGATCAGTGCCTGTTCTCTTAACATCTGAAATTTTTGTATGAGCACCAAGATGAATAAAGCCGTGCCACAGCTTTGACTGAAGCAACATAGTGTAGTAATTCCAGGCAAACAGGAGTAACCCTTACTTTCACTCTGAAGTTCCAGGTGGAGAAAAGAGGCTGTGTCTGAGAAAACTGAGCTCGTGGTAATTTTGTTACCATTTCATCTGTAGGTTTTCATCAGGTTTTGGCACTTCATCAGGTGTTCCGTGTTTTAAAGTCCACTTAAAAGTTCAACTTGCTTTTGGGGTTTCAGCTTTGGTAGACTTAATGTGGCTCTTCTGCTACTATTTGTAGAGCTGTGCCTCATAAGTAAATGGGAAAGACCACTGTGGGGTTCAGCATTTGGCATGCTGCTTTCTGTAGCAGAACTCGTTAGCGCTCAAGCAGGTTTATCTTCTGCCTGAAGTGGACACATTGCAAAGAGGGTTTACCCGTGCTCTTAAGGAAGGAGGGAATTGGCTGTGGTTGTCAGTGGGAACTGCCTTTGCGAAGCCATCAGTTTTGTTGGTAGAACTCGGAAAAGTCTTCACTGATGGGAAAGTCTGGTCTGTGACCCAGCCTGTGGAAGAGCAATGGTTGTAGTTCTATCACACCAGAAGTGGTATGAAAGAGTCCAGCTCTGTCTGTTAGAACAGTATTTCTCCCTCTTACAACTGCATGTGGTTTTAGACCAGATAGAATTATACACCTAAATCCAAAGCAGGGAAGTGGAACTCCAATACCTTTTCAGGGATGAGGGTATATTTAACATGTTTCAAAAGCTTTACAATAAAATGAAAGTGTAAGGTCACTACAGTGTGGACATTTTGGGGATATCAGAAGCAGAATTAACTCACTCTCTCTTGAACACCAAAGGTTTTTTAATGCCATCATACTTTACAATTGTTTCTACCCTGCTTTCCCACAGAATATAAACTCTAACTTAAAATTAGTCTTCATCTTCAAGGCTGAGTAATTCCTTTGGGCTGAATTTTCTATTATGTAAGTCAAACTTCTCTGCTTTCAGTCAGTCCCACAGCTTCAAGTCAAAAACCCTCTAAACTGAGAGTCATTATACATTACCTTCCAAGTGCAGACTGCAATTTTTCAGTCTGTCTTCTCAATAAAAACAAACCCTATCAAACAAAACTTAGAGGGACGGTAAACAAAACAGAGTTATATCTTCACAGTAGATTGTATGCATATTCCTTGATGTATGACTAGAAATTGCGCAGACACTTAGAGAATGCGATAACACAGGCTTCTGAAAGGGGTGCCAAAAAATTTTCTCAGGTTCATATACAGTAACTGTAGCATTTATTCTCTGGTTTTGTGTAGACATCATCTCACAGGAAATGTATGTATATACTGGGTCTTTGTATATAGATAGGGCGGGTTTCCCAAAAGTGTTTGGAGAGTGTGGGTATCTATCACTCCTTTGAAAAATCTTATTCTCAGTCAGTTTCTCAGAAATCAGTCAGATGCAGAAATTCTGGAAAAATACCTTCTTTCCCTTTTCCAGGGAAAAGTTACCATTGCTTCTTTTCTGCAGAAGGTGATCTTATGGATTGTGATGGAAAATCAGATTCCAGCCCAGAACGGGAAGCTGTGGATGATGATTCCAAAGTGGCAGAAGGAGCTGATGGGATTAAAAAAAGGAAGCGAAAACCATATAGACCTGGTAGGATACATAATTTATAGGATTGTGTATCCCTTGTTTGTTTTAGCACTTTTTTTTCTGTATAATTGAAGAAATAATTAGAAAATAGTATGAAGTTCTGAACTGCTAATTGTTGATTTTAGATTTTTTTTCTCCTGTTTTGTTTAAAATAGTCTTTAGTCCTCTTATCAAAATGCATTTGCAAAGGTTGCTGCTCAGCAGTATGCCTGTTCTTAGTATGCTGCCAGTTATTGGTTAATAGTTCAAATCTATACCTTGTATTGATTCTTAACTTGATAGGAAAATGCACTGTATTTATATAATTGATAAAGGCCAGTTTTTGTGTGTGTGTGTATATATATCTGGCAATATCGGAAGTTGAGAAAACTTTTTGCAGNGCAATGCAATATCGGAAGTTGAGAAAACTTTTTGCAGGTTTTACTTATTTTCTGAAATACTTGATAAGAGTAACTTACTAAATATTTGCAGATGACTTCTGCCAGTTATTGGATGAATTAATTTAGTTTAATTTATTAGTGCAGTCACCTCTTAATTATCTTGACCGTGGATTAGGTGTGTGTCCTGGATGCAGAAACACTTGAGCTGTCTCCAGGAAGAAAAAGCTAGAGGTACCTAAGTGGCTGTAGGAAGTAGCTCTGATTCATTAGGGCTAAAACTGAACCCAAGATAATAAGCTATGCTTAGACACCGCCTGGCTTTTTGAAGAGCCCCGGTATCACATACCTTGGTATGTCTCAGAATCTGTTATGCGTTGGTTTCGTGTTTCATTATGCAGCCTCCCACTACTGTGGGTAAGAAGTTGATTATAGTCTTTGCAGTCACAAATACTGTTTTTGCCAGTCACACCCATCCTGCTTGCTGTGAGGGGCCACGTCCTCTGATTATGAAGATAGTAGGGGAGGAGAAGAGAGGCAATGAAATGACTGAGGAGGTGAAGGCAAGCAATACAGTGAAGGAAGGAAAGGAAGCAGGAGTTACAACGTGGTCCAGCTTCTCTTGCTTCTCTCTCAGTAGCTAAACAGATCTCTACCACTTTTTACCCTCCCCACATCATTTCCCACACTGCTGAGCAAAAGCCCTGTCTCAGCAGGTCATGCCTGTGTCTGTATTACCTTCCATCATGGGCCCACCCCGTAGAGATGGTAGTACAAACCCACATCACTTAACAGAGATTTCCTTTTTCTCTATAAGTCATGTACCTCAGTAAGCCGTTTATTTCTACTGCTGGGTCCTCAAGAGAAGAGAGTTTCATTTGCTTGGAGTGGTTTTGGATCATGAATTGAGCAGCCATCTGTTAGTTTTCTGCAGCCAATGGTTTCCCTGAAAAATGAAACAAACCTGAATCTGATGCATGTACATACATACACACCAAGTGTAAAGGATCAGGAGCACTGCAGTCAGTCTCCAGTGAAGGATTCTGGAGTTTCAGGCAGTATGATGTTGATTAATTTTCTTTTTATTTTGTGATACATCCTTCTTTAGTACCGTCATTTGGGGTGGTGGGCTCTCTAGAGCAATTTGTAGGGTTTTTTTTTATGGTCCTTTAAGGTTCTTTAATAGGTTTCATTTGGTAGATTGAACTCTAAATCTAGCAATTCATCAGCTTGCCAAGGGAGGGGGAAACCAACATCTGAAAGTTGCCAGGTTTGGTAATTTGAACTTCTTGTGGATGTTTTACAGTTCTAAAATACTGATCTGTTAGATAATTACATATATACCCACTGAGACATTAAAATTCGAAATGTTTCACAAAACTCTGAATGAAAACTCCTCAGGTGTCTCAAATTCAGTCTTAGACCCCTACAGATGCCGTAGTCCCCTTTATCTGCCAAATAAGCTTGACTCTCATTCTTACTATGAAACATAGTTTTAATCAATATATTGAATTTTTACTTGCTTGTTAGGTATTGGTGGATTTATGGTACGTCAGAGAAGTCGTACAGGGCAGGGGAAGACTAAAAGATCTCTCTCCAGGAAAGATTCTTCTGGATCTGTTTCTGAGCAATTGCCTGGCAGAGATGAAGGTAAGTGCAGAAACTTGTTTTTAAATTTTTGTTCATGCTTAATGTAATAAAAATAATGCAACTCATCAACACACAGTTCTTTCCAGAGTTGTGCTACAAAGGAAAAGGGTTTTTGTGTTTGTCATGTTGGCTTTATTAATTCAACTGAAAATACGTATTCCTACATACTTAAAATTTCAGCAGAGCCCACGATCTACAAAGAAACTGAAACAATGAATTGCAGGCTATTGTGGGAGATAAATAGTGAGGATTATAAGGACTGCTGTATTGTGTCAGAGCTCTATTTAGCTTTGACCAGTAGAAGACTGTCCTGGTTTGAGGTAAAACAGAACCACTTTTGTTCAGTAACTTTGCTTCTTAGCTGGGCCTCTTCTAACTACTGAAATTAACAGCATATTGTGCAGACAATGTTCGCTCTCAGGGTGATAAGACCAATGTTTATAGCTGATTCCCAGGCATGGTATGCAGAGAGGCTCTTGCTTATACTTACTGCTATAACAACCAAGGCCAACCAGCTTCGTTACTTGCCCTGTTGGAAGGTCGGAGGCAGAAAAGTGTAGGGGGGTCCCACCTGCGGGGAGGAGCGGACAGGACAGGTGACCCAAAACTGACCAACAGGGTATTCCATCCCATCTGCATCATGCTCAGTATAAAAGCTGAGGGATCAAAGGGTCAGCCCTCTTTTCATCAATGGCTGACGTCTGAGAAGGACTCTGTTCGTCTGCCTGCGATCCCAATCCTGAATGCAGATCCGGAATCCAGTTCCTGTCTATCACTGAGTCCAGCCTGGGACTGCCCCAGTGCCAGCGGTGTCGTGATCATCATCCTGGGAGCTTGATACAGTTTTGTATATATTTCATTATTTCCTTTTATTTTATTATTAATATTTCGTTAAAGTAGTTTAGTTCCTTCTAAACTCATAAGTCTCTTTTTCCCTCTTCTGCCTCTGTCTTTGAAGAGGGGTAGAGGGGAGCATCTGTTGGTCCCATCTGGGGTCCCCCATGTCCCCAGTAGCTGATTCAGCCTAAACCATGACAAAGACAGAAGTGTAAGAAATGAGGTAGGTTTAGAGCAGTCCTCTTTCTGATACCCCTTCATCCAGATGTAGTCCTGATCCAGAGGTGTCTTCTGGACGATCAGTTTTAATATTCAGTAGTGTTCTATGTTTCACAAATGTGTCTGATATTTTTATGTATCTGATTATGTGCTGGAAAATCCTGTATTAGTGATTTCAATGATACACTATTGTTGCATGCAGAAATAATTCCTTTTCATTTTAAACTGGGTATCTGAGAGTTTCATAAGCTACCCTTGTGTTCTATGTTATGAAAAGTGATTAAAAGAAAATATAATTTTGCATTAAATTGTAATGAGGAAAGATCTTCTAGATGTGTGTCTCATTGCCCCATCAGTTGTTGTCTTTCCCAGTGCTGAAGAATCCTACTCTGGTCTCCTCATAGCAAAGCCATTTTAATGCCATCTGACACTGTACTGCTCGGTGGATTGGGCACCTAACAACAACTTGGATTTTAGTTACGGGCCTTGTTCTCTTGCTTGCTATGGGTGATTAGACTAAATTATTTCGTCCATATGGATTTGTTCACACTATTTAATCTAGAAAATACTGAGGTATCATTAAGGTGAGATGTGAAATATGTTTAGTTCAGAGCCTGTTTCCTATAAAGTCAGATGGAGGCAGCTGCTTCTAAAGGTTGGCTGATATCATCTCAATTAGAAGACTCCATCCTTTTGATTTCTCCTGTTATTCTCCCCTGTCTGTTGAGTTTTTAACTGTTTTAGAGCCAGATTGGTCTCTTGCTATATATTTGAACAACATGGTAAAGATTGAATCTTTACCACAGCATCCAGGCAGTATTACAAACTAATAGCTAAATATTGTCCTTGCTTGCATTTGTAGAACTAATTCATGAAGTTTCTTTTATCAGTGCAACCCAGTATTCTAGATAGGTCCTATATTCAGATAGAGTGCTTGCTTTCTCTATAATATTAATGTCATAGCTGTGCTTTTCTGCTTTGTAAATAGTATTTCGGTGTAGTACACTACATTGTTTCAGGTAGTGCTGAAAATTTTGCTTTAAAGTTTTTAATTTCTATAGGCATCTGTTCCTTTACAGAAAAATAAAAAAAGGGCTAAAAAGTTAATTCCCCATTCTGGGTAACAGTACAATGCATATTGTTAAAAAGCGGTATTCTTAAGCAAGTATTCTTCAGTTAAAAGTTTGAGCTTCTTTTTGTCTGCTCAGGCACAATTGCTTGTTAAGAAAAAAATAACTCAAAATCTTTGTATGTTTTAAATCATCATAGCTTGCTGCGAGCCTGCTTCTCAGCTGCCAGTACTCATCAGCCTTACCAAGTTTTTTTGCTACTCTTGTGGTGTTCTGCCCCCTTTCTCTGCAAAAGCTCACTCTCAAACAATGCAGAGGTCACAGTGTTGGGGAGCCTCATTCTCCTCGCTGTCCTCTGAATATGATACACGAGACTACTGCAGTACAAAGCGTAGCAGATTTTACTACCACAGTAATATAATTTCTTAAGTAACTTCCCGGAGTCATTAAATTCACGTAATTAGCTTTGGCAAGACAGAAGTAGCGGGACTTAAAATGTTCTGCTTTTACCTGCGGTGTTTTCCCTGGTCTGCTGAAATAAAATACTGAATGATGGATGAGCACTGTGTGCTTTTGTGTTTATTAGAAAAAATGGTGCCACTTTGCAATATGATAGCTGAATAAATGTGTAATTTTTCTTGAAGGGCTTCTTTATAGATCTCCTTTTCTAGCCTGTTCATTATTTATATGGCAGTCTTTTCTTGGATTTAAAAAAAAAAGAAAATTTGAGAAAAATTAGTGTGTAAAATGAAAGGCAGTTAATGTGTAACTCAACATTGATGATTTTGGAGATACTACTTCAGTGGAATTATCTTTCAAATATCTGGCTGAGTGGCACTTACAATTTCTCTAAAATTACCTAATTCTTAGGTGGCTTGGAGATAGGAAGCTTAAAGCTCTGTCTTCAGCCAGTGAGGTAGCGATGTGACTGTATCACATACGGTATTTCTTACTGCTGGAGCCCTGACGATCAGGTGGCAGTTCATAGGTGACTAGATCAAAGCCACCTTTAGAATACATCTAGAGTGATACTCAGGGAACCAATGCACCCAGGTAGGTAGCAGGATACGTGACGTACGCTGCCACTGTACCTTTAGAGCAAGATACCAGGTATTTTTATTTATTTGTGCCTGCATGTTACTTTTTAGGTTGGACAGAACAGCTGCCAGACACTCCAGTTGAGGAGTCTACCCCAGCTTCTGAAAGTACTGAGAAAATAAAAAAGCGTTACAGAAAAAAGAAAAATAAACTTGAAGAAACCTTTCCTGCCTACTTGCAGGTAAAGCTGTTGGTATACTTCTTGTGTAAATGTGTTTTAAAATCTAATCTTTATGTGTCTTGATTCATAGTTCATTTAAACCATTAATGTTTCTTTTCAGATTCCCATTTTGTCATTCAAATGAAATGGGTTTTCTGTAAAGAACACTTATAAGTTTTTACAGAAAGCTGTATGTGATGTTAAATCTCCAGTCCTTTGGTGTTATTTCTCAATATATGGATCTCTACTTGTTCTGAGAGGGGGACAAAGCAGGGAAAGAAGCCTTTCTTTTCTCGCTGAACTGATGCCTCACAATTTCAGCATTCACCTCTGCAGGATGCCTTAGCCTGATCATGCCATTTCCTCAAGATAATAATTTTTCCTAATATAGTAACGTTTTCCTGCAGTTTTGTGTTTTTATAAGCCCTGCATCTTCCTACCACAATAATCTCTGTTCTTTTCCCCACCATTAATTCTCTGATATCCCTAGCAGGTAAGATGTAGTGCTCACAGGTAATAACCAGGATATTAATGGTGATGGAACAACTTACCTACCTTCAGCGAGTTCGTAAACTGACTGGTTGATATATGTCTCTTACTGAGAACGTTATTTGGCTTGCGCTTCTCAGCCACCTTTTTAATGAAAACTTTATTATCTTTCAAATATTCACCAAACTTCATGACATGGACTATTTTGGGATTGAAAGCAAGGAATTGCCAGAGAGGCAGAACAATCTCTGTCTAAAAATAACTTGTATTTCATAAGTGGGGAGTGAGTTGGAAAGAAAATACTTAAGCAATATTTCCTTTGGAATAATAAGGATAAGTATTTTTGTATTAATGTACATTTTACTCCTGTAAAACATAGAATATTTCTTAGATTCTTCTTTTGCTCATGTTGGAATAACTGATACTGAAAAGTATCTTTAGCTTTATTTTTAGCAGCTGTATCCTAAATTAAGATTTTAAAGACTACATGAAAACAGAAGAAGTTCTTATATAATGAATAAAAATTGGTTTGAAAATTTGATAGGTTGTTGTCAAATTACTGAGTACTCAAGCTTAGGTGAGTGATAGCTGTTATATAATATTTCAAAAGACACTAATGTAAGTTAAACAGCCTTAGGTATTTTGTTACTTCAGTACAATGTTGGGATGATTTTGTGTGAAGTGTAGTGCAGCGTATGGTCGTTCTAGAATTTGGACCACAGTGCGCTTGCATGTTTTTCATAAACTTCTTGTGTGGCCTCGATGAGGTTGCTCAGTAGTATTCCCCTTATTCAGCTGTCTTTTTTGTGCGAGGAGAAATATTTTAAATACTGAAAATCTTGTGAAATATAGTAACACTGTATTGGTACACTGCCTGTGCCACATATACATAAGAAGACTATATTTTTTTCTTTGTAATTTAAGTTGTAATTTTAATCATAAAATATTAATAATGTAGCTACCTTGGGTAAGTTGCATCCACCATATCCACGCCTCAGAGCCTGGAAGAGATACCGCCATACTGGAAGGCATATGAAACTGAGACTGAATTTTTATATTTCTAGTAATAATTGGCTGTTAATTTTAACTTTGCCATTTACCCAGCTTTTTCAATAGGTACAGTATTCTTTGTTCATTGAATCATTTTGTCTTCTTTGCAGGAAGCTTTCTTTGGGAAAGACCTACTAGATACCAGTAGACAAAACAAGATGAGCCTAGATAATTTACCTGAAGAATCAGTTCCACTCTCCTGTAAAGCAAATCTGACCACCAATTTCCTGGATCCTTCATCTGACCCCCTTCTTAGCTCGACCTCCACGCCAGCTCAGGCAAAACTGGGACCTCAAGGTATACAAAGCTAAAGTTAGTGATAATTCAGTAGTTTGATTTTGTTGTTGCACCTGGGGCATTCCCACTCTCTTTTACAGTTTTCTCACAATGTTTATCTGATTTATTTTTCAACATTCTGTATATTAACTGTTCTTGTGAGGTTTAGTTGCGTTGGTAATCACTGATATTCAGGTCCAGGGCTTCAGCTGTTTCAGAAAGAGCAGTGCGGGGCACAACAATTGGCACTTAATGCAAATCTTAAACTCCTTTATTTAAACATCTGTGTGTATAAAATCCATGAAAATTAATTCTGCGTAAGAATAAGCATACAGATCCAGTATAGAAGACAAAAATAATCTTAATTAGAAGATATTTTTATTAGCCTAGTGAATATTAGTTGGATGAATATCATCCAACTTTTATTTTCTTTAATGTTTTAGATTATTTTAGGTTGCCAGTCTCTTCGGAATTTTTGGTTCACCATGTCCTTTGTGAACATGAGTGCCCTTTCCAGGTACAGTTTGTAGCCCCTAGGCAATCTTTTTCTTTTGCTATTGCAAAACCTTACTGAAGATACTGCTGAGAGTTTTGCAAATAGCCAGAGGGTTGTAAAGTGCTGCTGAAAAGGCAGCTTCACATGAAGGAGCAATTAAAGGCAAAAACCTTACTGTCCCCTCCAAATTATATTTTTTTTTTCTGTCTTGTAGTATGTGCTGTTAGATAGAGGTGTCTTACCATTCTGTATATTTTAAAAGCTGTTACTATTTCTTGTGTATATTAGATAGTTTGTGGCTTGTTTCAGCTCATCCTCACAAATTTTTCCATCTAAAAATGTTTACACACATTGATAGAGTTTCCTGTGTCCAGAGAGTCACATGAAGAGAGGTCGCTTATTTGTCATTGTTACTCGGTGAAAATCTGCTAAATGAAAAGCAAAAGCCTACATTATAATTAAGCATTGGCTGGCTTACAGTTGAAATTGTGAGTAATAGAGAATGCAAAAGTTAACTTCCCCAGAAGGGGAAACCACTGCAAATGGAGTGTTCCAAGGTCTGTATTTCATTGCTTCCAACACTACAAGAAAATACGCTCTCATAGACTCTTTTTCACCCCAGTGTTCTTTTGAAGCCAGAGAAATACAGCTTCAGAAGTCTTTGTTGGCCTATCCAACTGCAAGATTAAAGTCACTAATGTCCATGTATTATGGTAGTATAAAGTTTTAGAATTTTATGAACTTGATGCTAATTTAATGTTCTATTTTTCCAAAGTTTAAAAGGAGAGGTTTTTAAAAAAAATTCTTTATGAATAAGCAAAGTTGTAAAACTTTGTCATTTCCTCTTCTTTTTATTCACAAATAAATCATAACGAGGTGGCTATTAATAAATAAGTCACTAGCAACAGTTTTAGCGGATAACCTACTGTCTTTCCTATTTTATACATGAGAGACTCAAAAGGACAGTGCTTTCTGGCCATAGGAATGTTCTCAACAATTGTCTCTCAACTGTTCAGATTTCCAGCCAGAATTGTGTCCAGACGGAGCTGTTTGTTGTAGTTGGAGCGGCAGTGGGTGAAGTCATCTGCCAGTATTGATCAGTTCCAGTGCAATTTTTCTTAACTCTTTCACTGTGACTTTGTGGGAGACAGTTAGTTCCACAATAGCATCCACACTGAGAGAGAGGGACTCATTTTGAGTGGTGGAGACCCTGGTAAATGGGCTAACTGCTGAGCTCGCGACAGTCCCATCTTTCCTTCTGGCTGTTATTGCAGAGGAGCTGGAGGTGAGAACAGTGTCCCAGAGCACCTGTGATATTTTCGATCGTTTCGATCGTTTCAATAATAGACCTGGCTTTGGAGCAGGAACAACATGAACTGCTTTATTTATTATTATATAGCCTGGTAGGGATCATATTGTTACCAACTGTGTTATTTTCCTACAGTGCCATTTCTCACAAGGATTGCTGACTCCTGTGAGAGCCCTTGCTTAACTGAACAGGTCTTTTCCCGCAAGGAAGATGTTCTTTTCCTGGAAACTCCACTTGTTTAATCACAGGACTAAGGGTTAGATAGACTTGTTCGTCTTCCAAAGAGCTCCCAAGCATCTAGAGAGGAAGTTATTCTATCTGCTTTGCTTGTCATCATGTGCGTAGGACTGCTAGGGAGTTTAACTGTGATGTGTTCAGTCTGCTCATGAACTGCAAGTGCATTTCATTGATGCATTCTGTGACTATTTATTCTTAGAGCTCGGTTAAGGGTATCTGAAGCTCTTGGTAGACAAGATTGTAGTAGTCATGGGGATTGGCAGAGCCAGCCAGAAGAGGGATTTTGGAGTCCTTTGTTCACTATTAATTACAGTGACTGAAGGGAGCTTTAGGTTCCCAGTCTTGATTTCTGTCTGGCAAAGAGGCTGCAGTTTCTGTTTTCAGTTCCAAGACTGACCTTTTCTGTGGTTTTATAACATGTGTGGCACACTGCACAGTGTGTTCTGCAGGGGACCAACCCTTCAGATTATTACCAAGACAGTGCTAGAGCTGAGTGGGAGGGCTTGCTCACTGGGAACACAGAGCACCAGATCTCCAGGGTCTCTCTGACTGCTCATGGGTACAGTTGAAGGTGGTGATTTTGCATCCTGAGTGGTCTGAGGACTGTCCATATCTCTCATGAGTTTCTTGACTTGGGCGTTGCTGATGAAAACGAGGCCGTACGGTGAGGTGCGTTCTGTGAACGCTCTGGCAATGTGATCTTTCCTCTAGTTTGAAATAGCTTAAATTCAGTGTATTTTTTCTAGGGATGCTGAAAAAGTCATTTGTTCAAGTAGGGTCTCCAGAGAATGCTAAAGAAATTCTTCCTAGACAAAAGGAGAGGAGTTGTCTCCGTGCAACTGATGCAGATACTTCTGGGACATTTTATAACTTGATATGTTATTGCGTGCTTAAACATCTTAGGGTGGCTGCAGCCTTGGGAGCGGTGTTTTTATTCTTTTTAGAACTTCAAAAATACATCAAAATAAATGCATTGGAGGAATCAGGATCACGAGATAGCAGTAGAACTGTGCTCTCTTAGAGATCCAGTATTATAAGCAAATTATTTTCCATTTTGCTTTGTCTTAGTTTTCATCTCCATTCTGAAAGAGTCAAATTAATGAGCAGTATTGAGCTGTTTGTTTGGCAGCAGATGTCATCCAGCTATTGATTCTGATCTGAAGCAGCTGACGAAAGTGATTTAGTTGTTTCCAAGATAATATTTAGCACACATGGAATTAAAATGAGGAAAAAAATAGAAGAAAAATGTAAAAATATGCTTTAGATTAGATGTCTTATGTGAGACTTACGGATCCTAGAGTCTAGCCCTCTTCTATCACCAACACTTGGCCTTTTTATAGACTTAACAAGTTCCATTTTGAAAGCAGGTAGCTTTTTTCCAACCTACTAATCTCAATGGAAGGCCATTACAGAATCTGATTGCCTTAATAGTTGGGAGCTCTCTAATTTGAAGCCTGAATTTATTCACAGCCAGTTTGTGGCCACAGGTAGAAAACTCTTCACTTATATATTTCCACCTGAGCTCTTTCTAGCTACTTATTAAACATATATATATTCAAATTAGAAGTTGAATTTTTAGGGACTGTTCCCAAGCACATTACTAAGGACTGTAGAGAAAACCAGCATGATATAAAATACTACAGAAGAATTAAAGGCTGCTAATACAGTCTTGGTGCTTCCTTCGTAAGAGCTTTTTTCTCCCTGATACTTACTTGCCTTCTGGTAAGAATTGAGGAAGGTTGAAGAACAGCTGAAGTCAATCCTTTGCCTACCAGCCAGATGAAGTCGTTAACATCACCTTGCAGTGCCTGGTGTTAGTTACTTGCGTAATTGATACTGGACCGAATTGCCAGAAGGAAAACAAGTTTCTAAAAAAACCCAAACAACAACAAGATAAACAAAAAAAAATCCCCAACCAACCAAAAAAAACCCCAACAGAACCAACAAAACAACAACAACAACAAAACAACCCCAAAAAAACCCACAAACCAAAACCCAACAACTACATTCTGTTTAAAAGCTTACATTTCATAGTACTTTTTGTCAGGTACACAAAACTATACCCGCCAAGTGATGTGGTTTTGAGGCACTTTTAAATACTTCTCTTGGTATCAATAGGAGCTGTATTCTTTATGTACGTGTGAAGAGATTAGTCTGCACTGGCATATTGATCCACTCATGTTGCTCATGGCAAACATAAAATATGACTTAATGAGGATGGTATCATTTTGTCTGCATTACAAAGGATTAATATAAAGAATAAAAATAGTAAAGTGAAGAAGAATCATTTTCATGTTGACTTTCAGTAATGGTAGAAGGGAAAAGGGTTGTTTCTGAAAAACAGCAGAAGGAACACTTAAATCACTGTAAAATTTAGCAGCTTGGAAAGTAGCCTCATGATATAAGTAAATCCTTGGCACCAGGCCTCTGAATTAAGCTGGAAATACTTTCCTGGGGCAGTTGTGGTTTAACAGTGGGAAAGATAACCCGCTTATCTATGAAATATATGTTTGCTCTTCGACTTTCTGGTCCCTCTTCAACCTGCCTGTATTTGTTTTCCACATTGTACATTGTACGATCTGTAATAATCCCTTTTCCCTGTTTAATTCTGTGTGTATTTATATATTTTACCATCTCTTGATGATTCATTGGTCTTGCAATGATTACTCGTATAGTCATGATAGTCTGCAGTTTTTCTGAAAAATATTTTTCTTGACTTTTATTTATTTGTCAAACAATTTTCTTCAAATGTTGCACATCTGTAATAGTCCTAAAAAACTAGTTAATAAAACCAGATGGGCCATTTGGAGTCAATTCTCTCTAATGAATTAGATGTCAAGAAGATAATAATATCCAGAGATTATTATTTAATATTAAATAATTTATTCCTAGGACCAGGCCAGTTTTTCCTAGACAACAAACAAACATGACATTTCTACCTCTGGCTGTTCTCACTTCTTCAGGATTTCTTCTGATCTTAAAAAAAGCATCTCCAATTTCCATTTACTTACTACTGCTTCTTACTCTTATGTTTTACTTCCCTATCAGGGTGTAGTATGTGGTTGCTCTGTAGTCTTAAGAAAGATCGTGGTGGTAAGAAGTAACTGATCACTTCCTTGCCTTTTTTTTTTTTTTTAATATTCCCTGTTGATTTGCTGTGAGCTTTATCCTTTATAAAACACATTTGTTGACTTTTACATTCATAGGCCTTTGTGTCTTAGAGGTTGCAAGTTCTTAGTAGATCTTGGGGTTTTTTTCCCCTAAAATCATCCAGTCTTTCTTCCGCATGACTGATTACATTATCACTTTTACTGTATTGGAGAAAATAGTACACAACGTAAGCATGTGAAGGTGCCCACGGTACTGAATGGGAGGGGATGACTAGTCAGCACAGTCTCTCACCCCAGAGTGACTTGTCGTACATAACACTCTTATGGCCCATAAGCTGGTAAATCTGTGTTTGAGTTTGTGGCTCAACCTGTAGTACATCAGCAGAATCATGTATAAATGCCATGACTGGTTGATTTTATTTATTGCATCTTATACAGGTAGCGCCGATGATCCTTTAGCCGATCTTTCTGAGGTCTTAAATACTGATGATGATATTCTTGGAATACTTTCTGACGATTTGGTAAAGTCTGGAGATCATTCGGGTACGTATGTTAATAAGGTCTCTCCGGTATTTATTTTCTTTTTTTTTCCTCTTTATTCTGGATGTCTTTGTTGTATTCTAGGTTATGCTCTAGGTGATTTCAGGTACAATTTTCCTATCTTAAGAATACCGTGGTTTGAGATGAATTTATTGTCTTCTACCAGAAAAAATCCCCAGCCTTTTCAACATTTTGTTTTACTTGGCTCTTTGCTTTGCTGCTTAAGAGAGAATAAAATGTAGCTGCTGTTGTCTGTCATACCTGCGTAGCTTTTTTCAGCATGCAGCTTTTTCTTTACTTTTTTTTTTTTTCGTTTTCGTGTTATAATCATCCATTTTATCTGGTTTGGGTCCTGTAGGTCTTGATTTATGCACTTTCCAGGTTGAGAACTCACCCTCCCCATTTGGTAAGAAACTAAACAATGGATGATCCATGGTTAGAAGTAGTCATCTTTCCTAGTGGTTTTAGCTGAAAGAACTGCATGTGTAGAAACTAGTACTCCTTTACTGTGTCACTAATTCATGCTTTCATTTTCCACTCTTTCTGTGGTGTTTGAGTCTAACACGACCTATAAACTCTGCACTCCGCATTTAAGAGTACTGCATAAAGTTTTGCTTACAGCTTTTAAAAACCTTCCCAAATTTTTGTTTCATGTTACAAACCCATGCATTTTCTTGCTGCCACTGTTAATTTTAATATTACTTCTAGTAGTAGTGTGTAGTTTTTATCATAGTGATATCTTTTGTAAATTAAAAACATTTTAACAATGTGAATATATTAAAAGCATGAATAAAGCAGTCAGCATCAATCTTTTTGTTTCCACTGGATGATGTCCACCACCGATATCCACAGGCTGACAATAAGTAGAATGGCATGTTTTATTATTTTAAATCTGTTTTTATTTGATATCTAATACAGAAATATATTTTAAATACTGAAGTATGTAGTTCTTGTTTTCAAAGAACTTTCTCGTTTGAGAGATTTATTGACTTGTAAAGGATATTAGGAAATTTATGTAGTAAGTTACGTTTTCTCAGTACCAACAAATCACTTTGTCTAATGTAACCCAGAATATTCCGTAGTTGTTTTTGAAACAGAAACTGCTATAATTTGTTTGATATTGACTACACTTCAACAGTGCTTCAGTAGATATTTAATGTAATATTATAAGAACATTTGGTGTGAACCTTAAGGTACATAAGGGTGAACCATACTGACTACTGGTTTGATTGTTTTTAAAATATGAAAAACAGTTAGAGTGGAACTATGCACTGAAAACCAAACACTCAAAAACATACTGTACCTAAACTCAGTAGTCTTATTTCCCATTCTTGTCCAGTTGCATTCTATCCAATTAACGTTCCTCAAACAATACAGTAAACTTGAGGTAAATAGTGGATGGTTTTGCTTACTTTTTCTAATGAATGTCTTATTTTGCCTTACCTTTCAAATCTTATAGTTTTGGTTTAGTTGATAGCGCATCTTTAGGAAAAAAAAAAAGTTTTATGCTCTTTATTCTGTACCAATAAATGTTACTATTTATGTCTAACTTCATATTTTTTCTTCCTTCAGCTGGACTGGATATTGGTCCCATCTCTGATGATCCTTCTTCTCTGCCTCAGCCGAATGTCAACCAGAGTTCACGGCCATTGAGTGAAGAACAGTTGGATGGAATCCTCAGTCCAGAACTAGACAAAATGGTCACAGATGGTAATTTTTTTTGTGTTTGATCTTGGTCTTCTGGACAACTTAAGTAGAAATCTTATCTTTTTTCCTCAGATTACTTACCTATTGTAATGTACTGTACTATATTGTAATGTACCTATTTGGACTTGGTTGCAGAATTAATTTTATTGCATCTTTTGATGATTACTCATTCTGTGTTGTTTTTACTTTGTCCAGGTGCTATTCTTGGCAAACTGTACAAAATCCCAGGTACTTGTTCTAATCTTTGTTGTCTTTTATAAAATATAGTTAGTAAACAATGCCAGCCAACTCATGCACAGTGTTTTTGCAGAGCTAGGAGGAAAGGATGTTGAAGATTTGTTCACAGCTGTGTTAAGTCCGGCAACCACGCAGCCAGCTCCTTTGCCACAGCCTCCACCTCCACCACAACTTATGTCTTTGCACAGTCAAGGTATGTTCCTTTGTTACTTTTAAAAACAGCAGCCTGGTCAGGAGAGTTGTGCATCTTTCAAATACTGATGAGAAAATAGGGCACACTTTCTGCTATTGTTAATCTGTGGAATCTGCCATTATTAATTTATGAAATACTGTTCTAAAACTATTATGAAGGGGGTATGTGATTAACATGCCCACAAATATTGCTAATAGAAAAGGATGGTTATTTTAGATTTTTCTGACATATTGGAGCTTTTATTTTAGCTGACACTTTCATAGTTTTGAAATTTGTCTGTGATAAAGCACATGTTCTCTTCTGACTTTACTCTTTAATTACTTTTGAGTACCTCCTCAAGGGTAAGGAAAGAGTATGTAGAACAGCGATTTACTGAGTCTTAATTTCCTTTAAGAATTCAGCTTAACGTATTAGCTAGTCCTACCCAAGTAACAGAGAGAAGGCTAAATAATTTTGAAATGTATCTGGGAGATTATAATAGTTTTTCTTTTGTTACTACTAAAATTATCATGAGTTGATACAGCATATTCTTGCTCTTATATATAAGGCGAGGGGCAGATTTGTTTTATTTGTTGTTGTTACCAGTAGAGCATTACTTATTTTTTTTTTAGCAGCATGTATGAGCATAATTAAAAGCACTCTTTTCTCATCAGGCATCACCTCTAGTGGATTTTCCCTGAGCTCATGTAAAGAGTACCCATTTTGTTATACTGGTACTACAAAAAGTAGTTATGCAAATTGATTTCACCAGTGAATTAATCATAAGAAGAAAAATGATTGGTTTCCTAGTTGGATGAATTTCTATAAAAAGGAAAGACTTCAAAAAGTCTTAGGAAGGAGAGAGTTTAAAGCAAATAATGAGGTGATTTAAAGCAAAAGATAATATAGATATCATTGTCTGGTTCCCAGTTACTTGAGTACTTGAAGATAACTTCAGCATTTGAGCGCTCTAAGATTGTTCAACTTCTCCCTGTGGGAACTGCCACAATTAAAAAGTTTTAGATTTATAATTTGATTCAGTTACGGTGTAATGATCCACATGTTTCTGTGAGATAAATGCCTCAGTAGTGGGGAAGCTTGCATCAAGTTCCAGCAATTTCAAATAAAATTAATGCTCTCTTCACATAAAGACATGTGATCCTACAGTGCAAACCAGAGGCCTGACTCCCCATCCTGTTTGTTTGCCAGGTCTTCACAATTACCGTATACTATCTATTTAGCAGCTATAATAAAGCACATTCTCTTAAATTTTGAGTTACTTTCATCCAAGCTATACTTGCTGCATAGTGTATGTAACCTACAGATCAGAAGACAGTCTCCTAAAGCATGAGAGAATGGTACAATGTGATCCTACAGATGCATCTAATTCCTGAGCTACTTCTATGCTTTTAAGAAAATACTGGCACAGCAGTTATAATCGTACTTAAGTAACAGGGATTCAAAGGCCAGTGTTAATTCTGTGTAGGAACATCTGCAAATACCATCTGCTGGAATGAATCTGCCTGCGCCGCATTTGTAATATTGTAATCAAATAAATAAAATTTTCTGCCTTCATACTGCTAGGCTGGACATTTAATTAGAAAATGCTGATGCTCATTTGACTAGATTTATCTGTTTCATTGGTTACAAATTAGGGAGTTAGTAGATAATGAGGCTGACTTTGGTACACTGCTCAGGAGTCTCAGAAGAGGAGATGTTTAATTCAGGTGGCTAATGATAATTCTGCAAGGACTGAAAACAACCTTCTCCATGCTTGCTGCTTGGATCTGGGTATAAAAAATATGATACACCATTAGCATTTTAGAATATACCTCAATATAATGTGCAGTACATAGCATGGGCTACTGCAAAAATTTTGGAAATCTATTTTTAAAAAAACTGATTTTTCAGGCAAGAAAAAAAATCTGTGCAGGGATGTGATACAGTAGAAAAGAATCCTTTAAGCTTGTAGAGAAGCAGTACAAACTGATTTAAAGTCCTTTCCAAAAATTTAAGGTCAGTATGATAAAATTGTAAAATGATTAGTTTTTCATTAGATGAGACATCATTTTCTCACTTAAAACTTCCACCTCTACCTCAAAAGTAGTCACCCTGTAAAACAGTAATTTAAACTTCTTCTTTCCAGGAGAGAACGCGTTTCCAAGAGTGCCCCTTATGAATGGTCTGATTGGCCCTAACCCTCACCTCCCTCATACAGCTTTGGCTGCTGGAGGTGGACTGGGCACTTTCTCTCCCATTACACAGCAACCATACACAGATACCAGGTAAGTCAAGGTGGGAAATAAAAAATATATATTGCTTAGCATTTATCACTTGGGGGGTGGTGTTCTTATTAATACTGTGATATTATTAGTATTCAACTACTTAGTTCTTGACAGCCACTACAAAACCTTCTGTATTCTTGCAGCCTGTTCACTATTGAAATAGCAAACAGAATAAGTGCTTTGCTAATTTTTTTAATTTTTTTTTTATATTGAGAGCAATCTATCTGTAAAACAAAGCCCTTTTCTGGTTTGTCATAGGGATAAGAATCCAGCGTTCAATCCAATGGTAAGTGATCCAAACAGTTCATGGGCACCATCAGCTCCACCTTTGGAAGGTGAAGGCGATACAATGTCCAATGCTCAAAGAAGCACTCTCAAGTGGGAAAAAGAAGAAGCTTTGGGTGAAATGGCAACAGTAGCACCTGTTCTCTATACAAATATTAACTTCCCTAACCTGAAGGAAGAATTCCCAGGTGAGTGATTTACAGAATAAAGTTAGATATTTTGTAGCAATTTATGCAACTTGATTTAAAAGAATGTAAAATAGACTTATCAAAGACTTCTGTATTAACACATTTTTTCATTGCAGACTGGGCTACAAGAGTGAAGCAGATTGCTAAACTGTGGAGAAAAGCGAGCTCACAGGAGAGGGCTCCGTATGTGGTAAGAACAATTACCACCTGCATTCACATACTTCCAGCAAACATACATTTCATTTAAGTTTTTAATTTGTTTTATTTTTAATAAATTAAGTTCTAGGGTTAGTGAAAGTTCACTTATTTCAAGAATGCTTTTGTAATTTAATTTCTAACTCTGAATACTTCTACCTATATTCTTTGCTTTTCAGTTTTGGAATAAACTATATTAGATTGTGCAATCTAAAGACATCAGCTGAGACGTGAACATTTGTGATTCCCATTGCCTCTTTGCTACGTTTGATTCAGGCCTTAAGTCTTTTTTGCTCTGTCTTTCTGCACAGAATCTCACCAGTTTCTTCAGAAGGATAATAAATCATTATGTGACTTCCCTCTCTTTCATCTTCCTCTCTCACTGGTCTTTTCTTTTTTGCCCCATTAGAGTGGCTGAAGTCTTTCACCTGTTGAACTAACCATTCCAGAGGCGTCACTGCTAACATCCCTACTTTCCTCATTTTCTTCTACTCCTGTGTTCATGCCTTACTGTTCCCCTTCACTACTTACTCTCTTCTATTGCTTTGTGGTGGAAACTCTTTTGATATCTTCCATGTTATGGGGAGCATGAAGGACTCCATTTTTCTCTCCAAAAGCATTAACGTTCCTCACATCTGAGTCAAGTAAACACGTGTATTTGTAGTAGCTGTCCAGAGCTACACGGTCATTGATTCCATTCTGTAGAATTTCTGCCATTCAAAGGGTGACCCTTATACTTTGTTGAGAGCTCTTGTTGAAGCCTATCCACATACAAATCTCAGAAGCTGTATTATTCTTTCTTTTTGACCTTCCCAGCCATTGTTAGCAAATGTACTTTTCTTTAAATTCCTGTTGCATTTCCTTCTCTCCTGCTTCTCTTCTTTGTTTCTTCACAACACCAATTGGATGATCATTCTCACTTTGTAGATTTCTGTGGATTTTGCAGGGTTATGTTTTCAGTCTCCTAGCCTCCCCCCACTTGTGCTTTTTTAATATAGTCCCATTAGTAAGCAAATTTGATTCCTGTGTATGTTGATGACTGAGAGCTTAACAGAAGCAACATCATCTACTATCCAAATTAAAAAATCTCCTTATCTCTCCGACAACTTTCAGAGCATAAATCCCCAAACTCAGTGTGGGAAGTGGAGTTCTTGATCTTTCTGAACCCCTTTCCACTTGAAAGAATAATTCTCTATTGTCTTCTCTGTATCATTGAGGCATCATCATTGTTCTGCTTTTGATTCAGGGCTATAACTTCAGCACCTTTGGACCTCTATGTTTTCTTGTCCATGCTACATTTAATCTTGGTGATTCCTTCTGTTTAGTATTCATAAGATACTATCCACTTGCATGGGTGGATTTTTATCCAGGCATTTATCACTTAAAAATTATTTCTTTTACTGATTTTTTTTTCATTGTTCTTAACAAATGCAGCCCTATTCTCCTATGATCCAAAAAGCAGCTGCAAAAATTATTTCCTTCATGTTTGGGAGGAGGGTACATGCAAATGCACACACATGCACATATGAGTATTTACATAGCGAGAAGCACCTCACAGAAGTTACGGTCTGTGTACTCGTGCCATTCAGCTGTTGCTAGTGTTCCTGGTGTTGTACACTCAAGAAGCTGCTGTGGTACCTCTGCTGATGGACTTACCCTCTGTGAGGATGAGTAAAGGCTGCCTTAGAAATAAAATTCAGAAGAGTGTTAGTAGATTTTCACTGTAGGCTTTTTACTTCCCTTAGTATGCACAATCCCATCACTTCTAGAGGAAAACGACATGATTTTTTCTGCTGCTGTGACACTGGTGTTCTCATTCATGTCACTGTTTCATTGTTGGAGGGGAAGGATTAAAGCCTTTTCTGCTAGGCAACCCCTGCTTGACAACTGCAAATAAAATTGTGAAAAAGAAGATGTGAGGGTTTGATTCAGAAAAGGAATCACATCCTAGATTGGTGGTAAAACAGACTTTGAAACTTCCATTAGATGCTTTAAAGTGTCAGTATGGCTATAAAATGCCTCATTGAAGAGGAATTGCTGTTCTTCCATCCAATTTTTCCTGATCCATAAGCCCATATCCTATGTTTATACTGCTAACTTAACACAGACTGAGATCTATAGAGGCTGTTTAATGGAGCAGACTGTATTTTTCTTGTCATTGAAGTTCTTCACATTAGTGGCCTTTATTGATCCAAACATCATCTACTGTGCTCATGTCTTCAGACTGCAAACCACACCAATATGTGATTTGAAATGTAAACTGGTGGGATTTGTGCTTTCTTGGCACAGCGCAGTACCTGAACAGACACTCCTCTACTCCTAATAACTCCTTAGTTCTTTCCATGTATGTTAAACACAAAATTTCTATAGAGATGAAGTATTTTCAGTTTGGAATTCCTTTTAGAGTGCATAATTTAGTTTTCACAAGCATGCGTGTGAATAACCAGGCTGTACAAATAATTTGGTGATAGATTTTGTAGTTGCAGATGCAGTTTAGGAGAAAATAAGGCTAACTGCTTTTTTTTTCCTATCTTTTCCAGCAAAAAGCCAGAGATAATAGAGCTGCTTTGCGCATCAATAAAGTACAGATGTCAAATGACTCCATGAAAAGGCAGCAGCAACAGGATAGCATTGATCCTAGCTCACGCATCGACTCCGACCTCTTTAAAGATCCATTAAAACAGAGGGAATCAGAACATGAGCAGGAATGGAAATTCAGACAGGTGTGTTGCACTTAGGGTGTTTTGTTATTTTTCTTCCAGCTTTTTATTGCATTGATTGGAAGCTGTTGTAATAAAATCAATTTTAATCTTTCTTTGTAGAACAGTATAAAGTCAGCCATTCTGCGTAGGAAGAAAATAAATGCTATCAGAAGAGAAGCTGCTTGTAAATGTTAGAAAACTTTGTTTTAAAACTTTGACTCTTAAATCCTACCTATTACGGAAATGGCTTATTCTTTCTCTGTATGGCTGGCTATGTAGTAGTTTGTTTTTATATACACTGTATGGCAGTAACCTTGTCCTGCAGGCTGCTGCTTCAAATTGGGCTGGTTGTCTCTCAGAGCCTATTTGCTCACATCAGTGCTGCATTTGCCAGTAACCTTTTGTCTTCAGAGTATAAGGTTGGAAAGCAGTGCTGCTCTTTAGGCAAACTAGGAAGTGCTTCTTCCCAGGCAGTCAAAGCGAATGTCAAGGTAACTGGACTTTACAAATAGCTAGACCCTCTGCTCCCATTGCATTTAAAATTTGCAATTTATAATTGATCTTTGATGTGTCCTAAAGTTTTAGTTACAGATTCAGTCATGAGAAAGATTTTGTATACCCTGGACTTTCAAGTGTAACCTTTTTCTCCATGATTTTAAAACAGCAAATGCGGCAAAAAAGTAAGCAGCAAGCCAAAATAGAAGCCACGCAGAAGCTCGAACAAGTGAAAAATGAGCAACAGCAACAGCAGCAGCAACAGCAGCAGCAGCAGTTCGGTTCACAACAGCTTCTGAACCAGTCTGGCTCGGACACACCTAGCAGTGGGATCCAGAGCCCCTTAACGCCACAGACTGGCAATGGAAGTATGTCTCCTGCACAACAGACATTCCATAAGGATCTATTTACAAAGCAGCAGCTACCTGCTACGCCTACATCAGCATCCTCAGATGATGTGTTCCTAAAACCACAAGCCCCACCTCCTACTCCAACCCGAATCCCAGTACACGATTCGCTGTCTCAGTCTCAGACTCCTCAGACATCATCACAGCAGATGTTTTCTCCAGGTTCCACAAACACAAGACCTCCTTCTCCAATGGATCCATATGCCAAAATGGTGGGAACACCTAGACCAGCACCCATTAACCAAAACTTTATTAGAAGAAATACCATTGCACCATTAGATACTTGTGCACCACAGTCATCCATATCTCGGCCCGTTCAGGTAACTGAACCATCAGGAAGCAGGCCTTCACCAGTCAGGGATTCATGTTCTTCATCTCCAGGTAGCAGTGATCCCTATGCAAAGCCACCAGACACACCCAGGCCTGTCATGCCATCAGAGCAGTTCTCTAAACCATTGGGGGTCCCAAGATCACCCGTAGTTATGGAACAGTCAGGGAAGGTTCCTTTAACAGCTGGAAGCAGTGATCCGTTTACTAAGCCAGCTCCTAGAACTGATACGTTTCAGAGACAGAGAGTAGCTTCTGCTGATGCGTATGCGCGGCCACCATTAACTCCTACTCCTACTCCTGTTGATGGTAGCCCTGGACCTTTTAAAACTCCTATGCGCCCACCTCAGTCCCCGCAAGATCCTTATGCATCAATGCCCGCTACACCAAGGCGCGTTGCTGTTGATCCATATGAAAGGCCCGCTTTGACACCAAGGCCAGTGGATAACTTCTCCCATAATCAGCCTAATGATCCATACAGCCAGCCTCCCCTTACTCCCCATCCTGCAATAAAGGAGACTTTTGCCCATCCACCCCGGATAGCGCGACAACAGAGTGATTCTTTCCCTCAATCTGGACCCATTTCAAGGCCAGCTTCTCAGGACCCTTACTCCCAGCCTCCAGGTACTCCTCGGCCAGTTGCTGATCCTTACGCCCAACCACCAGGAACTCCTCGGCCCACCACAGTTGATCCATATATGCAGCAGCCACCAACACCAAGACCTGCTCAGCCAGCGGATTTATTTGCTCAGTCCCCAGCAAATCAGAGACATTCTGATCCGTACGCTCAACCTCCTGGAACACCAAGGCCAGTTCTCAATGATCCTTATTCTCAGCAACCAGCAACTCCAAGGCCAGGGATTCCAGAGAGTTTTAACAGACCTGCAATTACAAGACCAGGAGTAATACCAAATAGAGATCCTTTCCTGCAGACACCACAGAACAGGTTGCAGGGCACTTTTGTCAGGCCATCTGATCCATGTTCTCAAACTCCCAGACCTGCAGGACCCGCAATAACGGATTCATTTAGCCATGGTCCAGCTGCTCCAGCACGAGACCCATATGATCAGCCACCAATGACTCCAAGACCTCAGCCAGAATCTTTTGGAACTGGTCAACTGGCCCATGATGCTGCTGAGCAGCCACGGCCTGGATCTGAGGGCAACTTCAATGCATCTGGAGGTTCTCCGATGAGTTCTCAAGGACAACAATTTCCCAAAGTCTCACAAGTTCCTGGCTCAGCACCCACTACGGGAGTAACAGATACACAGAATACCATGAATATGTCTCAAGCGGATACTGAGAAGTTAAGACAGGTGAGAATAATGTTTAATACTGATGGTATTAAAATTTCATAAGTAGAAGTATTTCCCCTGTTTCTTGTTAATATTTGAAGTTACTTGCTGTTAAACATAGCTGTATAACATAGAATTATCTTCATTCACTTAGGATGTTAATTTGGTCCTCCAATATACAGAATATAGAAACATCAGTAATTTTTAAGGACTTTGCACAAGAATCAAACAGGAAACAAAGGGCATCTTTGAAGCCACTGAAGATGTAGGTGACTGGTTTGTAACAGCTCTTTTATCTACAGTGTGAGGGGGAAAAAAAAGCCTTGAAAGGACAATTAATTCTATCCTATAATAGATGAGATGTGGAACTGATTGTCAGTGACTTGTTCAATGACTGAAAATGGGAGTATAGGCAAAGATCCCAGAGAAGGCATCTAGCTTTTCAGCTGGCTGACACGTTGAGGTGAATCCTACCATTGGTCACTGCTCTTCGCGAGGCACTCCAGATTTGTGTCGATGAATGTGTGGCAAACAGCTTTTGCTGAGACTTAGGATGCTTGTGGAAAGCTGCTCAGTCTTCTGTTTGGAAGAAGTGATGGGAAGTGGATTTAGCAGAAAAATTGGTAGTATTTATCGTACAGAGTCAGAGTAAATTCTGCAGCTTTGGTGTAAACCTCTTGATGAATTTTCTTCAGTGGACCTCTAGTCAACCTTCTCCCTCAATGCTCTTTTACGTGTGGTAAAAGGGCCTGCAGTATTGGAATAGAAGAAGGAAAAGAGAGTAGCTTATATGTTAACTGGTAAAATGGGTTCACACTATATACTTCAACAAGAGGTTGGGAGATGAAGTTGCCTTACCATTGTCTTGCACCATTTGATCACTTTTCTAATTTCTGAGGTGATTATGGTAGTTTATAATATTTTTCTTTAGTGATTGAAGAATTTCCTTACTCCAAAAGGCTTAACTTAGCGGAGTCTAACACTTCAAAATATGTCAATTGCAGTGTCAAGCACAATGATTTATTTTTTTTAAACAGCGCCAGAAATTACGTGAAATTATTCTACAGCAACAGCAGCAGAAGAAGAATGCGGTTCGTCAGGAAAAAGCCTTGCAGGAGGCAGCAGCTCCTACCCATGCAACTCCTCTTCAGCATTGGCAGCAAGACAACTTAAATCCAATTTTTAACCGCCCTCCTCCTCCGTATCCTGGGAATATTAGATCCTCCATTGTCCCTCCAGGTGGGCCAAGGTTTACCGTATACCCAAAAGACCAACGTGGACCATTTCCTGCTGATGGGCAGTTCAATAGACCCCAGTTTCCAGGCGATATGAATGCCATGGGGATGAGACCTCATGGTCTTAGGTAAGATCTTTGATCTCTTAAAAGCAGGATATTAAAGGGGTAGTTCCATATTTACAGAAGTTGTTAGACAAAGGTTGGGGGTTTTTTGGATGAAAAATATCTGTATTTTCTACAGTAGCTGGTAATCTTCCTGAAGTCAGTATGTACAGTGAGTTTTCCTGTAAGCGTCTGTAACATTAGAATGTGTATTTTAAACTAACACTGGTTTACGTGGTCTTTTATTGGGAGTTAACCAGAAATAAAAATGGAGAAACTGCAATACTGGTGAAAGTTATGTAACTGAAAGATCTCATCACCCATGGTTTTGGGGCATTTTTTATTTTTTGAAAGTGAAAGGTCTGACTTTAGCTTTGATGTCTTAATAATGAATAAATGTAATATTCTTGTTTTCGTTTATAATGAATATGTTATAGATGTCAACTTCTGTCTGTGTCATTTTTACAGTGAATGCTATGATGTAAGATGAATACCAGTATTGACATACATTGTAATCTCAGGAAGAATTATTTTCAATATTTTGGATTTATTTCAGTAATTTCTAAATCCACACAATATTGGTTTTTACACTGAGTTTCATTAACATGTAGCTTATTTACTAAGATAGTTCTTACTGTCAGAGTTTTCTATCCATTATTATTATTGGAATTGAAAACAGGTTGTTTATTAAACATAATTAAAGCAATTATTTTATTGTAGTCATAAAGCTCATTTAAATGTAAGCATGATTAGTCAAAATATTTATTTAAATGTCTTAATGAATACATCATGTAAAGCATTTTGGTGAATTTAGTCAAATATGCCGGACTAGGCAATCCTCAGGAAAAGGATTATTTAGTCTTTCATACTTTGTTGTAGATACGGGTTCCCAGGAGGTGGCCATGGTCCACCGTCAGGTCAAGAACGATTCCTCGGTCCTCCACAGCCAATGCAACGCCCTGGAGTTCCACCACAGCTGAGAAGATCTCTGTCTATTGATATGCCTCGGCCAGTGAACAATCCACAAATAAATAATACATCTGGGATCTCTCAACATTTTCCTCCACAGGGAATTCCAGTTCAGCAGCACAACATATTGGGTCAGGCGTTTATCGAGTTACGTCACAGAGCTCCTGATGGGAGGCCAAGGCTGCCTTTTAATCCTTCGGCTGCAAATGTTATGGATGCAGCAGCACAACATCAACGACATGCAGGGTTTATACCCAGGCAGGAGTTTCCGGGCCCAAGACAGGCAGAACCTCTGAGACATAATTCTCAAGGTATACCTAACCAGTTGCAGATGTCTACCAGTTTGGAGCATATGTCACAATCCCAGCAGGATCAAATCAATCCTGATAACCCACCTGCACTTGTAATACGTTCTCTAAGTCATCCACCAGTTGCTGATGCATTCCCAGGACCATCTTTGTCTACACCTGCACCAAGTGATGAATCTGCAAATTTACAGATTTCCAACCAGCCAAGTGATGGTCTAGAAGAAAAGCTTGATCCTGATGATCCTGCTGTAAAAGATTTGGATGTGAAAGACCTTGATGGGGTTGAAGTCAAAGATTTAGATGATGAGGATCTGGAAAACTTGAATCTAGACACAGAGGATGGGAAAGGAGATGAACTGGACACTTTAGATAATTTGGAAACCAATGATCCTCACCTTGATGATCTTCTAAGATCTGGGGAATTTGATATAATTGCATACACAGACCCAGAACTTGACGTGGGGGATAAGAAAGGAATGTTTAATGAAGAACTAGATCTTAGTGTCCCCATTGATGACAAACTAGATATCCAGGGCAAGACAGAAGAACCAAAACAGAAAGAACAAGGTGATAGAACTGTTTCTCCTCCTGAGACTCAGTCTCCACAGAAGAAATCTGCTACAGAAAATGAAATTAAAACCGAAGTACTTTCCCCAAACACTCAGGAGGAAAAGAAGAATGAAAATGAAAAAAGTGGTGGAAATGCTGAATCCACAAGTACTCAACAGGCTGCTGAAGTGGAGTTAAAGGATGGAGAAAAGACTCCTGCACAGCCTGCTAACCCAGAATTCCCTGACAAAACTACTGCTGTTCCTACTCAAGAAACAACTGTGCCTAGTCCAGATGCTCAGGGATCTGCTCCACTGCCTGTTCAAGGAGCAGTAAGTTCCTGCAGTATTTCTGGGTCCACACCAGTCCTCTCAAGTTTGCTAGCTAATGAAAGCTCAGATAATGCTGAAGCAAGGACTCTAGGATCTCCATCTCAGTCTTTGCCAACAACACAAATGAACCATGCATCAGGTATTCCACAAACACTAATGACACCTGGTGGACAGATCTTGGAAAACACTTTAAATTCAAATTTGTCCATGGTTCCACGCATGAACCACAATTTTTCTCAAGGGTCACCAAATACAGGATTTATTCAGGGTCAATCATCTAATCATAACTTTGGGACGGGACAGACATCTAATCAAACTGTGGCTGTGACAAACCGTCCTGGTCCTAGTGGCATACCTGGTCCCCAGCAGATGATGCTCCCTCAACCATTAGCTCAACAACAAAATCGAGAAAGACCACTTCTGCTAGAGGAACAGCCACTTCTTCTGCAGGACCTTTTGGATCAGGAAAGACAGGAGCAGCAGCAGCAGCGACAGATGCAAGCCATGATTCGTCAACGTTCGGAGCCATTTTTCCCCAATATTGGTATGTGGGTGATCTATTTGTCTCTGTTCTGGTTAGTTTTTTTAAAAAATACAACAATAAATAGTTAAATAATCCATAGCACTGAAAGAAGCGGGTAGATATGTAGAGTTTGAAGGTGGCATAACAAAAAACAACCTGCCTAGTAGGTACAATGAGAGTACAGAAATGGAGCATGTAGATGGAATTCTGAACTCTGTGCAAGGCTCCTGTTGACATTACCAGGATCAGCGTAACGCTGCATTACTGCCAATTTTTCTGACATCAGCTCTGTCGCATACTCTTTGTCGTTTAGGTTCTCATACGTGTTATGGAGTAAATGTACTCTTTGTAAACAAAATCAAATTATCAAGTGCAATAGTTGACCTTTTGATATTTGATCTATCAGTTTTCTCTTTATGGTTGTTTTATCGCTTTTTTTTTGCAGTGTTTAGTGTGTCTCAAGGAAGGGGTTCTTTGAAAGCTGTATTACTAACTCACATTTTATGCAAGGCCCAGAAACATCACAAATAATTCTGCACATACTAAAAGCGTTTAAGATAGACCGTAATTCCAGTTTATATATAACATAGCAGTTTAAGCATTCAGATCAAGACCATCACTATCATTTAATTGTTATTAATGAAACATGAAATTTTGAGAAATGTGTTAGTTGTAACTACACTGGCCATCAAGGCTGTTTGTTCAAAAGACAAACCCAACCTACCCCTGTGTCACAGTTCCATATTTGTAGTGTGGCTAGGTAGCCACGGTGGCTAAGATGACCTCCAGAGGTCCCTTTCAATCTCAGCCGTTCTGTACTGCCGTTCATCCTGCTCTGTGTGAGGCACCTAATGGGAGAGACACCAAAAAGGCAGAGTTCACCATGCTGATGGTCTTTCCAGATGCTGTATGGGGCGTGTGCCTTTCTGCCTGTAGTGCTACTGGTAATTACAGGGTGACTAAATCGCTTTCTTAGTACATTAGTGGTGATGTGTCAGTTTTGCCAACTGAACTCACAGAAGCAACTCTTCTTCCTGATTCTTTAACCTATAAATAGAATTTATTAACGATGTTATTGGTGTCATAGGCCAAATTTAGTCTACAGCCCTTCTCAGACTGGCCTGCTTTTCTTTGTGTGTTGTGGCTGAAAACAAGGACAGTAACTGCTGCTGGAGTAACTGTCCTTAGAGGATATATGAAACTACATATTAACCATGAATTTCAAAGTGGAGAGGACAAGTAATGTGAAATAGTAATGCAATTATGTTGTTTTACTGATGATTTATGCATGAACTAGATCTAAACAAGTCAGTTCCAGTTAGTAATCTGTAACGTTCAGCTGTTTAATTCACTTTTACTGTTTTTCTTTTATAGACTTCGATGCAATTACTGATCCCATAATGAAAGCAAAAATGGTAGCTCTTAAGGGGATCAATAAAGTCATGGCACAGAGTAACATGGGAATGCCACCAATGGTTATGAACAGGTAGGCAACACTTGATATCATTCTTTAGGGCTACAAAATGTAAAAGAAAATGATAGAGCTAGGGGAAACTGTGCATAGGAAATGAAAAAAATTAAAAGTGGAAACAGATGTTTTTGTCATGTAGTTCATCATCCACGCTAATACAAGAGTATCTCCCAAGAATAAAACCAGTGTGGCAGTAGAAACTATAAAAAGTAATAAAACTCATTAAAGTTGCGTTCCAGTTGTAATGTCATTGGTCTACATGGTCAACGTGGCTTCACTGTTGTTATTTTTCTTGTTTCCCCACTTACTAATTGTGTAATGACACATTTCCCTTGCATTGTGTTTGAAAACTGTTGATGGCCGTGTAACGGTTAAACTTCATGTTGCAGCATATCATTTAATGCTAAGTATAATTAAGATTTAGCCCAAGTAATGAAAATTTCATCCTTTCTTTAAATCCGTTCTGAGGACACAGGGAGCTGTGAACTGTGCAGACTTCACTGTGACTGCCTTTACCATAGGTGGGGCGTCTGTGAGCCAGAAAGGATCTGCACCTTTTCTTTTTATGTGGCCCTTAAAAGAGTGTGTTTTCTCCTTCCTAGCACATGCTTCAGTGTTATATGATAATACATGGCTTACCAGAGGTGTACATTTATCCAACTGTAGTTGACTGTGCTGGTGACCGTGATATCTAAATCCATTGAATCTTTTTTTTATATCATAATATATTAAAATAGAAATACAGATTTTTTTTTGGCGTTTTCAGTGTTTTAGCACAGTACATCATGTTTACTTCATCTGTCTGAAAAGTATAAAATGCAGTAGTTTCAACAAAGGGCAAGTGTTGTAGCATCAAAAGAGAATTAATATTCTCCAGTTGTTGAAAAAGTTTGGTACCGAAGTTCAGTCTGGATAATATTTGGATGCTGTTGTGTAATACAAAAGGTTGTGTCTCCCCTAAAATACCAACCAGTTTTAGAAGTTATAATTTCACTTTCTGTTTATATATAATAGGTTTCCCTTTATGGGTCAGCCAGTGCCAGGGGCTCAGACCAGTGAAGGCCAAAATCATATGCAGCAGGCAATTACACAGGTAATACAACTTGATATGGGGTTTAAACAAAAGTGTTTAACAACGATAACCAATTTGGGGTTTTTAATTGAATCATTATTAAATATCCTTGTCTGTATGTTTTACTGAAATTTCTAGGACGGAAGTTTGACACCTCAGATTTCTAGACCTAATCCTCCCAATTTTGGTCCTGGTTTTGTCAGTAAGTACAGATTTAATAATTTATTTTATGTTGATGTTTCATTCTGTAGTTCTGTTTTCTTGAAAATAAAATATCCATAAATGGATCCTGTCTCAAAAATTCATCCTTTTAAAAATGAGTCATTTCATCATTACCATACCAACTAATAAAGGAGTGCATAGTAAATGCTGTTAACATATTTTGTCGAAGCACTCCTCAAAGAAACACCATAAGGAAAAAGGGAAACAGAACAAAGAGAAAATCAGCATGATTTAGATTTCTGTGAGAACAGTAATCTACTAATTGACAGACTGCTATGTCACAAACCTGGTCTTTGGTTGTGCAGCATCATTGTCATTTTAACAAATACCAATAAAGGCTTTCCGGGCATTAGTTAGGCAAGACTGTTTGGGATCCATGGTTGTTGAAAGCAGAAATATTTAGCACTAGTATTTTGTGTTCCTTGTTTCTGGTTGCCTTAGATCAATTCTAAATCCTAGTCTCTATGATGAGAAAGATTTAGGAGCAGAAATTAAAACTGAGCATATGTTGGAGAGGAAGATCACATGTAAATAAGTATTTCTATCACTGCAAAAATTTTACTTGATATTTATGAATAAGAAACAGAAGTAAACACTTTCACCTTTTCCAGAAACTGGAGTAGCAGCACTGAGTATGCCATAAGGGGCTTTTGCAATATGATCTGTATTAATTTCTGGTGAGATTTGACATGGCACTCAGCGGTGGCCTCGCTCTGGTTGGGGACGGGGGTTGTTCTGAGCACTTGAAAAAAATCTGTTTCTCATTTCAGTAGTAGTTATGTTTACCTGGAACTTGTTAATATTTCAGTACTTTCATTTGCACTTTCACATTGCTCCCATCTGCAGTTACTCTCCATCGTTTCCACTCAATTGTCCCTTCAGGTTATGTGATTAGTTTTGCAGAATTTATCGTTGAAAGAATAGGCACCCCTTGAGACTGTGAATTGATTTAGTTGAGCCATTAGAGTCAATGGCTGTCGCTCCTATGGTGACTGTTAAAGTAGAAGGTGGTGGGGACTGGAGCACGAGGAGGACGTGGTTATATTGAAATCATACGGTCGTGTAGGTATCTTTATTAAACAAACTTTCTTTACAAGAAAGATCCATGCTGTATTCCTGGTTACCCAGCTCTTTGCCACAACACAATCAGGAGACAAATGATACCATCACCAAACCTTCTCTCTTGCCTTCTGGGCTTAGTGCAGATCAAGCGTTATCAGACATGATTGTTTTGCCTCGAGAAAAACATCTGAGAGCAATGGAGTGCTCATAGCAGATGAGCATTTCTCATTTGTAAAACGAGTAATGTCTCAGTTACAATCTAAATGAGAGTGCGTTTGTTTGGGGGGGGGCAAAGGCACTGGTGCTGAAGACCCTGTGCGGAGGACTGACAGAAAGTTATTTTTACAAAAATAATATATTTCTTTCATTTCATGAATATTTGATGGATGTTTAGAATTTTAATGTTTTTCTTAGAAGTAGTAATAAAAATGGATTTTTCATGTACAAAACTCTTCTGCAAACACCAGAATTAGTAAGGCCGTGTTTCCTGTAAATTTGTGTCCTTCCTCCCTAATCTCTTTCCCTCTACCTGAGTACTTCCAGAGGTATTCCATGTCCCCTCTTCTGTAGCTGCTTTCAAAGCTATGTTTGCTCACTGGCTAGCAAGTATGCATTTACTGTCTAGACAGCAGGCTGGCGTCCCTTGAAATTAAGGGACTATGTTAAAACTGCTTTCTCTCAATAAATGCAGTAATTTGGATCTTTGTCTGTTTTACGGAAATCACTCCAAGAGCTTAATACCTCTTGAGATAATCAAATCCTCTGTCAGATTTGGCTGAACTTGACCAACAGTTTCTTGAAATGGGGGGGAACATGATTGTTAAACTTCATCTCTAAAAAGTAGGATGAGAGCTCACCCCAAGATGAGGTCTTATCACACGTAATCTCCCTTCTCTCTAGATGATTCACAAAGAAAGCAATATGAGGAATGGCTGCAAGAAACACAACAGCTTCTTCAAATGCAACAGAAGTACCTTGAGGAGCAAATTGGAGCACACAGAAAATCAAAAAAGGCACTCTCGGCAAAACAGCGTACAGCCAAGAAAGCTGGCCGTGAGTTCCCAGAAGAAGATGCAGAACAGCTTAAACATGTTACTGAGCAGCAAAGTATGGTCCAAAAACAGCTAGAACAGGTAATCTTCCTGAATCCAAACTGATCACCTTAATGCTAAGCTGTCATACTGGTATGACTCTTTAGTTTAAATCTTCTAAAGGGGGAGTTGAAATGCTTAAATACAGTGGAGCTTGTTTCAAGGGAGCCACTCCCTATCATATTTTATGTGTGTAACAGCATTACTCTGGATTGCTGGTGACACTGGAGTTGTAGGAGAATATGCTATGGCAAACATTATGACAAAAAGCTGGTTTAGTACTTTGGGAAGAGGGGAAATTGCTTGGCAAAATGACTTGCAACAAAGTTCCTGGCACCATGAAAAGCATAAATGAAAGGTTCAGAGGAAAGTCTTAGCATGCAGGGCTTTGTTTCAGGCCTGAATGCACCTCATAACTCAGTCTTTTCAGGTGTCCTTGTGTAATCACATCTTGGTTATATGCCAGTTAAATGTTACTGTTTGAAAATCTCTTTTCATTGTATCTTTAGTGTTAGTTCAGTTTTATCATCTGTCTGGTTCCTAGATACTGATCATCAGTGTGTGTTATCTGTTATTGTATCATGGAATAATATAGGTAAAAGGGGTATCTGGAGATCATCTAGTCTACTGATGAAAGCAGAACTAGTTTTGCAGTTAAATCAGGTTGCTCAGCGCCTTGTCAGTCAAGTTTTGTAAGTCTCCAAGGGCAGAGATTTCCCAGCCTCTCTGGTTCCAATGTGTACTGCTTTCACTGGGTTTTGATTTTTTCTTCTTTATACTCAGTTGAAATTTCACTTGCTACATCTTGTAACTGTGATTATAGTAAGTGAGGTTAAAGTTAAACCTGTGGTAGCTTGGATAAGTCTATGCTTTGGCTAACAGTACTGAATGCTGTTTTCCCAAAGACATTGTTTATAAGTTCTCTGGCATGATTGTCAGGATCAACTAGACCTGCTGAACATGAAAATGCTTTAGAATTATCTTTTATTAATATGAGGGAAAAAATTGGCAGCAGGCTGCTTGGAATGAAGTCCTAATTGTTATCTGACCCTCGAGTTCTTGCTCCTGTGTTGCTTCAAGACAAAGTATGCACTGGATGGAATATTACTTGGCTTGTCTTTTCACTAAGTGGAAGAGGGATGGAGCAGATAAATTATGTCTACATCATTTCTTCCTTTTTTTTTCCCTTCCACAATGAATCACAAGTAGAATAGATGCAAAAAAACTCACTTCAGCCAATCTTTATCATACCTATGTCAGTCTAGTCTTATGGTGGAGTTACGTTGAAGTAAGAGCTGCTAATCATGACATTGCTGACAGATTCATTTAGTGCCCCATAATTAAGGTTCTTTTATTTTTCATTTTGAAACTTAAGTTTTGTATATTGCTGGTGTATGCCCTCCACTCCCCTTCAACCACTGACTTAGACCAGTCATCCACATCCTAAACAGCACTTTGTTACATACCTAGTAGGAGCTTAAATAAGATTTTATTAAAGTATATTTTTAAGGACCTTCTGTTTGAAGCAATTCACCACTCTTTCAAATCAGATCAAGTAATTTATCTGTAATCAAGTTTCTGTCAGTTTTTGAAAAGGGCAAAGTCTATATATGTGTATAGAGAGAAAAGAGCTCTGAAATCCAATATAGGTTAGGGGTGGACCTGCTGGAAAGCAGTTCTGAGGAGAAGGATCTCGGGGTCCTGGTAGATAGTACGTTATCCATGAGCCAGCAGTGTGCCCTTGTCACCAGGAAGGCCAATGGAATCCTGGGCTGCATAGGGAAGAGTGTGGCCAGTAGGTTGAGGGAGGTCATTCTCCCCCTCTACTCTGCACTGGTGAGGCCACAACTGGAATACTGTGTCCAATTTTGGGCTCCCCAGTTCAAGAGAGATGGGGAACTGCTGGAGAGAGTCCAGCATAGGGCAACTAAGATGATTGAGGGATTGGAGCATCTCCCTTATGAGGAAAGGCGGAGAGAGCTGGGACTCTTTAGCCTGGAGAAGAGGAGGCTGAGGGGAGACCTTATTATTGCTTATAAGTATCTAAAGGGTGGGTTAAAGGAGGATGGAGCCAGACTCTTCTCAGTGGTTCCCAGTGACAGGACGAGGGGCAACGGGCACAAGTTGAAACATAGGAAGCTCCATTCAAACACAGGAAATAATAACTTCTTTACGGTTCGGGTGACAGAGCACTGGCACAGGCTGCCCAGGGAGGTTGTGGAGTCCCCTTCTCTGGAGATTTTCAAGACCCGCCTGGATGCAGTCTTGAGTAATGTGCTCTGGGCAATCCTGCTTTGGCAGGGGAGTTGGACTAGATGATCTCTAGAGGTCCCTTCCAACTCTGAAAATTCCGTGATTCCCTGTGAATTGCTGGTCCTGGACATAAGGCACAGAGAAACTGGAGCTGACTTTGTGCAACACGAGCTTATGTCTGACAGAGTTATTAGCTGAGGCGCAGAGCCATGCAGACACGACCATATTGTCTCTGTGGCCAGGGCTGTTTAACTGCTTTGGTGTGGCATTGTGCCTGTGCTAATGAGCTCTGCCTTCTCCCCTGCGCTGTTAAAATCACCAGGTCAGTCTGCGCAGGTCGGCTCACCCAGCTGGGTGTAGTCAGCGCTGGTCCTTTGAGATCTCAACTAATTCCAAGTACAGTCACATGGCTGATCCGCCTCTGCAGACCCTGGGAGGGCGTAGTGGTTCGGATGCCTCTTTGTATGAGTGTACAGAGCCAACATGGGTCTAGTGCCGGATACCCACGGAGAAGTCCTGGAGCGCTGGACTGTGCAATGCGGATCGATCCAGTTACTGGCTTTATGCAGTGGCACTGTTTATCTGACGGTGTCAGTGCCAAGCCAGAGCTCATAAATCATCTTGGACCCAAGATACTGTGTAAATAGCCTTTTGGGTGCATCTGTCTGGCATTCTGGAGGGTGTCCTCTAATATCTCTGTTATGCTGAGCTTTCTGGCTTGTCCCTTGCCCCAGATGAAGGAGAGTGCTATCAAACATTTTTAATTATATTATGGACTTTTTCTGTCAGTATAAACAGCACATGGAAGTTGTGGAAGTCATAATCTAATGAATAGAAGTGGGAGAGAGATTTTCCATAATGTATATATTACCAAACAGTGGATTACAAGTCCTTTTATTTTTCAGAGAGCAGTGTAGTTAGATATCTGTTGTGTTTCTGAAATGCTCTTTCTTGTCCATTTGACACTGTCATACCCTTCTATTGGTTTCTTCTGCTTGCCTTAAAAAGAAACTACTGGTCTTAACTTTTAGTGTCCCAAGTTGAGTTTATTTTCATTGTAAAGTCTAAAATTTTCAAGCAGCAGTTCCCATTTTCATCTGCTGTGTGATGTGTGAGGATCTGCCTGTGAATAAACAGGAATCTACCTCACTGTTTTCCTGCAAACTTCCTTTTCAATTACATGTTTTAGAAATTTTTGCTGATGTGTGAAGATTGTCCATCTCACTGTTTCCTTTTTCCTGTCTGTTCCCAACTGTTGTTACCCTGTGCATGGATGGTAAGATCTATAGGACTAGGATCACTTCTTGGTTTAGGTTTGTATATTCTCTAGCACAGTGCAGTCTTGGTATGTAATTAGAACTTTGAAGCACTGTTATTTTTTCTAAAATTTTGGGATGGATAGTATTTCTAATGAAATAACGGCTATTTAGCCTTAAAAAGGGAGAGAAAATAAGACTATGCAGAAATGCTATTTTTGCCTGAGGTTCATTGTCTGCTGAAATTACAATGGTGAGTTACATGTTTTATGCTACTTACATAGTCAGTACATGTCAGAGATGAATAATGACTTTTTTAATTTTTAGATTCGAAAGCAGCAGAAAGAGCACGCAGAACTAATTGAGGAATATCGAATAAAGCAGCAGCAGCAGCAGCAGCAGTGTGGAATGGCACCCCATGCTATAATGCCAGGCATCCAGGCTCAACCACCAATGGTTCCAGGAGGAACATCACCAGCAATGAATCAGCAAAACTTCCCCATGGTGGCACCACAGCTCCAGCATCAACAACATACAGTGGTAATCCCTGGACAGTCCAACCCAACCAGAATGCCAAATTTATCTGGATGGCAATCTGCAAATGCCCCTGCAAGTCATATTGCCATGAATCCAGCAAGAATGCAGCCTCCAATGACACCGTTGCCAATTACTCCTGGTACACCAGCTCCTGTGCCTGGTCCAAATGCAACTGCACAGTCAGGGCCACCACCAAGGGTGGAGTTTGAGGACAATAACCCTTTTAGTGAAAGTTTTCAAGAGCGGGAAAGAAAGGAGCGTTTACGAGAGCAACAGGAACGGCAACGCATTCAGCTTATGCAGGAGGTAGATCGACAGAGGGCTTTACAGCAGAGAATGGAACTGGAACAGCACGGTATGATAGGGTCTGATTTAAATAACAAAACGTCCTTATCTCAGATACCTTTCTTTAATTCTGATCTACCTTGTGATTTCATACAAACTCCACGACCTCTTCAGCAGTCTCCACAGCATCAACAGCAACAAATGGGGCAAATTCTGCAACAAGGTCCTGTGACCTCACCTCCTGCCACAAATTTTATGCAAGGCAGTGAGCGAAGGCCAGTGGGACCTACAGCTTTTGGACCTGATGCATCTGCTGTTCCAGGTGCAGCCCCTAATTTCCATAATGTAAAGCAAACTCATGGGAATCTCCCCGGGGCCACCTTTACGCAGAACCAAGTCAGGCCTCCATTTGCTTCTAGTGTACCTTCATCTGCAGTACTCAGTAGTGGTGCCCCGTGTGGTTCGGACACTAGCGTGCCCCAGGCAACAAACTTCCCTGGATCGAGCCAGTCTCTCATACAGCTGTATTCTGACATAATCCCGGAAGAGAAAGGAAAAAAGAAAAGGACACGAAAAAAGAAAAAGGACGAGGATGCCGAGTCAATAAAAGCCCCGTCAACTCCACATTCAGATATAACCGCACCATCAACTCCAACCATTTCTGATTCTACCTCCACCCCCACAGTTAACACCCCCAATGAACTTTCACGTCATCAAGATGAACAAGAGGCAGTGGAGTTAACGGGCCCATCAACATCAAACGCAGGAGAGAGCCAGACCTCTCCAGAGCTGGAGTGTAAGCTCCCCAGCAGCAGTCTGCCGCAGAAGCAGCCCAGTGTAAATACAGAGACTGAAAAGGCTAAAACAGATACGCCTACCAGCATTCAAGAAGTTAAACTAGAAAAGGCAGAAACTGATCAATGCTCGGGTCAAGCTGAGCCTAAACCAGAAAATCCAACCAGTATTAAGGTGGAAGAAGATAAGGTCACATCACAGTCTGCCTCTTCAGCTCAGAGTCCAGCACAACCAGCTAGCGTTCCGGCAGCCAAAGGAGAGTCAGGGAACGAACTGCTGAAACACCTGCTTAAAAATAAGAAGGCCTCATCTCTTCTAAATCAGAAATCGGAGAACAGCGGCCGAACAGAAGAGGAGGCTTCTGGGGATAAAAAGTTAACAGAGAAGCAGAATCCAGCTGAAGGAATGGTGAGCCTGTTACTGGTTTTGTTATACGGTGGTCCTCAACGATCAAAGGCGAGTTTGTGCCTTTCCCGCAGGCGTTTGTGAAAAGGTGGGGAGGTAACCTACCTGCACAAGGGTGGAGTAAACAGCTTTAAGGAATTTTTACCTCCCTTCCTGCCTTTTCTCTATGAGTAAGTCATCTGTGTTACAAAAAGAACAAGTTTCTAGATCAGTGTATTCAGAAATTATTAAAATGCAAGAAATAATTTTTCTGTAATCATCTTAAAAATGCCACTTCCTAATATGTACCAACATAAAGGCAAGATTTTACAGAATGACTCTTAATTACCTACTAGTGTGTTTCTGTACAGTATACGGTATGTCTGTATGCTGCTTTCTTCTGTGACTCCACCTTAGTCACATACAGGGTGAGCTATGTGCCTTTGCAGAGGTATAGCCCTGGGCTTCACACCCCTTCAGCTGCAGCATGGGCAGTGTTCTGTGCAAGCAAGTCCATGCTCATTTTTTGCCTGTGAAAATCATATGTTGTCTCTAATTTTAGTAGAAACTGCTCTAGGATTTTTATAAAAAGTGTGAAATTGTTACATCTCCTAAAATTGCTGGATTTCTGTGTTACAGAATATTTCTCTAATTAATTTTACTTTAATGGAAGGGAGCGTTAATTATTTATATTAATGGCATTATGTGATTTAATAATTTATGAGGTTCTTAAAAACAGACCTAAAGAAAATTGCTTTCTGTGGAGGTAGGATACACTTTACACTTAGATTTGTTGGTAGTTTTATTGTAATATTTAATCTCTACTCAGTTTTGGTTTATGACTGTCTAAATACATCCTTGAAAGAAAATTTAAACACATTCAAAATGAATAAAGACTGATAAAAATAAAGGTAATTGTGAGCAGCTGGTAACTTAGGTAAGTGTTAAAGATCCACAATTAAAACATGCATGACAGGAAGAGTGGTGAGAGTACTTGTGGTAGAGGTCGCGTAGAGCTGTTTAAAATAATAATTAATAAAAAGAAATTGGACTTTCTTTTGGCTTGCCACTATCTGTTGCATTACCAAGTCCCATTCCGATTGCTTTTGCACAACTATCCTTTTTTGTTAAGAAAGGCTTTGCAAATTCTTGCTGAAAGTATTTATGCAAATGGTACAATCCAGAAGTGTTTCACAATACTGTTTTTGTTTCTAACCTCAACATACATTTGTATTATATTAATTTACACGCCTTTTTACTGTAACCAAGTCTGCCTTTCATTATGCCCTTGTGAAAATCTCTAAGGTTGCATGCATATGTAACTTTATTTTAGGGGGTTTTCAAAAGAAAATGTTTCTGGTCTGTGAGTTTTTAATGACATTTTCAGATGTCAGTGGTGTTAACAATAAATCATAATTCTGTGTGTAGGGCCAGTACAGCAGTTACAGTTGCCAGTGAGACAGCAAAGTAAACAAACCGTAAAATACAGTTTGGTATCAATGAGATTTATTATATTGTGTGTGTTCTTTAGACTATTGTGCAATAAATTTGAATGAACTGTATATTAAAATGTCAAAAATTCTACTTCACTTTCATTTTCTATACCAGCAAACTGCAGGAAACCAGATGCAAGGTGCGTTTGGGTGTAGTAACAGCCAGCTTCAAAGAACAGATGTAGGACCTGAAACCAAGAAACAGAGAAATAAGCGAACTCAGAGGACAGGAGAGAAGGCAGCTCCTCGGTCCAAGAAAAGAAAAAAAGAGGAAGAAGAAAAGCAAGCTATTTACCCTAACGCTGATACATTCATCCAGTTAAAACAGGTAGGTGTACAGATGCTGGGTCATGTATTAAGAGGACACTTGAAAGAGTGGACTTTTTACAATGGAAATGAAGCTGATTGTTAAGTTGAATTTTGAGTACAGAGTGGAGAAAATCAAAACTTCCATAAAACTAGGAAATTTAAAGATAAGGGTTTATTTTGGCTTGGAAGATCCACTGATGTGGCAGGCATTTGGTAGTCTCAAAGCTACGGAGTTCCTGTCGGCTCTGGGAGCCTCTGTGGCTGAACTGCCAGGGAGCCGGAGCTGCGGCTCCAATGGGCGGGGGACAGCCTTCCTTAACAGACAGAAAGGCCTGTGTTTGACACAGTTTTCTGACAGTTGGTACATTCCAATTATTTTTTTAAATTAGCGACCACTCTACTGATGTTTGGAGATCTGCAATGCTTCTGTGTTTTGTAAATTAATTTCTAACTTTTTTTCTTTTAATACAGCAGCTTTCTCTTCTGCCTTTGATGGAACCAATAATTGGAGTGAGCTTTGCACACTTTCTTCCCTATGGCAGTGGCCAGCTAAATGGTGGAAATCGACTTGTAGGAAGTTTTGGTAGTGCTACTCTTGATGGGGCTTCAGATTACTACTCCCAGCTCATTTACAAGGTACGGTTTTAATCTGGATTTCCATTGTGTGCTCTCTGTGGGATAAGAAGTTCATGACATGATTACTGGTGGTTGGTTAGAGTGCCTGCCTTTTATGCAACCAGAAGAAAATAATTTTCTGTTGCGAGACTAGATAGACGGTGCAGTGGTGACACAGTTACCGTTGTTTTACTCTCTGAAAGTGGGAATCAGTTCTAGAAACTGTGTTGTTAACTAATTAAAACCTACAAGTATTCCTTTTACAACTGGATGCTAAATGGTGAAAATTGTAATTACAGTTTCATGGAGCAGAAAAGGCTGAATTCTCAGTACTTTGCAAAGTCATTGAAAGCATTAAAGCATTTCTTAATGTGAATTAAATGGGAAACAGACTTTCCTCATTTGTCCACTAAGCCCTAACTAAGAAACTGAGAACTCCGAACAAAATAGACTGTTTGTTGACGAGCGAATAACACTCAGAATTCAAAACTCAGTCTCTGAGATCAGAGTGGCAATATTGGGAGAGCAGCAAGACAGCAAACAGACGGAATCAAATTTGCTGCTTGGCTACCCTCGTATAAAAACTTTAGTAACTTATTAAAAAACAGTGGTGTTTACTCCAGCCTTACATGGCACGTAAGCTGAGAATGTGACCTAGCAGAAATAGTTACGGTGGTCAAAAGCGAATAATAAGTATTAGCTTTGTAGGCATGACTGCAACAAGAACAGATACTGAAGTTCTCGTTTAATTTTCATTTAAAATACGGGCAGCTAAGTAAACTAGCGAGAAGTAGCCTGGAGTATGAACGCGCAGAGTATCTGCTTCTCCGTGGTAACTGCTTCAGTGAAAGCTCAGCCTGTGCTAAATGTGAGGTAGCTTCCCTTTTAGTGAGCATCGGGTAAGCTGACTTGTTCACGGTGATGGAGAGTCACAGTGGAATAGCTCTCTCAAACTTAAGTTCAGACCTTTGCTTAAACTGTAGGAACTTGTTGGTGTTCCCAAAACATTCCTAGAAATGCTTTTTTATGCTTTTCTGTAAATAATTTAGCTGTATCTTCTTTCAGTAATGTGTACTCCTCATGTAAACTGTTTCTCCGATAATATCATTGATAGAAGAAAAGCAAAGCATTGTCTCTTTTCTAGTAGATGCTTTTATGTATTTGATCACATACTTGAGAATTAACAATCGCTGTTTATCCGCACTACCCCTGGGTGTCAACATTTGTGAGTGGGTTACATTATCTAGTGCTAGAACAAGGCAAGTTTTCAACTTGTGTCCCATGGCTGATTTCCGGTTCTTTAATCTTGTGCAGCAGAATAATCTGAGCAATCCTCCGACACCCCCAGCCTCTCTTCCTCCCACACCACCTCCAGTGGCGTGCCAGAAATTGGTAAATGGCTTCGCAACCACTGAGGAACTTGCTGGCAAGGCTGGTATGTTAGGAGGTCATGATGGTAAGACTAATATGTATTGTTTTCATAATAGATGAGTCAAGTTTGTAGCAAATTACAAAAGAGATAACTGGGATGCTTTCAGTTGCTATAGTCTTCTTTTATAAAAACAGCATGCCTCGCCTCTTAAAGGTTGTAATCATTATTATCCAGCAGTATTTTACACCAGTATAATGTCAACTGATAGCTTTTCCCTTTCCCTTTCAAAAACATGTTGAGAGCTAGAAGCACTCTTAAGAAATGAAAAAGAAAACCTTCAGATCATTTTTTTTAAAGTCCAGTACAAATGACTAACCAGTTAGTTGAGTGAGTTCAAAAGCAGTCTCCCTGAAATGTGTCCTCAACAGGTTTTATATGTAGTCATTTTGTATTTTCTGATGCTTGTAATTTGGTCAATTAAGATTGCTTTCTATTAAATAAAACTTCGTACTGCCTTTTCATAAGGACTGTTCAGTGATTAAAATTCTTTTTTCCAACCCCTTTTCTTTGTCATTAAAGTTGTTGCTTTTTTTTTTAAGTAAAGCAAAAATCCTCTTATACTGGCAGAAGGCACACTCAAAAGCCTTTTGAGCTCTTTTTGCTCAAAATTTGCAGGTTTTTGTAAATATGGAGATTAATCATGAACGGTCAAAAATTTATGAACTACAAGTGGATGAGAGTGGTGTTGCCATCTGCTGCAATGCCTTGGTTGTATCAGGGAGCCACCAACACCCTGCTGCACGGAGTATGTATCAGTGGAAGAGCTGTACAGATGTCTCACTGTGCTGTGTGTTTCTGGTTTTAGTTACCAAAGCTCTGGGACCAAAGCAGTTCCAGTTGCCTTTCAGACCGCAAGATGATTTATTAGCAAGAGCAATGGCTCAGGGCCCTAAAACTGTGGATGTTCCTGCTTCACTTCCAACACCACCTCACAACAATCAGGAGGAGTTAAGGTAGGTTTTTCTTGACATCTTCAAATACGTATTTGGAGCAGATTCTGTGATCTTTCAATAAGAGATGAGACTGAAGGTGTGAAGAAACGAAATCCATTGTGCACAGCCACACAGTGCAGGGAACTTAGCGGGATCATTTGTCCTAGATAAATCTTAGAATTTCACATGTAGAGAGCAGCAGAGTGAAATAGGTGACTTCTGCCACTGCTGGACTTTAGATCCTGTTAGGTTGTTAAGAAGTCATTACCTTGCTCTATTAATAGTGGAAGAAAACTGTGTACATTCTTATTTTTCCTGGAGCAACTTGGTACTGTTGTACCATGACAGTACATGACTGGTGTAACAGACAACAGTACTGTGCAAGAGTCAGCCTGAAAACTCCCTGGCTCTACTCAGTTTCTGTTACCACGTGAGAAATGCTTGCTAGAACATGAGTCTCCCTGCAGGGATCTTCCCTTTTGCCTTCCTGTTACTTGCCTAACTGCAAGTTGGGTGGCTTTGAAACACTGAAGCCTGTGCGTGGAGGGATAGACCGGTTGAATACACTTAAGCCAGAAAGTTTAAATATTAAATACTATTTTTTTTACACGGGTAGATGGAGCCGTGGGGAACAGGCAGTTCTATGATGGAGCCTGGGCTTTATTAGTGCCTGTTTTTCATTATGTATCTTTCCCAAGAAACCACCCTGTGCAATGGAGTATGAGATACTTACAGGTAGTGGCCTACCACATAATTGCATTCCATGATTAGCAGCAAGAAGGAAGTTCATGATAGCTCCGTCTCATGATTTATAACTTTGCCTTACCAAAGGTTTTAGACTATTTCCAAAAGTTTTCCAAAACACATTTTTGGGTTTTTCTTTTTTTTTCAGAGTTCAAGATCACTGTGAGGACAGGGACACTCCCGACAGCTTTGTTCCTTCTTCCTCTCCTGAAAGTGTGGTGGGAATGGAAATAAGTAGGTATCCAGACTTGTCAGTTGTAAAGGAGGAGAACCCAGAACCTGTACCGTCTCCCATCATTCCCATCCTACCAAGCAGTACTGGAAAAGGTGAGACTGCAGCAGAGCAAACAATTAGAACTAGGCTTTTTTTTTTTTTTGGCATTCACGTGCACGTGTGAGTAATCTGGTGTGTTTCGTTTTATTTTCAGGTTCAGAAGCCAAAAGAAATTATATAAAATCAGAACCCGGTTCAGGAGCGTTACCTGGTTCTGGCTTCTTTGCCTCTCAGCTTGGACCATCCCAGAATGGTCCTAAATCTGGCCTTATATCTGTAGCAATTACTTTACATCCCACAGCTGCTGAGGTAAAAGAAATAAGCTTGCGTTACATATAAAAAATACAACAGTAGTTAATATATTTTATATATATGAATCTGACGGGGTTATAGTATAGTATAATAAAGCAGCTGTTGTAATCTTCTAATAATTTATATTATCGCTGTCTTACTGCCTGTCTGATGAAAACAAAGGTATATTTTTATTATTGTTTTTAGAACATTAGTAGCGTTGTAGCGGCATTCTCCAACCTGCTCCATGTCAGAATTCCCAACAGTTACGAGGTTAGTAATGCTCCAGACGTCCCGTCCTCCATGGCAGCTGCCAACAGTCACAGAGTGAACCCATCTATGGAGTACAGGCAACACTTACTGCTTCAGGGTCCTCAGGCAGGATCCATGGGACCTGCCAGGATTGTGGGGTCTTACGGACTGAAACAACCTAATGTGCCATTTCCTGCAAACAGCAATGGTGAGTAGGCATTAATTCTTTTAAGTTTTCAGTACCAGAATTTTAACTGAGTCAGTATTAAGGCATTTCAGCCTCATAAATTCATGCTCTAGAATTAAATAACTGATTTGTGTTCTAAATATTTTTATGTGGTCAGTTTGTGTGAACCTGCTCCTGATGTTAACCATAAATTAATAGGTCTGATTCGTTTCTGATTTCTGTTATGTTATCTATGTCACTGTCAGTGAGGTATTTCTTCCAGTAATTCCCAACTTTGCTAGGTTTTTTTTGTCCTATCTGATTGTAAATCCATTATCAGAAAGATTGTTCCTATGCTGGAAAACTTGACACAATTGTTAAAGCATGTATTCCTACATTGGTTTCATTATTCATTTCTTATACAAGAATGTATTTTTGCCTTGTTGTTTGCACAGTTGGTTTTGAGCTAGATTAAACAATTTCCCCATCAGGATGTAGTTTAACGCTTGCCTTCCATGCCCTGGCCAGGAAGATGCGACTCCTCTGGACCACTGAAGAATACTGTGACTTCTCATAAATGTGGTTTAATTTGATACAGCTTCTAACAGACTTCTCTATTTTCTAGGCGTAGCTGGCTATAAGGATCACAGTCAGAATATTGCAGAAGGCTCAGCATTGAGACCTCGATGGTGCTCTCATTGCAAAGTTGTGGTTCTTGGTAGTGGTGTGCAGAAGTCCTTCAAAGACCTGCCTTTCCTTAAACAGGTACTGCAGTGAAACTATGGTTTCTTGTGTGTAATGATCAATGAGCAAACGAAGGTGCAGCAGACACTACCACTTGTCATGCCAACTGACACTTCCAAGTTTTTCTGTCATCTCCCTTCTGTGTGTCCTATTTCAGGATGGGACATTGAAGCACATTCCTAGTACAAATAAGAAATGTCAAAGTTGTTACTTCCATAAAAAGAATTTCAGTAAACATGGCAGCTTCCTGAATTCTGCTGCTAACCTCCTTCCATGACCACTGCAGGGACCTTAGTTCGAAAGGAGCCTATTTGTAAGGCAGCGCCGTATTGCCATGACAGAAAGTACTAGAAGAGCAAAAACACTGAAACTGTTTTTCAGCAGGAGTCAGATTTTGGTCTCAGTTGTCTTGTATCTTACATAGTTTCTTGTGGAAATGATATCCCAAACTGCTCCTTATGGCTGTACACAAATACAGAGTATTTGTACTGGGAACTGTCACTCAAAAAAGTACCATTGCTCTTTGTTTGAATGAGATTGAGATAATTATGCAACAAAGCTATATCCTCAGAATTTATAAACAAAAGTAATGGGTTCACGTAGTCAGAGAAGCACTGAATTCCCAGTAATGTTTGGCAGATGGATCAGTAGATAAAACAGTATGATCTGTCTTTGATTAGGTTGAAATGAGACGTTCTTTTGCCATCTAAAGGTACAAGAAAACGGATTGTACTTTGCGAGTATGCCTATGGAGCAGATGGGTGCATGGTATAGAATGCTTTATTTTGATTGTTAAACTTCTGTTAAAGGCAAGAAGTGCTGGAGCACAAGGTTGTAGGTGGTGGTAACGTTAGATCTGTCAAATAATCAAGTATTTATATCACAGTATCGCTCATTATTTCACAAATGTTCTACAAATAAAGAGTTTCTGGCCAGATTGGAAGACTTGTTTCATGATACTTATTACGTGAAGAATGGTATTAAAATGCACTTCTGATAATCTTCTGTGTTTGATTCCCAGGATTCCCAAGAAGGCTCTGATAAAATGAAGGACATCGTATTCTGTAGCAACAACTGCTTTGTTCTTTATTCAGCAGCTGTGCAAGCAAAAAACTCAGAGAACAAAGTAAGTATCGACTGCTGGCAGACCCTTGTGAGCAGAAATTATTGCAGCTATTTTTTGAAGACAGAAATGATGGGGGGAGAGGCAGAAGTTTGCACTTTGTTTTAGAAGTTTATAAATGAATTGTTCTATGTTCAGATGTTGAGATTCTGAACCAGCAGCATGAAGCAAAATTCATATTTGCAGAACTTTGTCTGACAGATGCATGGCAGAACAGTAGTCATTTCACTTCTCTGGGCTTCTCTGTGAAACCATAGATACATCTTTAAGAGCTATTTTCTGCATTGTGATTTGGCTTATACAGTAAAAAAAAAACATACAACCGTGCAAATAATAACTGAAGAGCAATTTTGCAAAAAGACTTTTATTTGTTTGATGTAACTGGAAAAATAATTTTACTCGGTTACTTTATTTGGGCAGAGTTACCATTTTAAAGCCTTAATTATCAAAACTTTATTAAAGAGCCTGCTAACTGACAGTGACAAGGAAAAAGAGGTTGCAATTATTGGGGAAAAACATTTTAAGAAACTTGTTCAATTTCAAGTGGAATTAAGCCAGGGGTTTTTCTCGGGTGGTCTCGGCTGGTGTGCTGTGGTTCTTCAGCTACGGGCACTGCTGGGATACACACCACCTCCAAGGAACGCAGTGCTGCCGCACAGGGCGTTGGTTCTTGCTATGTCCAGGTTTGTTCTCTTTCAAGGGAAGATAAATTTATCTCTGTTCATTTAATCATTAAAATGGAATAGTCTTCATTGAAGACTAAATGATCCTGATAAATTTATTTGCTCATAGATAAAACTTTTTGAGTACTTCTTGCAACTAGCTTGGTTTCTACTTTTTCTTGTTCAAATGTACGTTTTTTCCCCTAAACCAGTGGACAGAATGGGCCACGTGCTTCAATCATTACCTAATTCACGTCTTCTCATAGTGCTATATTTATTGTAGAATATGCAGCTTTCCTTCAAATGCATCCTTCTTATTTTTTCAGAAATAAAAAAAAAACTGGAAGAGAAGATAAATGTGTTTACATCCTCATCCTTTTAGTGTCCCATGTAGCTCATTTTCACTAGTATTTAAACAGGGTAACATTTCTGCACAAGTGCATCAGCATGTACATAATTAAGTTAATTAAATGTCATGTTCAGCCTCTTGATCCCTTCATTTACTCTTTCAAGATTAATCATGCAAGCCACATTAAGCGCTTTTTAATCTAAACTTCCTTTGTTGTTCTTGTCTTCTCTCCCTTTTCTTTTTAACAAATCTCTGCAGGTTTAATTCTTCTTTACTGTGAGTGAATAGTTAAGTCCTCAAGGTGTATGACTAATCTGGAGCCGTGCAGGAATTTCCTTCTCACTTGTTTCCAGGAAAAATATGTGGCATTAATTCCAAATCTTCCCCGTCTACCAAATAACAAGATTCTTACTCTCTAAAGTAATTCTGTGACCCATATTTTAAGATGATTTTGTGTTGTAACAAAACTTTCTATAAATACCTAAGAACTAAATCTGTCAGTTAGCTCATCTAGGGCAATCGATGAGTTTTTCATTCAAAAACCCCAGGACAAAGGATTATTAGTGTTTCCTCTTCTGTGTTAAAGGGCACCACGTTCTAGGTTGACTGGGAGAACTTTTTTGCTCTGTATCCCGGCACAAGCCATGATAACACACGTCGGGGTAATTTCCATCTTTCTCTGTTGCTGCATCATGATTTTCTGAGTAGCATCTTCAGCTCTGACCTGGCAGTGTTTTCAAGAGACATTTAATGATTAATGGTTTGGGGTTTATTTCTTACAAATTTTCTATTGATTTATCAGGAATCAGTTCCATCTTTGCCGCAGTCGCCGATGAAAGACAGGCCACCTAAAGCATTCCATCAGTATAGCAACAACATCTCCACGCTGGATGTCCACTGTCTGCCTCAGCTGCAGGAGAAAGTTTCTCCCCCGTCATCACCTCCCATCATGTTCCCCCCTGCATTTGAAGCAGCCAAGGTAGAGGCAAAACCCGATGAGCTTAAGGTAACGGTGAAGCTAAAACCTAGGTTAAAAGCAATACACGGTAGTCTTGACGACTGTCGGCCTCCAAGTAAGAAATGGAAAGGTATGAAATGGAAGAAGTGGAGCATTCAGATCGTGATTCCTAAAGGATCATTCAAACCTCCTTGTGAAGAAGAAATAGATGAATTTCTTAAAAAACTGGGCACAACCCTTAAACCAGATCCTGTGCCTAAAGACTATCGGAAATGTTGCTTCTGTCACGAGGAAGGTGATGGATTAACTGATGGACCAGCAAGGCTTCTTAACCTGGATTTAGACCTTTGGGTCCATTTGAACTGTGCTCTTTGGTCTACAGAAGTCTACGAGACACAAGCTGGTGCCTTAATAAATGTGGAACTAGCACTGCGAAGAGGCTTGCAAATGAAATGCATGTTTTGTCACAAAATGGGTGCCACCAGCGGTTGTCACAGGTTAAGGTGCACCAATATTTATCACTTTACCTGTGCCATTAAAGCACAATGCATGTTTTTTAAAGACAAGACCATGCTTTGCCCCATGCACAAACCAAAGGGAACTCATGAGCAAGAACTTAGTTACTTTGCAGTCTTCAGGAGGGTCTACGTTCAGCGGGATGAAGTGCGGCAGATCGCCAGCATCGTTCAGCGAGGAGAACGTGACCACACTTTCCGTGTGGGAAGCCTGATTTTCCATGCCGTTGGTCAGCTGCTGCCACAGCAGATGCAGGCCTTCCACTCCTCAAAGGCCCTCTTCCCTGTGGGTTACGAGGCCAGCCGGTTGTACTGGAGCATGAGATACGCAAACAGACGCTGTCGCTATCTCTGTTCGATTGAGGAGAAGGACGGGCTCCCATTATTTGTCATCAAGGTTGTGGAGCAAGGACATGAAGATCTGGTCCTTACCGACACAACACCAAAAGGTAAATTTTGTGAACTAAGGTTGTGAATTTAGTGGGTCTGCTGTTTGTTTTGTTACTACTGATACTTATCATATCTGATCGGTGTTTCAAATGACATGTTGCAGGCACTGTTCTAATGTAATGCTTATAGTGAGCTTCCAGGGCCCGTTTTTACTGTCATGCTATGAAGACTGAGCACAGCTTTGAAAAACCTTCTGTAATCATAGAATGGTTTAGGTTGGAAGGGACCTTGAAGATCATCGAGTTCCAAACCCCCCTGCCATGGGCAGGGACACCTCCCACTAGACCAGGTTGCTCAAAGCCCCATCCAGCCTGGCCTTAAAAACCTCCAGGGATGGAGCCTCCGCAACTTCTCTGGGCAACCTGTTCCAGTGCCTCACCACCCTCAGAGTGAAAAATTTCTTCCTAATATCTCATCTAAATCTACCCTCTTCTGGTTTGAAGCCATTCCCCCTCGTCCTATCACTACATGCCCTTGTAAAAAGTCCCTCCCCAGCTGTCCTGTAGGCCCCCTTTAGGTGGAAGGCTGCAATAAGGTCTCCCCAGAGCCTTCTCTTCTCCAGGTTGAACAACCCCAACTGTCTGAGCCTCTCCTCACAGGAGAGGTGCTTCAGCCCTCTGATCATCTTGGTGGCCCTCCTCTGGACCCACTCCAACAGCATTTAAGAAGACTTGTAACAAGTTCACATAGGAGACCCAACATTGAGTATTGAAAATGAATTAAAATAGGAGCAATGTCAGTGTAGGTTTCCTTTCATGAAGAGTGACTTTGTTGAAATGCAATATCGTTACTTGGTCATCTTCCAGTCAGCTGTGCTGAAGTTAGTAAGCAATAAAAAGAGAGTGGAGTTGACCATGCTGTTCCCAGGGCAGGTAACGTTGTCTCTGGCAGGGTGAAGAATACACGAGACCATAAACGTATGGGCAGATCTTAGGAACACAGCACGGGAATGGGCACGTGGCTGGCGGTGCTCTGGGTTGTAACTCCTCGGCCTCGCTCTGCCCAGTCCAACCACTGCCTGGAGGATTGGCCACGTACAACAGAGAGCTGACTATAATCAATCAACGGAAATAGAATATATAGTTTATTTTCAGAAACTTCTACTTTATGCAGGTTTTCTCAGCAGAATCTGTCTATATTGTTGTTGTCAGAGGACTGAAAGTTTCCATGCTGCGAATACTAAACGCTTCATGCCCAAGAATCAAGGGTGCAGTAGAAATGTCGTGCATGTTTGAGATTCGTTCAGGACAAAATAGCAACTCTCCAAATGATTCTCCGCTTCATTTTTTAAGCACTGGCTTGTTTGTGTGTGCAACCAAGGACAAAATGCTTTTTCAGTATTGGTTTCTGGTTCCTGATACCCTCAGGCATTCGTTGTAAAACCAGTGCAATAGACTTTTATTTTTTTGATCACTGTAATTCTTTCCCGTATGGTTGTGTAGGTGTGTGGGATAAAATCTTGGAGCCCGTTGCTTCTGTTAGAAAAGAATCTGAAATGCTCCAGCTGTTTCCCGGCTATTTGAAGGGTGAAGACCTCTTTGGTTTGACAGTCTCTGCAGTGGCCAGGATTGCCGAATCGGTGAGTCTTCGCCATCCTGGATCTTGCTGGATCACCCCAAATTGTCGGGTATCTCATATACACATGAGAAGGGGAACAGGCAGCAGCGTGGAAAAGTAAATATTTTGTTATGCATGATTAATGTATAATTACTTGGATTTTTTGTCTTTTTCTCTGTTTTATTGCAGCTGCCAGGGGTTGAGGCCTGCGAGAACTACACTTTCCGCTATGGCCGAAACCCCTTAATGGAACTCCCTCTTGCCATCAACCCCACGGGCTGTGCCCGTGCCGAGCCTAAAATGAGTACCCATGTCAAGAGGTTTGTGTTAAGGTATTTTGTTTTAATTTCACATAGTACAGCCCAGGGTTTATAGGCTGCTTAGGGTTATTTGTGCTTTCGTCTGCTGCTTACAAACCCTGTCGTCTTTGGCTGTGTATGTGCATGCCCCGAGCAAAGGAATTGCTTTGTGTCTATGCTAGCTGGCTTTAAGTGTCTGTGCGTCTCAGAGGATTTTTATTGGGTTTTGTGGCTGTTTTCGGAGAAATCTTCAGTTTTTCTTGTATTCTTTCCTGTTATATGCCCAATTCCTACAGGCCTCACACCTTGAATAGCACCAGCACATCGAAGTCATTTCAGAGCACAGTTACGGGAGAACTGAACGCGCCTTACAGCAAGCAGTTCGTCCATTCCAAGTCCTCTCAGTACCGCAAAATGAAAACTGAATGGAAGTCCAACGTGTATCTAGCTCGCTCTCGGATTCAGGTCAGTTCTCATTTTAGGAAATCTATATTTTTTTAAAATTACTTATACTGTATTTTATATAAATATTGTATTTTTATATAAATTTAATATTTTTATATATTTTACATTGAAAAATTATATTGAAAAATTGAAACTAAAGCTATTGCAAAATTCCTTGAAGTCTCATCCCAAAATTGGCCATTTTTACGTGGCACATCACTTCCACAGATTTATCTTAAGTAAGATTTCTTTCTAATTTTTGTAAATATCTTAAAAATTCATTTGTTACAGTCATCTTGGATAAAGGTTTCTTTCAAGTTTGGTGGGGGGTTAGCATATTTCTCAAAAACTTAGTAAAACTTCATAAAAATACAGATATACAGTAGAAGTATGACATGCTGAGACCAAGCCGAGTAAAGCGGTTTGAGAGCAGCATGGAGAGTTCAGCACTTGTTTGCATTCATTGTAAGAAGAAATTTGTTGCCCTACGTAATTCTGTTGGTGGTTTGCTCCACGGACTGTGTTGCAGAAGCCTTGTAATGAATCTCACTGTGCGTGAACACAGTTGTTGTTTATTTTAGGTTGGACTGAACTGTGCTGCTCTGTTCCTATTGGGTTTCTCCGTTCTAGTAAGGCCCGTTTTGTTCTTCAGTGAATTTATGCTCTTTGCCCAGTCAGGTGTCAGAGCAGCTTTCCCACCAGACAGAAGCCAAGTAGGTTTTCTTGCATCTCAAAAACTGAACGTCAGGGGCTGGGTGCTGCATCTGGGCTGGTACATCAGTGGCTGATGCGCGCTGCTCCGTTCTGTCCACGTAGTTCCCTTTTCACATGTTTTTCTGCAGGAACAGTTTTGGGGCACGGTGAGGAACGCAGTGTAAATGTAAATTCATTACCGAATACTAAATCACAACATATTTTTTGCAGGGTCTGGGCTTATATGCTGCTAGAGACATTGAAAAGCACACTATGGTCATTGAATATATCGGAACTATTATCCGGAATGAGGTAGCAAACAGGAAAGAGAAGCTTTATGAATCTCAGGTACGGGTGGTGTTTGTTGACTGTTTCTTTCTCCCTTCAAACATTCATGCAAGAAAACAAACGCTGTTCTTCTATTTGATGAATTCACGTCCCCCGATTTCTGTTTCCTGCTGTGCTATATAAATGCAATAGGCTAAAAATATAACCAGAGGCATCTACAGTGTTTCTTATCACAGGATCAGAGTATTTAAATGTTTAATAAATCTCCCAGCTCCCTGGCCAGGCAGGTAACACACATCCTCTGTCCCGAAGGACAGAGAGCTCTGACGGAGATGTCAGGACCTCAATTTTTAATGAGAAGTTCTTCAAATTTAAAGCAACTTCCTTTGTGTAACTCTGCTATTGTAACCGTTAGCACGTGTTTGTGAAGCACGGCAGGGGCCCAGGGGAGAGGACCTACAGAAGCTATTAGGGAAATATTAATTCGCCCAGATCTGGGTTTGTGCCCCATCCATTCCCCCACAAACCAGGGAGGGACGGGACAGCGTGTGACTCATGCTTCCACCCGGGGCCAGGGGGCAGAGTCTGGTGCTGCCTGCAGGAGGACACTCAGAGGTGGCCCACGCTGCTGCTGCTGCGTTTTAATCATTGACAGCTACATGAAATCTACAGGAGTCTCTTTTCCAATTCTGTTTTTCAGAATCGCGGCGTGTACATGTTCCGCATTGACAATGACCACGTCATCGATGCCACGCTGACGGGAGGCCCTGCGAGGTGGGTGGTTCTGCAGAGATCTCTGATGTCCTTCTGGGGCCTCAGCCCCATCCCTGCCTGGGGGCTGTGTGTCAGCGATGCAAGTTTGGGGCTTTCTCAATGGTTTTTATTATCGGAGATGGTACATTCAGTCTTTGGACCATTCCGGTGAAATAATGTCTTCTTTTTCATTAGCTTTGCTCATCTTTGATTATGTTTCGCGGCAGCTATGAAGAAAGAATAGAAATTTTTTTAACATTTGATTTTTTTGACGTTTTCTAGGTAAAGAAACAAGTACAAAATAATGTAATTATATCTGGAAAGTCAGTGCGCCCCTGAAGCTGAGGTCATTCTAAGGTTTGGTTTAGATTTGCCTCAAGGGATGCATTTCCTTAAAAGGTTACCTTGTTCAAACTCTGTTTTCGTAGGTACATCAACCATTCGTGTGCACCGAACTGCGTGGCTGAGGTGGTGACTTTCGAGAGAGGACACAAAATTATCATTAGCTCCAGCAGGAGAATCCAGAAGGGGGAGGAGGTATGGCGCTCTCGTTAGGTTTTACTTCCCTCTTGCTGTTTGCATTCATTTCTAGATCCTTCCGTGATTCCGGTGGTCAGGAGCACACCTTGTTTGTGCTGGGGTGGGAGAGAGCGGCCTTTCCCTTCCCCTCTTCCCTTCCAAACCCGCGCCATCCCCACCAGTGCAGCCTCCGGCGTGTTTTGCTGTTTAACCTGTAAGTACGATCTGTGGCAAACCCCGGTTGTTCCCTCACCTTTCTCCCACCTCTTCTTCTTCCAGCTGTGCTATGACTATAAGTTTGATTTTGAAGATGACCAGCACAAGATTCCATGTCACTGTGGAGCTGTAAACTGCCGAAAGTGGATGAACTAGAATGCATTCCTTGCTGTCTTTGAGGGTTGCTTGTCCCTAGGAAGAAGTGATTCACGTTTTGATTTTGTCGACGGAAAATTGTTGCCTTTTTGAAGGGGAGAAAAAAAAAAATAAATCACTTCTGGAAGTACAGATTTCTACTCAAGTATTTCGAAAGAAAAAAAAAAACACACAAAAAAGGAAAAAAAAAACCAAACAAGCACCAGAAGCAAGCCGGCAAAATCCGAAGCGAACTTTCCAGACACATGGAGGTTAAACTGAATTAACAGAATGGTCCAGCACTTTTGTTTTTGAGCTCACTAAGGAGAAACTGTGTAACTTGGGCAAAGAACCGATGGCCGACCTGCGGGCGTGCAGGTGGGCATCTATGAATGTAAGACTGAAATCACCAGCGAAAGGGAGAAGTCCAAAGTGCTGGCCACAGCCTTATTTGATAAAGGGGCAGGCCCTCTAATTAAAGAAAAATTTTAAATAAAAGTAGACACCACTGAACAAGGAATGTACTGAAACGACTTCCTTAGGGATAGAGCTAAGGGAAAAAATAACTTGCACTAAAATACATTTAAATACTTGATTCCATGAGTCAGTTTATTGTAGTTTTTGATTTCTGTAAAATAAGAGAACCTTTTTGTATTTATTATTGAATAAGTGAATGAAGCTATTTTTAAAAAGAAAGTTAGAAGAAAGCCAAGCTGCTGCTGTTACCTGCAGAACTAACAAACTCTGTTACTTTGTACAAAAGTGTAAATATTTTGAGAAAAGAAAATACAGTATAAAAATAGTTATTGACCAAATGCTACCAGACTCTGCAGCAGTTCGGGTGCTTATTATAAAATGTCAATAGGGATGTTACAATATGAGCTCATGTATTAACAGACACGTGGCTACAATTACGGAATAACCAAAATCTCAGTTTAAAGAGAGCGGGGTTTTTTATGTTTCAAGCAGTCTCAACTGTGGTCTTACGAGAATTTTTTTAAGTAAACCTTAAGCCTGGTAAGGGCGTGTATATTACAACTCTGACTTTTGTAGATGTTTGGGTAATTTAGATTAATTTTATTTGTATTATATTGTTGCATCCCTATTTCTTAAGTCAGGTTTTTTGTGCTTACAATTTGTGATAACTGTGAATAACTGCTAAAACCACCCAAAATAGAGGCTGGACATCGTTTTTTCTTCAGCAAAAGTAGTCGAGATTAGGTGAGCGTTCGGCCGGCATTAAACCATGTAAACAGCATAGAATCATGTAGTGGGAGCTTAAGTCTGATATGATACGCTGCGCTACGCTGCGCTATGCTACGGTATGGTATGGTATGGTATGGTATGGTATGGTATGGTATGGTATGGTATGGTATGATGATAAAAGGAAAACACGGAAAAAAAATTAGATGTAACGTGCTTGCAGCTGCAGGACTCTGGCAATAGGGGTTTGGAAAATGTAATTTAAAGATGTGTTTGTATGGATTGTTTTTTGTTTACATTTCTTTAAAAAAAAATAAAACACTGTTTTGTGTTTGCTTGTAGAAATTTAATCAGCATTTTGAACCAGGTTAGCTTTTTATTTTGTACTTAAAATTCTGGTACTGACACTTCACAGGCTAAATATAAAAAAAAAATGAAGTTTTTTTTTGTGTGCACAATTAAAGTGGACTGTAAACTGTTGGTATATTCAGTAATACAGTTCTGAACTTGTAATGTATATGGCATGATGTATTTTTATCTTACAGAATAAATCAATTGTATATATTTTTCTCTTGATAAATAGCTGTATGAAATTGTTTCTTGAATATTTTTCTTCTCTTGTACAATATTCCAACATCCTACCAGTATTTGTCCTACAGTTTTTTCTGTTCTGTATAATAGTATCTAATGTTGGCAAAAAAAAAAGAAAAACACCACAAAAAAAAGAATTTTTTGAAGTATACAGAGTGTTATGGGTTTTGGAATTTGTGGAAACAGATTTAGAAGATCAGCATTTACAAATAAAAATATTTTACATCTATAAATTATATCCTCCTGTTTTCATTTGGGGTGTCTGGTTTCTCGTTCTTTCAGGATCTCGGTGTCTGCTGCCATCAGCTATTCTCCAGCGCAACCCTGAATTTTACACGGTGGGGCCATGTCCTGAGCACCCACCAGATAACATTCCCTGCAACCAGGGCTTCCCCAGAAACCTGCAAAAAAAAGAGGAACTACTCTCTTCTGCTTGTCCTGGTTTTGGCTGGGATGGAGCTAATTTTCTTCACAGTAGCTGGCAGGGTGCCGGGCTCTGGAGTTGTGACCAATGCAGTGTTGACAACACAGGGATGTTTTGAGTTTTCTGCTCCTCACACCACCCCATGGGCGAGCGGGCTGGGGCGGGCCAGGACCTGGGAGGGGACACAGCTGCGACAGCTGTCCCCACCTGACCAAAGGGACATCCCACACTGTATGATGTCACACTCAGCATATAAAGCTGGGGAAGAAGGAAAGGGGGGGATGTTTGGCATGATGGCGTTTGTCACCTGTGATGGAGCCCTGCTTGCCTGGAGGTGGCTGAACACCTGCCGGTGCGCAGCAGTGAATGCTGTTTTGCTTTGCTTGCATGCGGCTTTTGCTTTACTAAACTCTATCTCATCTCAACCCATGGGGTTTTTTGCTTTCACCCCCTGCTCCTCTCCCCATCCCGCTGGGGAAGGGATGAGCGAGGGGCTGGGTGGGATCAACCCGTGACACTGCCTGACACCAGAGACCTATCGGGACCTCAGTGCTGGGTCAAGGCTAAAAAAAGGGCTCCAAGATTTATTGCAGAGAAGCGGGAACCAGCCAGGCCAAAGCTCTTCTCTGGTGGGCTTTATTTATATCGTGCACTTTGGCTGCTGGAAGCCAAGACACTGTCTGCCAGGGCCAAGCACGGCCGGTGTGGGCACTCGGGACGAGGTGGGGCTGATGGGGCTGAGCGTGGCCAGGCCGTGGGCTGCAGGGGTGGCGGCAGGGCGGGGGGGAACTGGGGCATGGCTGTGGCCGCTCACCAGTGCCCACCTCGGCCCTGGCATGGGTCAGCGCAGCTGCGGCAACCGCAGAAACACGAGAGAAACACAGCACGAAGCAAAGCCAATCTCAGCATCTGCCCATCAGCCACAGTCATGACAAACTCCATGAGTTGTAAAGAAGGAAACCTTTGACACACAGATAACAATCAGTCCCAGGCGCAGCTTCTTTACCTATAATAAATGTCTCAGTATGACAATGGCAAACAGAGTGCTGTGACAGGATCTAACCCTGCATAAGGCTTTTCCTTCTATGCTTCCTGTTCAGTCAAATTCCTGAGGATCAGCTGTGAGGGGTCACTCAAATATGGGACTAAACCGATGAATTACCACCTGAGCACAGGCAGCCCGTGCAGGGCTTAGCTGAGAGCCAGCACTGCTCCGGGACTGGCTGCTCACAGACCAGACTAATAACCCTCACTTGGTCAAATTTTGCATGCAATGGCCTGGCTGTGCGGCTGCAGCGCTGAACAGACACCGCCAAAATAAATCTTTCACTACAGAAACTACGCACAACGTCCAAAATGCTGTCGCCTCCGTCTGTTCCTGGAAACCAGGACCGGTCCCCGAGGTCCTGGCAGCGGTCGGGCGCGCGGAGGAGGGCTTAGCCCACCCTCACGAATGCTGGCTGCAGCCGCCGGCCCCGGCACACAGCCCTGCAAACCCAGCTAGCGCTAATTTAAAAAAAAAAAAAAAAAGGCAAAAAAAGCAGCATATTATTTATATAAGACTGAGGTAGAATATTTATCTTCTGTATACCAAGGAACAATCCAGCTGCAACTTGGTGGTCCATCAATTCTACATTCCTGTCAATTAGTGCACACTTAAAGACCACGCGTTTTGACAGCAGCCTCCAAATTTCCTCATCGAGAGCAAAAGGTCAAAAATTCTCTGTGGCAACAGCCTCAGACCATGAATAAAGCACGCTTCTGCTTCGCCTGTTCGAGGATTTGTTTGGGTTTTGATTTTTTGTTATTATTTTTTTAAAAAGAAAAAAAAAAAAAAAAAGGCAAAAAAAAAAAAGGCAGAGCAAGGCTGGTGGCCAGCCAGCCCGCGAGCCAACGCCAGCCCGAGAGCCAACGCCAGCCCGAGAGCCAACCCCGCCTGCAGGGCAGCCCGGCGCCCCGCTGGGAGCAGCTGCACCCGCACCCGCTGCTGCTTCATGCTCGCTCATGGGAGCAGTTGGGGTTAATCAGACAGCGTAAACGATGCTGCAGCCCATCCTTTCACCCCCAACAAGGACTGGAGTTAATTCCATACACAACAGACACCCGTACTCGTGCAAGGACAGGCAGCACAAACCCGCTCGTGAGCTGTCGGCACACTGTGCCGGTGGGTTTTACGTAGAGGCTGCCGTAACCTGGCAGGGTGTGAGCCTGTCCCAGCCCCCAGGGCCGGGCAGCCCTACGCCGCCTGCAACAGCCTTTTAGGAACCGATTTCAGACTCCGGGTGCCCCGGCAAGGGCCCCTGGCCCAGCAAGGTACCCAGCACAGCCACACAGCTGCTGAAGGGGACGGGGGTTGTTTTTAGATTTTTGGGTTTTGGTAGGAAGGAACTTGGCTGGTGCCTAACTTAATTATTCCCATTGTAATGCTTTATCTGGATGAACTTCCACGTCAGCCTATTGTTGTGGTTTACAATTAAACCCTGCTTACCTGGTTCCTCCCAGCCCATGACTCACTGCTTCCACGACTGCTGAACCAGGCATGAAGCTGCGCAGCGACAAGGGACCGCTCTTACCTGCTCGTGCGTGTTCTTCCTCTTGCGCTTCTGCCCCCAGGGGGGCCGCCAAATGCAACCTGTCACAAGCGAATCTCCTCTCTGCGGGAAGGCGTAGGTCTAGAATTACTCCAACATTATCATTATTTGCCTCACGCCACCCAAAATGTCAATAACTGGATGCCGGAGTATTCGTGCAGTTGGAAAATGTTTCCACTGCCCAAGCGAGAGGGCAAGGCTGTCCCGGTGCCGGTGTTTGAACTGCAGGCTTCCTGGGACAGCCCGTCGCCGCAGCGTGAGCAACAGAAAAAAATATGCTGGGTAAGAACAGCTTTTCTCTTCTGCAACAGCTTCCACACACTGAAGAAGCAGCCGGGGCTGAGGCAGGAAGTCAAAGAAAGGTAAACAGCAAAATAAATGAACTTGGGAAGGGAAACCGAGAAGCGGAGAAAAAAAAACAGCCAAGAAATTATGTGTCAAACCTTCCAAGATGTGCGAGAGGGGGAAAGAACCTTCTGTCAAGGAAAGGGAGTGAAAACAAGGGGAGACCCAAATTGGGTGAACATTAGTTTGCCTCTCTCTCTTAGTTGGTGCTTTCTGGTCCAACAGCTACAAAGAGTAAGGCCATACAGATTAATAAAAAAATGATACTTTATTTTAAATGCAGCTACTGTCATGAGTCATCAAAATAGACTTTGTAATAGTTACTTTGTTTTAAATATGAGGTGACGAATGACAGCTAAGAATTTAAACTACATGAAATGTCCTAAAATTGTAAATTAAAAGAGCTAAATTTAAATATTACAAATGACAATTTTCAGAAGAAAAAAGGGAATAAAAATATTTTCCAGAAAAAGTAAAATAATTTGGCCAATAAAACCATACTAAAAACGTAAATTAATGAGATACTGCACATGAAATACGTGAAGAGGACTCCTTTCTGCCATCGTCATTTAAAAGATTCACAAAGCTAAAATCTCACAATTTAAATTACATTGCTCTAATAATTTCTCTTACTTAAAAACAGTTCAATAATCCAGGATAATCCAAGGAACCGCTGATAAATTGCACTTCTACCTGTTGTTCTGCAGTTGTGCTGCTGCTGTTACTGCTGCACCTGACCAGGGACCAGTGACCCCCTGGACCTTCTCACGCGCACAGCTCTTCGTAGCAGAGGATTTCTAAAGGGTCCTTGCAATGGTTGGGCCGGGTGAGCAGCTAAGGGCTCCTCGCAAAGCCCTCCAGAATGACTTAAAATCATGGCTGAAAGGGAATCGGGTCTTGGCTTAACGCTTCTCAGCCGCATCCTCGCTCTCTCAGCTCTCAAAATGCCACTGCTGAGGAAGGGACCCATCACAGATGGCCATGGTCACGTACCCTTTGTGGCTGAGTGGATCTACCACCTTCATGCACTGCCCCACGGAGACCTGGTAGAGACGGTTGTTTTTCTAGAGGAGAAAGACAGATGGGATTTATTTATTAAAAATTCTGTTCTGCTCCAGTGTCAAACTGATGCTTAAGGGGAAGGGATGCTCCTTCCTGACAGATGAGCCTTTCAGCAGCCTCCATACCCACAGCAGCAGCACTTAAAAGCCAGAGCTCAGCACATCCCATAACCATGTTCAGGCCTTGAAATATGAAGGCTCTCATGCCTTTCAGGGATGCCGTTCTTGCTTTCTTTATACCATAGTCTCTTAACGAGGTGGAGAGATGAGCAAGACCGTTCCCCAGCGCTCAGCAGAGAGGGAGCCCACAAGGCTACAGCGCAGCCCAGCCAGGTCCCTGCTCTCCACCCAGCCAAGCCTGAGCAACGCTGCTGCCCTCAGCACCCGCACGCTGGGGAGCTGCCACACAGGGTGCCAGGCAGCTGTCACGGCGGGTCCCAACAACCAGGGCAAGACCAGACCCTACTCAAGTGTGAGAAGGAAACAGATCCTTCTCCTCCTCATTTTACCCCAGAGGACCCTGTCGTCTCCCCCCACTAACAGCCTGTTGCAGCTGCTTTGGGCACTTTGGGGTCCCTTTTCTGTCTGGGAAGGGATCTGCACCACCCCAGCAGCTCCCATGGGCAGCCACCTCCTGCTCTCCTGCACGGAAGGAGCAGATACGTGAGAACAGCTGCACCGGGCTCTGTGTCACTGCTTGTGGCCATAAGCAGATGTCCAGTGAAGCAGGAGAACATGGCAAGAATACACAATGCTCCTCCAGAACATCCCACCCCTGTCTCGTACTGTAACCGACAGTGCATGGTTGGCCTGTCTCTCTACCAGTGAGTCACACACCTGTTTCCCCTCCCTCTCATAAGTCTTCACTTCTCTGATCTATAGAGTCCCAGCCTGCTCACATATTCCTCATGCGAAAGGTGTCCCACACCTTCAGTTTGCCCTGCCACCCATCTCTGAACCTCTTCCAGCCCTAATTTAGCCTTTCTGAGAGGAGGTGACCAGCACGTGCAGTATGGGCAAACTACAATGGCGTGATGACATTTTTCTGCTTTGGTTCCTACTCCTTTCCTAATCAATCCTAATATTTGATTAACTTTCTTTTGTTGTTGATCATTAACAAGCACCAACCTGACACTGTTAGAGATCCACCTCCCGCACACCCATTGGCACCAGCCAGCTCAAAGCCCATATCCAAGTGGAGACCAGTGATGAGTGGCGGTCCTCAGGGGTCGGTACTGGGACCTGTACTGTTCAACATCTTTGTCAGCGACATGGACAGTGGGGTTGAGTACACCCTCAGCAAGTTTGCTGACGATACCAAGCTGTTTAGAGAGGTAGACATGCTGGAGGGGACAGATGCTATCCAGAGGGACCTGGACAGGCTGGAGAGGTGGGCCCAAGCCAACCTCATGCAGTTCAACAAGGCCAAGTGCAAGGTCCTGCATCTGGATCAGGGCAATCCCAAGCACAAATACAGGCTCGGTGGGGAATGGCTGGAGAGTAGCCCTGAGGAGAAGGACCTGGGTGTGCTGATTGACAAGAAGCTCAACAGGAGCCAGCAATGTGCAATCGCAGCCCAGAAGGCCAACCGTATCCTGGGCTGCATCAGAAGTGTGGCCAGCAGGTCAAAGGAGGTGATTCTGCCCCTCTACTCCACTCTTGTGAGACCCCACCTGGAGTACTGTGTCCAGCTCTGGAGTCCCCAACATAAGAAGGACATGAACCTGCTGGAGTGTGTCCAGAGGAGAGCCATGAGGATGATCCGAGGGCTGGAGCACCTCCCCTATGAGGAGAGGCTGAAAGAGTTGGGGCTGTTCAGCCTGGGGAAGAGAAGGCTCTGGGGAGATCTTATTGCGGCCTTCCAGTACCTAAAGGGGGCCTACAGGAGAGCTGGGGAGGGACTTTTTACTAGGGCATGTAGTGATAGGATGAGGGGGAATGGCTTGAAACTGGAAGAGGGCAGGTTTAGATTAAACATTAGGAAGAAATTTTTTACTGTGAGGGTGGTGAGGCACTGGCACAGGTTGCCCAGAGAGGTTGTTGAGGCCCCATCCCTGGAGGTGTTCAAGGCCAGGCTGGACGTGGCCTTGGGCAACCTGGTCTAGTGGGAGGTGTCCCTGCCTATGGCAGGGGGATTGGAACTCGATGATCTTCAAGGTCCTTTCCAATCTAAACCATTCTATGATTCTATGATTCTCCACCACCACAGGTATCACCTGACAGTTATGTGCATTACATTTCAATGACCATTCTGTTGTCTGTTCTCTCAGTCTTGTAAAATCTTTGTCCACTAACTCATGCTCAAAGAACCCAGAATAATCTTAGCAGCAGCAGAATTTTTCAGCTCACTAGTCCCACTACCATTTGTAGCCATGGCTGCGGCACTGCTGGTGCAAGCGTCGGACACACACAACCCTGGGCTCACACAGTGTCTGCCTCTGTATCTCCAAACCATCCTGGACTGCAACAGCTTTCCTTATTTGACCACACTTAGGAACTCATGCTACCAATGAGCAGCGTGGTGTGAACCCAAGGCAGTTTAGGCAGAAGCACAATGGGCAGTCCTGGCAGCGCCCTCTGCTTTGTTCAGCGATGTTTATGCTACAGACTCACTGCTATGCCGAGGGCATGTGAGGGAGCAGCCTCTGAGTTAACATCTGAGAGCCAAATTTCATGTGTACGCAGCACTGGCTCAGTTTTGTGAAATCAGCCACTCCAGACTCTGAGCAATTAAACTAACACGATGCAATTATAGGGCAGAAGCAACTGCAAAAAATCTCTGTCAGTGCTCAGCTCTGCCTTGTGCATCTTCAAGCACCAAGCAGAAACTGCCACATGGACTGCTTCCATCTCCCAGTCCTGCAAACACAACAAAGAGCTGTGAGGTGGATTTTGTTCTCTCTGGCACATCCCTGTGAGCTACAAGTGCTACAGGTGGCTGTGACAAGCAAACAGAAGGCTAAATAAAAAAAAGGGCTATGCAAACCTTCCTGTGTTGCAAAGGAAAGGGCCTCCATGTCCCAGAGCTCAGCGAAAGTCTTATTCAGGATGAAATGCAGCCACCAAAGCCCGTATCACTTTTGTACAGGCTGCCTGGACCTAGACCAGGCTTACTCCAGTACAACTGACTTGGTACATCTGAGGTTTGGTCATCATCAAACTCAACCCTGATGTTCTGTTAGTGCTATTGTCACTTACTGAGACATTAATTACAAGCAGCATACTATATGCCAGCCACTCCACTTACCCCAAATGTCCACTGCTGTGAGCCGCCGGACCCGTGGCATTTCATGAGACGAGGTGGATCAGATGAGCGAGTTTCCGAAACATCCAAGCAAAGGAGATTATTTAAAATCAGCTCATGATCTTCATTGTAAATCCAGACCTGAAAGAGAAGATAAAAGACGTTTATCCCAGTGTTTCAGGGCAGGTGCCTTGCATCTTTTGTTCAGCTACAGAGTTGCTTTAGCGTATGGATATCAGAGATGCACCTTGCAATGCCCACTGCCTCTTTGCTGCCTTTGTTTCAGCAACTGAAACGCAGCTGCAGTGCTCTGTTATCTTCCCAACATCACACAGCTTTACCCCACGCAGAAGCACTAAAAGGACTGCTTGTGATTCTGCTCTGTAACTAGTGTTTTCAAAATTAAGCAGCCCCGATATGTTCCTCCTGCCCAGGCAGATAGACAAGGTAACGTGACAGGCAAGCGGTGGATCTCCAAGCAGGTGACCAGCCAAGTCTCTGAGCCAAGTCATTAAGCCAGGCAGTAAATATCCTTATCCCAAGATGATCAGTTAGTCATGAAGGAGGCGCTGGTGGATTGCCTCAGCTCCATGCAGGGAGCCAGCATGTGGGCCACAGGGGGACACTGGGTGACAGCAGGTGGCCCAAGAGCTGCGGGGAAGTAGCTTGGCAGGCATGCAAGGCCAAAAGGTATCTCTGATCTTTGAAACTACTGCATTTGGCCATAAACACATATGCATTTATTTAACATTGTGCTCTGGGCTCAGCTTGTAGATACTAAAATGATGAGAAACCAAAATCAGCTGAGTGAATTCTGGTGCCAGGTAGCATACATTAGTCCCCACGTTGGTCCCAAGGTCCTACTCCTAGCAGCTGGTGGCCTGGTGCTCAGAGATCTTTACTCAAGTAGATGATCACCAGCATCCAGGTGCTATCAAAACTTTCCATACTGCTCTCCAGGGAGTGAGAAAAATTGCTGCTTTACCACTCCCATGCTGAAACTACACGCTCTGTAACTGCCTTTGCTAGCTGTGCCGTGCTTGGAGGGACACCAGCCCTCCCACATCACAGCCACTTTGTTTTAGCTAAACCAACATGAAAATGTGTTTATCTGGACCTCAAGAACCTACACAATATCCTAGCAGCTGACACGGTGGCGAGAACTGAATTCAGCCCCTCCCTGGGGCCCACCTATACAAAGCAAGAATGCATTGGTTCACATTTGAAGCTTCAACTGCATTTGGGTTCCTGAATTTACATGGCATTAGAGGAGTTTCTCTGTGATCACACTGAAAACCACTGTCACCTCTAACAAGAAGCAAGGACACACTCAAGCTGTCAGTTTGCCCTCTCCTACTTGCTACTTTAGCAGAAGGAGGTATTTTTATTGTTGCCATAAAAAAAATTGCCAGGCACCTTCAGGCGCTGCAGTTCATGCCCGTACCCTGCTGGCTCTCACTGGGCTGCCTACACCTTGCTTTGGAACAAGGCAGGCCTGGCACAGCTGAGGGTTCAGGGAAGCTGGACCATCAGCCTGGTCTAACTGCAGGAGCCGCTGGTCCTCTCTTCCCTCCTTCAGTGCCTTCAGGCCTGCAAAGCCCTGGGCCAAGATCAGTTAGGTGGAGGACCTGCAGCTCTCATAACCAACAGGAGACTGATCCCTATGCCAGAAAGCAGAGAAATGAAGGAACTGTGGCGTGTGCAACTCAAAATATCCTGGGTTACACAGGGGTAGGGAAAAGGAGAAGAAAGCATATTAAAACTGTAACTCTGCAATGCAAGGAAGATACTGAGACCATCTGGCTAAACACCAAACAACTGCTATCCTGAATGCACAGCGGGGCCCCTGCATTTACGCGGCCTCTGGATGGCATCTCCCAGACTCTCTGGATGCTGAGCAGGCGACAGCATAGCTGGCCAGATCTCCTGCTCTGCTGCCGTTCCCAGACCCGACCCCAACCTGGTGTGTAAAAGGAGCACCCCTGCTCCTCTGCCTCACCTGCCAGCATCAACTCCCTTCCTCCTGACTTCTGCCCCTGGGAACGTGAGGGAACTGCCCCTCATAACCGTAACAAAAGTACCTGTACCTACAGGCACTCTAAGTCCTTCTGGTGTGCTCTTCTTCCAGCCCTGTTTTGATTTCACACAGCTCAGTGCTGCAGTAACTGTGCCTGTTGTGTGATTATTCTTTTTCCACTAAGCCTGCATGAATTTCATGCTCAGAGTATAGAATATCAACTTCCAGGTAGAAAAGTCAGGCAAATAAAACAAATTCTGATTTATTTATTTTTTTTTGGTCTGACAGAAGTTAAAACAGCCTTCTGGAGGGAGCTGTGATTCAGGACACCACCTCAGTTGGACAGCATGACTGAAAAGCACACAGCTCATTCATTAGCACAGCGACTATAATGATACAGTGAAGGCCTCCTTTGAGGAAGCACAGGTATTACATTACAATTTGCCCTAACCTCAGGAGTCCTGTGCCTTCTAGCATACTTTTTCTGCTTAAACCCTGTCATGAGAAAAAAAGCACAACAAGATTAAAGAGGAGGAGAGAATGGAGAAATAGCAGGACTTGCCAAAAGAGTATTATTATTATTAAAAGAAGAACAACGATGGAGTCAAATCCAAACAACAGATGAAACTGGTAAGAATTGAGAAAGAAGACTGCAGTGGCAGAGGGAGCAGACCTTTAATCAAAAGCTGAGTAACAGCAAAGAACACACAACAGTGGTTAAATCCGGTGTGATACTTCTCCAGAAAGGCTTATACATGACAGCCAGAATTAATTTAAAACTAATTAAGTGTTTGGTGTAGCAAACAAAGGGAAGAGGAAAAAAAAGCCCAAATTCAGGACATATTATGGTTCCAAATTCAGATTAGAGTATCAGTATGAACTTGCAGATTATTAACAGATTCAAGCATGAGGAAAGCAAAGCTGCCCCATGTTTGGGGTTTTTTTTTTGTTATATAACTGCAAGCTTTTGCAGACTCCAAAATGTATTAACTACTTTGCTGCTGAAGACTGGAAAGATATTTAGCTTTTATTGTTACAGGCTGTCAGGAGCAACAGCCCAGTACAGGAAGCGAACGCCTCCTGGCAGCCAGCACCGCTGGTATCTGGTCGACAAGGAGAATAAACTGCTCTCATTTTCTTTTTGTTCATGGCTCAAGCATGATATCAAAGTGTACAACCAGTCAGGTGCCTGCCTAGGCTTTGTACCTCAGTTCTGAGTGTTGTCTCGTTTTATCCTCCTATGTATTTTCTACAAAAAAGAATGTCATTTTTAAAATTTATTAAAAAAAAAAAAAGGTAACAGATGAGGTGCAGGATATTTTCATTCTGCATCCACTTTCTAACACCTAGAAGAACGTCACGGTCAGATTTTGGTTTCTAAAAATGGAATGCCCAGCTTCCACCACAAAAGAAAGTAGCACTTTTAATTGCTGTCCCCCAGCAATGACTAAGGACTGATCTGCTCCACAGGTCTAAGGAAAATCACTGACCGTTTTCACTGAGACAAAGAAAAACACTGGGATGCAATTAGAATAGAATTGTTTCTATTTTCAAATAAAACCTAAACAGCAGATGTTACGGAAAAAACTCTCTCCATAATGAAAATGATCAAGTTGGGGTTAAATAAATGATTTAATTTGGTGAATGCTGTAGGATTGGGCTTTCTAGCATCTCTTTTCTCTTTTTTTTCCCCTGTCTCTCAACACAGGCAACAGGGTAAGAGGAAAGGTACAAGGACCCCTTCAGTCTTGGAGTGCGGTGGCCCATTCAGCTACCACCTGATCCTTCTGAGGTCCTAGATGTCCCCAGAGCACCTAGAGATCTTCCCTCAAGCAAAGCACTTCAGATTTGGCAGTGCTCAGATGCCTGCCCAAGTCTCCCACCCATTAGAGTCAGTGCCTTCCCCTTTGGCTACAGGGGCACAGAGGTCCTGCTCATACTTAGTCACACAGACCACAGTAGCTGGTTCAAATTTCCCATAGTGGAAATGAGACCCACAGATCCAGGGTAAGCGTTCTCACTGCTGGAGCAAAGCTGGTGTGTGTATCCTTCCGTGTGTCCATCCTACAGACAGATGTGTAGCACACGCTAGAGTAGGTCTTGTGGACAAAATAAATGGGAGGAGGTCCAAAGTACAAACTCCATTAATATGAACTCTTTTGGAGGTTGGTTTGTTTTCTTGTTGTGGTGGGGTTTTTGGTTGGTTGTTTGCTTTTTGTTTTGGTGTNGTGAAGCTTCAGAAGAACTGGATTTTGAACTTAGTCACACTAAAAGGTAGTTCAGACTACAGATTTAAAACTGAGGTTTCCTAGGGCTTCTAGTACCTTTAGGATTTTACTTCACCCCCATATAACACAAACAAATCACCCAGCCTTCTCCTGGATTGATTGCTAAGACAACTTCATTAATGTTATTTACATAGAGACAGGTAGCTCGAAACAGGGCTTCTTCTCAAACACAGCTTAATGAACAACTTCAGCAATGACTACACTTTAACTCTGTGCAAGGACAGCAGTATGACATCACTGAAGACTGGATAGTGGAGCTTTTTTGCACTCATTTTACTAATATTTGGATTTCCTAACTGGTTTCAGGTTGCCACTGTTGGTAAAGGAGGAAGACTCTTCACTCACTCCATAAACCCCTATATCCCAATGATCCCCATCTGGGATTATTTTTTACCATAATAAAGACATATGGGGCTGTGTTACTAAACCTTTTATTTTTTGTGTGTGTGAAAGATGAAATTATTCATACAGTGAGATTAGCTCATGTGAATTAGTTCAGCTAGCCAAACTGCTTCAGAGGAAAGTCAAGTGAGGAAAGGACTCAAATGGTGCCTCACCATCTAGGAGGATGGTCCATACTATCATTTCCTTTTGAAACATGGACTTAACTATACAGGATTTAGAGTCCAGTGTCAATACAGACAACTGTATTAAAACAAAAACACATCAGCTGACCTAGAGAAAAAAAAAATCTGTAATAGAGAGAAAATGTGAGCTCACTGTTCCCAGGGAATAAATATTTCAAAATTACATGAAATAAACCATGAAGCATCAGGCTACCCTTTGGCTTTCAGAACGCTGCAGAGTGTAGCAAAAGGCACGGCTGGCCAACTGGCAAAGCTTTGTGGATATACACTCTTATTTGGTCTGCAAATTGCGTTAGCACTAGAGGAATGCATTGAAAAATTTCAGTAAATACAAGACACTAACTACTACAGAAACAGCCCTTTGTGTGAAAGAAAATCCCTGCCGTGAACCATGCCGACAGGAGAAGCATTCCAGTACTTTCATCAGTTACAATCTGCTGCTGAGATTGGCACTACTGTATTATTCAGTCAGACAGTTTTTAAAAGACAAAAATTCAGCTTAAGAGCACAAAAAAGCTGCCTCAGCACTGAGGAAGAGATTTGCCTAGCAATTTGCGTCATCACAGCTATTTGTGTATATTTCAGCTTCTGTTATTATGGATAAAAATGACATCACAGCACCAAATGACAACAAAGTTTGGTGATCAATAATCATTATTTTAAGCTATTGCTATCCCAGAAACCAAATGCCCTCCTGAAAGTCTTTCCAAAGCAGATACATGATTTCCGTTTCATAGCTCAGTGTGTCACTGATGTTTCATGACAATTTGTTAGAGGGACCGAAGAATTGTGTTCCTCCAACAGTTTATGGAAAAGCAGCAAGTAGACTTAGCTTGCATGTCTTCACAAGCGCTCTAGACATGTGTGGTATCAGAAAAGCAAACTAACAGCCATGGTCCAGAGGTTTAGGGAGAAAGATTTTGCAGAACTGCACATGTGAGCACATCCTTTTAGACTCTTGCTCTTGAACAGTTTGTAAGGTATGTACACTTACATTTATACAGTGCTACAAGAGCGTTAACAGAGCTTTTCTGAAATTCCCTGCTCAAATCAGTTGTTTTTTAAAGTTCCAGAGAACCAATGCACATGCTTAGACACCCTAGCATCATCCTCAGCTTTTTAAAGCTTAATATATTGCAAAGTAAGAGAAAGGTTAAATTATTGAAATGAAGTAAACACACAGAGGAGAGGTTATAACAACACAGTAAAGCTTCGGAGTCAATCCAGTGTATTTGAAAACAAACAGTAGAAAAAATCCACATAATTCAGTGGACTTTAAGAGGAGATTTTCTGGAAAAGGAACTTGGCTTTAAGCATTTAGGTCAGGCAGAAGGCAAGCACACTAATTTAGACACATGACAAACAAAATCTTCTTTCAGCTGTTAGATCACAAACATTCACCCTAGTTAGTCCCGTTGTTGGCCATTATGCTTCATTCCAAAAACCTTCCTTTTTAGTGTTCTTTGATGCTTCTCTTCCAAGTTTCTCAGTGACTAGTTCTACTCCTTTTCCTTAAAGGCAGCATCTAGCCCAGAGCCTAATCACCATGCAATTAACACTTGGCATGATGGTTTTGGGTAGAAGCCCCACCACATAGTTTTTTACTTCTGCTTTTCACACATCTCCAGTCTTTCACGACGATCTTTCAAAGTGCTTAAATATTTTCTATCCTCCTTCAACACCTAAGTTTTTGTGGTGTGCACATGTGTACCTTGTGCATTCTCAGTTTTGTTTCCAGAAAGAGGTCACATACACTACTGAATTTCAGGCGGGTGTTTACTTCAGCAATCTTGGGAGTACCTTCACACAACCACTCATCAACTACAAAACTTCTCATTCCATGTTAGTCTTCTGTGTTCAAAATGATTATTCAATTTTTCTGCTGCTTTTGTTACTTCAGACCTCTCCACACTGACCTTCATTCTACTAGAACATGTCACCTCTCCTACTTGTGCTATTTTTAACTACAAAAGTTCTATCATTTATTCCTAAAGTTGCATTCAATCCCCAGTATTATCCCAGACTGAGTATTTCTGTTAAGAGTTAATGAAATGTCTCAGTTTTCATTATAGCTTAAAGACCCAAATTTTGGAATATTTTTTTAGACATATCACCTTTGTGAGAACCACTTCCCTTATTGTTTTTTCTTTCTATAGCAAAAAGATGAACTATCACTGTCATGTCAAGTCCTAGAAAACAGGATACTTTGATATGTTTGAGCAATTTTTAACTTTACTTTTATCTAAGTCAAATTGAATTAAAAGTATTACCTATAATGGTGATGAAACTGCAAATTTCACAATATCTGTTATTTCTTTTAAATCAAGGAGTTAAGTGAGAACTTGAAATTTCTTAGCAGCCATGAAGGCTAGAGAAAACAAAGCAAGCATATACTAAAGGCAGAACAGACTTGCTTCTAAGGCCAATCTCATCACTTCTGCGAGTCTGGTTTCCCCACCCACCTACTTTTCAAGGTCAGCTCTCACACGCACAAATTGTCTGTATCACACAGAAGACCATTTTCCAGTCAAAAGATTACACAGAAGATCATTTTCCAACCAACAGAAAGGCAATCAATGAGTTTTAAGGCAGCCCAGTTTTGTTTTCTCAGCCCTTTGCATGTTTTCCAAGGTAGACTGCACCTTCCTCCTTCAACTTACTGAGCAGTAGCATGTATTTTTCAAGGGAGGCTGTTATCTATTCACAGAGCAAAAGTAGCCTGGAAAGAAATAAACAGTGATAACTTATCCATGTTCCTTAAGGAAAAATTAGCTAGCACCAAATGAGGTCAGCACCAAGTGGCATCAAATTATCTCCACAGAAAGCACAGTTAAGCTGTGGTACTCACTGCCATAGGATGCTGAAAACTTACAAGAGGTCAAAATACAATTAGACAGTCATGAAAAAGCAAAAATTCTACAAAGATATCATCTTTGGCTCAGAAAAACACTAAACAAAGTAAAAAAAATATTGCTCGCAAAGTGTAGATTTGTATCTTCCAGAGCAACTGTCTGCACTGTGTGTATTAAGCAATACACACTTCACTTGCTGCCAGTGGGCATGTACATGTACCCACCTTTCACCAGACCCAACTATGGCTTTCTTATTAGCCCAAAGGCATAAAACTGATGGTTCTAAAGCAAAAGTCAGCTGAAAATGCCAATGGGTTGAACGTTACCAGAAATGACAGTTAAAAGCTTCCAATACTCAGGAAGTTTCTTGCTATTTTTATAAGCAGAAGCTGTTAAATAAGTGTCATCTTTCTCTACATTTTTCTCATGTATCTAGAGCAAGATTGCTCAAGAGGCTACAAAAGAAAGCTGGCTGAATGCACTCTTGGGATTTATTAGGAGAATAAAATCAGTCTAATGGCAGAAAACCATAGTATTCGTTAACATATCTAGTTGGAGAACAAAATCACTGTGAAAGATAGCACAGCCATTTTTTTTTTTTATGAGAACCAATTGCTTAATTTACCATTAGTAAACTAGATTAATGAGAAAAGAAGCCAAATATCAATGATCTGAGCATTAATTTGTCTTTCTCAGCACCAAAAGGCTTACTAAAGTTTCTGTCTCCAGGAGAAAAATCAGAAAAAGGTTTTGATAAGGAAAAACAACAGTCTTCCTCCTCCAGCCATGTGCAAGTTCACTATTAGAAATATTGCAGGAATGAGGAGGGAAACAGTAACTGTGAGGACTTATCTGTTCCTGTGGTAGACATAATCCACTGGAAGTCAACGCTGCTTTCTTACTCACAGACTGAATGGCTCAGAAAGCAGCCTAACACCTTTGGCACCATAAGTGTATAATCACTGCTGCCAACAAGTTACGATTACATTTACACAGTCTTTACATTTACAAGACTTGCTGACTTTCTTACAGCTAACGGAAGAGATCACATAGGAAAACCTTGATTCCCGTTCCAGATTAAATTCATCCACCTTTAACACAGAGACCTACAATTTGGTCATTGCGATGATTACTCAGTACTCCAGAGGCAAAGTGCAGGAATGTATTGCTTGGTCCTAAACAGCAATTGGAAACCATGTGTCTAGAGCCAACCACACTTATCCAGACACTGGCTAACACCCCTCACACTGTCTTCCTCTGTCACATTCAACCGGTGAGACCACAGATAGGAGGCAGAAAGTCCCATGACTTGACAAATCACACAACTTTTTTTTTGGTACTATCACAAGTCATCCTGCTTTTACTGCTGCAGTTTCCATATCCTGAAATCTACTGCCCATTTCATAAAGTACCAAGTTAGTCTAGCACAAGCCACCTTTGCTAAAGCTACGCTGCGTTACATCCCATGCTCCGTTTATTTTGTGTCTCTGATTACTTTTCTCTTTAGATGCAATCTAGTTTTTAGACTTGGGTCTCATGGGCTCCTAAATCGTCATGTTCTCAGTGGAGTTCTTAGCTAGGTAAAAATCTTTATGGCATTACGTGAAGATCTCTCTACCCTGGAGATTGTTTATCTAGGTCCTGAGTTTCTGTTGCCTGAAAGAATAGAAGTCAAATAGCAAAGGCTTCATGTAGTAATATAAAAACTTCAGATTTTCACATCCATCCCCAATTAATCCCCAGATCAGCAATTCACCTGTAGCGAAAGAATTTTCTAAATTCCTTAGAATTCCTTCTATTTAATGATAACAACAAATCATTCGTTCACCCTAAACTACAGCCGCTCCAGCAGCAGAGGACTAGTTGTACAGTACACAGAAGAGCAGCAGGCCAGGAAAAGGCTGCCTTAAATCCCAGTATGAGAAAGTGACTGAAAGAGCTTCTACACATTCTAAAGCGTCAATCAGTGGATTATTAACCCATCGAGAGAAACTTAAAGATAGTCTTCAGCTACATAGAGATTCATGCCATAAAGACAGGTGATTAACACTCAGGATTAGCAGGTACAGAGCAGCAAGCTCCACAGTCGTCTCGGTCAGCCTTACAGTTTGAACGATACTCTGAAATCAGCCCGTTTGCTGATGAGATGTTATACTAGGGCATTTTGCCAGCAAGAAAACATATTAGCAGTTTGTAAGATGTGAATCACTACTCAATATAATTAGGAATATCATACCTGGTTTTGATCGTTGTAGTCACATTCCCGAACCACTACCAGGCCTCCTTTCTGACTTGGGTGGCCCTGGGCAACCAGGCATTTGTTGGTCTGAAGGTGATACAACTGTGAAAGGAAAACAGTTTGATGGACAGAGTAAACAACAAACATCACATACCAAAGGGAACACATGGTAATGTTTTGGAAGCCCTAGAACTCAGTGTGCTCACTTAAAAAAAAAAAAAAAGACTCCTGACAATTAAAAAAAACCTTCTTCCCTTTTAAAATACCATTTGTTTTTCAGATAATTTGGAGAAAAAACAGCATTAAAGAGTTCCATTTTGCTTTCTAATTACATCAAGATTTCCCTCTGTGTGGTACAAGTGCAGTACACAACCTGGCTCAGCACATGCTGGCCATACTCTGTCAAGTTTCTTTCCCTTCACTCCCCATGAAAGTCTTAGGCCCCAAATACTCGCTAGCTCAGGAACATCGACTGCACTGTAGAAAGTACATTTTACTACAGTTTATCTTAAACATAAGTCTCCTCCTACGGCCTGTCTTCATGAAGCAGGAATGCCTCTTTGAGGACGAAGGAATTACTTAAAATACAGACAACTTCAGAGACTTAGGTTGTTTGCAAATTGATTTTCAAGAGCATTTAGGTAACTGAAAAGCCATAGTTCCCAGCTATGTTATTTTAATGACAGACCATGGAAGAAGAGAAAATTTTACAAAAACTCAAATGTTCATCCCAGTTCAAATGCCCTACCTAGTCTGATTTGGAGTAATGTTGTATCAGCGGATTGGATTCAGGTCAGGAGCCTGTCCTGTGATGCAAAACAGGAAGCATCTACCACCAAAGCAAACAAGGAGGTTCTCAGCAAGTTAGCAATCTCCTGGTTTGGGCAATCATGCCCACCCTAAAAGTCATCCAAGAGGTCTTCTGCAGAGTCTGAAGATTAGGTTGTTTTATTCCAACAGTCAAGAATCATTAAGATCTTGATGTATCCCCACAGAGTTACTCAGTGAGACAAAACACCTCTATTGTGGCTTTAAATTATACGCATGCCCTGAGCTTACTGGTGGCCAGCAGAAGCCTTCTTTTCAGCTGGATTATTTTTCTTCCCCTGATGTGGTGGGGATCAAGCTATTCAGGCAACAGTCACTGCCTGCACATCAAGAACTGCACCACACGCAGCTAAGGGTACAAAGGGGAAAGGCAATTATTCTAGCAATGGCCACAACTCTGCCATTTCCTTCCTTGCAGCAAAGAGCCCTGCTCTCTACCAAATGCATGGGAGTGCATTTGACAGTTACTGGGTGCGGGCATGTATGAGAGATGGCAGGACCCCAGATCATTAAAAATAATTCTTTGCAGTTTGGAGCTGAATGTAGAGGAAAAAAGTTTGCTGTCCTGAACTCAAGGCCAGACTGATTAATTGGTTCGCTGCATTTTATTATGAAGACATACATAGCAATCTCAGCATTTGTATTGATTCTACAGATTTTAGAAACCAAAAGACACTTCCAGTAATAAAAAGAAAGAAATGTTCCATCACATGATAACAAAAATTAGAGAGCACAAATACCAAATCATATTCTTCACTAAACACCATTTCTGGAAATAGCTGTCCCAAGGTACATCAGCAGCCTCCTCAAATGCACCATGTTTCTCCTGTTCCCTACACACATCTGAACCAAATTACATAAAACCTTCTAAGTAACATTTCCTCACACCCCAGAGACTTCTAGGAGAGATCTCATTTTCATCATTCCTCACTCAACAGAAGGCTTTCAAACCATAGAGTTACACGGGTTTTATATGATTTTTGTCCTTGTTTTTATTGGCTGCAATGATCAGCATTTGATAACACTGTTAAGAACTGTCACAATTTGTGATCATTACAGTTCTTCCCAGCTGTCAAACCAGCACTTATCTCTGGCCCAATTAGTTTTTGAGAATAAGCTGGGATTTGGAGTGATTCATCCCAAATCCTAAAGAGTCTGGCACGCAGTGGTGACATTGGCTGATCGTTCTGTTCCTTGTAGGCATCTGGAAATAGTTTATACAATCATCAGAGCCAAAGCTGACTCTCTCACACAATGCTGGGTATAATTCCTGAACCCCGGAGAACCAAGCCAAGGAACTGCATTTATTTGTGTTTTGTCTCCCCCTTCTTAAAGGGTGCACAAAGTTTTTCTCCAAATAAAACCATGGGAAATTATTGCTAGGAAGATTTCCCTTTAAGTGTTGTTGAGGGATTCAGATCCATCAAGAAGCCTCCCCCACATCAGCCATTCCTAAGTTAAACTTCTTTCTGAATGAAAGCAGAAAAAGATGANGGGGGGGAGGTCTGACTAGGGGAATAACAGTATTTAACAACTAGGGGAATCAGCCCATTGCATCAGTTTTATTCAGGGAAACTATGCATCTTTGCCCTACTAAATAACTTTACAGCTTGGCTAGAATACTATTATAAAAATACTGCACAAATTGAGGATTCCCAGGTAGCTGTTTCCAAGCGAAAAAACCTAATGATGTCAATAGGTTCTGAATGAACTCAGGTCCTCCAGCCTGCATCTACTTGCAGGACCAGCAACTGTCAACAGCTCCTGCAGCCTGTGTTACCTTGTGGAGGGGGCTACGTCACTACTTAACGTTGCCAGTTATTGAGCTAGAAGGGAATCTGCTAACCATAATCTATGTGTACATTAAATAGTGTATTCAAAGGTCTCCTCTTACACAGAAAAGACTTTGAGAAAGTTGTCTTGCATTTGAAGTTATCCAGTATTTTTGAGAAGTGTAAAAAGCACATATCAGACAAAACTGGCACTGGAGAGAACAGATGCAACTGTATGCTGGCTTTGCCTGCACACAAACCCATAAACATAGGTGTCAAAACTAAGGCATGAATTCACCCATTATTTCCTTCATGAATACACATAAGAAATTATCTCTTCACTTCTACTTTGAAGAAAAAAGGACCAAAACTCATTTTTTGTTCATTATCTAACAGTCAAGACTCGAAAAGCCATCATCAGTCTCAGATGCAAATGTTCATCTTTGCAGAAAATTATCCAGTAAAAGCAATGAGTTTGGAAACTAATTACATTGTACTCTTATCATAAACCAACAGAGCATGAAATTTGAAGCCAAATTTCTCTCTATCCAAATCCATCTTCAGAACCAACAGCCATGAAAGCACATTCTAAAGACATCAAAACTTCGTAACTCAGAGCTTTAAGGTAAGAAACATCATTGAATAGTATCTAGTCTGAAGATGACTTGAAATATAGATCAGAGTGAAACTGATTTGCCTTTGTCTAAAGACACAAATTCTGTTCAAGACAGCTTGTTGCAAAACTAAAACTCGATGCTCTATGGAAACAGACTATTTTTATTGTATTTGAGCAAGTCTTTCAGAAAGAATATTAAATAATTTAAAAAATCAGAACTCTATGTTTTTAAGAAAGTTTGTCTTACCCTTCCACGCTGGATTATTTTCGGTCGTTTCTGTGCTCTATTAATGAAAACTGGCTGCGGAGCTTTGGCATTGGGCCCAGATATTTGCATCTCAGGATAGACATTATCTAAATACCACTTAAATGACTTGCAGTTCAATCTTTTTCTCAATTCTACACGGTCGGTAATATTTCCATAGTTCCTCATCCTTAGCTCGGGTCTCAAAGCAAAATACTGCTCCTGTATTTAAGAGAAACCGGTTGGGGGCAAGAGAAGAATTTCAGATTATTGATTTCCAACTTTTTCCTGTTTGTAGAACTCCCAAAGCTTCATTTCATTTTGCTAGTGCTTTCAACCATTAAGTCTGAAACTGGCATTAGGACATTCCAGTGTTTAGATTGCCAGAGGAGGTGGGATTTATCTGCCTAACTCTGAGCTAATCCTTCTAGACTACTTTTTCTGATGAAGACTTCTCAGGCATGAATCTGCTGACCTTTTTTAGATGCCAACTTGAGACGGAAACAAATCAGCCTTGCACTTCGTTGGCAATAAAGGCATCCTAGAGTCATTAAGTCAGAAACAGATGTGTATATGGTCTTCATCCTCATCTGGAAAAGGTTTCTTTAAATTAGTTTGATTGTCCAATTGATTGTTTCCATTGTTGTGGGGTTCAAGTATATTTTGTCTTCCACAGTTTCCACCCTTTCAACTTTACAAGTTATCACAGCAAAAAAAATATCCATATCAGAATAGACCTATAAATGGGACTATCTTGTGAAGTTCAGTGGGACCATGCATTTACTCGCATGAAGAATTAGAACTGTCACCTGGGCTCTCTGTGAAGCCCAGTTTTTCCCATTTTTTTTTTCATGTACATCATCTCCAGAAAGGCTCCCACAATGTTATTTTTTCATGTTGTAATTTATGATTATACTTGGAATAGTACCTGATTAGGCAAGGACAGATTAAGATTCCAGCTCAATCTTATGTGCTGTTCGACTCTAATGCAGAGACAATTGGGACAAACAGGAATTCATGAACGTACAATGTGGCATGAATACTATTACAAGAGAATTTTTTCTTCTAGTTTTGGTAAAGTGTTTAATTCCAGCTAGATTTACAGAGCTCATAGAAAAGGCATTGTATTTGCACATTAACTCATTTACTAGATATTATTTAGAAATCAGTTTTCAGGGCACTGAGCTATGGTATTTTGTTGGATTAATCTCTAGTCGACATCTGGGATTTACTTACCATAATGTGGTTTTGACAGTTTTCAATTACCTACTGCTATCTCTGATATTCAGATGACAGACAGCATCATCTCAAGACAAATTACACATCTGTCCTTATCAAGATCTTTGAGCATTTGGATGCCCTTGATGTATTACTGCTATTTTAACATCAGAGGACGGGGAAGCATTAAGCACATTGGACTGTTGGACAACTCTGAGGAAGTTTGGAGATAGACTGGACATCATTATCAGAAATTGGTTGTCTTCAAAAAAGTAGCTGTGTTACTTTTTTATTCCTGGTTAAAATTCAAATTTTAGTATGCTACATTTTCTGCATTATTTATTTCCATTGTATACATGAACTTACTTCTTTCATATTTTGCTTTTGATAGTTATGAAAATTTTGCTGTTTCCCTTCTATTATGCAATTTTATTTATTAAATATTGATATTTTCTCTTTGCTGCAAAACAGGTCTTTTAAGTCTTATCTTTATACTATTCATCATACAGTCACTTCAGTAAATTATTCTGGACCTAAATATTTGCATTACACTTATAAACCCAAAAATATTTCCAGGCTTGCCTTCCATATATACATCTGTCACAATGACAATCTCTGGCAACTATCAGAGAATTAAATTAGAAACAGCTGGAAACATTCAGGACACAAATCTGCGATAAGAGACTGCTAGAACTAGCAGTTTAAGTCCTTGTTGGACAAAGCAGTATTAGCTGGAAATTATAACAAAGAATCAATTCCAAGCCTCAGAGAAAGCCATCATTAGTCACAAAACAACTGTGCCCAGACACTAATAAAGGGGAAAGTGATAGATCAAATCTACCAACACATTATGGAGACAGAGATAAAAATTAATGACCCCTAATAGGTTCCTCAAACTGATGGAACATCAAGATAAAGGATGGAGTTTAAAACATAAACCTCTAAAGAATATAAAGTTAATAAAATACATCTTGTATAGAAATTGTAGTACCACAGGAGCTGGCCACATAGAAAATCCTATGGTCTCACAGGGCAAAATGTCCTCAATTATCAGAGACATCAGGGCTTCACAAAAACCTCATCTACATCAGAGGGAGGTCCAGAGGAGGGCCACAAAGATGATCAGAAGGCTGGCGCACCTCTCCTGTGAAGGCAGGCTGGGTCAGCCTGGGGAAGAGAAGGCTCTGGGGAGACCTTACTGTGGCCTTCCACTACCTAAAGGGGGCCTACAGGAGAGCTGGGGAGGGACTTTTTACTAGGGCATGTAGTGACAGGACAAGGGGGAATGGCTTCAAACTGGAAGAGGGCAGGTTCAGATTAAACATTAGGAAGAAATTCTTCACTTTAAGGGTGGTAAGGCATGGGCCCAGGTTGCCCAGAGAAGTTGTTGAGGCCCCATCCCTGGAGGTGTTCAAGGCCAGGCTGGACGTGGCCTTGGGCAACCTGGTCTAGTGGGAGGTGTCCCTGCCCATGGCAGGGGGGTTGGAAGTTGATGATCTTCAAGGTCCTTTCCAACTCAGACCATTCTATGATTCTATGATTATACATTCAAAAGCATCAGTACCAAGATCTGAAGATAAGGGAGGAATACACTTGCCCTGAATCCAGAAGTCAATCCTGACTGATGTTGCAGGGCAAGACAGACTAAGAATCAGACTGCTAATTAAAAGAGAAACCAAACAACCAACCTACAAAATCCTTGTCTCAACAATATGGAAACTACCTGAAGGCATATAGCAGTATATGGCTGCCATGTAATACTGATTTGGACACAAAGCAATGCAGAGCTTACAAGAACTCATTCATCATCTTTTCCTTTGTTAAAAAAAAAATAATTAAATGTTAAAATAAATCTCCTGCGGGCAGCAGAAGCAACAGGGAGGAGATTTGAGCACTCAAAAGCCAAGTGACAATTCTACAGAATTCAGGAATTTGTATCAAAATTAACATAGAAAATCAGACTACAAAAGGAAAACCCCATTAGAGGTGCTAACAGACCCCTCTGTAATACAGTCCTTTGACAAACAAGCCAGTTCAGAACCTTATTTCATGACCTGGAATTGTCTCTTACCTTATATTCATCCATCCACACATGTGCCAGCCTCAGCGAGTTGTGAGCCATAGTGTCCTGTCCCCCTGGTGAGCCATAGGGACGCCTTTTACGGAAAATGTGTCCCACCCTGGAGCAGGGGATGATCAGAAGTCTACCACCACACATCCAGATCTGTCCATACAAAAGCAGAAGATACCTCATTCTATGTATACTGACAAGTCTCACTACCTCCTCCCCTTCTTCAAGGGATACTTAGATAGGTATATACATTTTGACAGGATTAGGTGTCAACAATGGTGTCCTACATGTCGTGCTTTCTGACAAGTCAAATTATCAGATCTTCAGGTTAGAAAAGACTGTTTTTGTCATATAATCATGCTTTCCACATAACATGTCATGGCTTTTACAAAACAAAAGTAAATTTTCTAGAATTTTATGCTCTAATGACCTATTAGAAAACACTGAAATATATGGGCTGGGATTCAATTTACAAATTAAGATATCTAAATTTATTTACCTACATGAGAATTACATGTCCACACTTCCATGATAGATAATGAAGATCATCAAAGAAGCCTGGAGAACTTTCAACTAAGTACAAGCACTTATTTTACACAGCTGTTCGTTTCTGTTGAGTTTATGGTAACTCAGAAATACTGTTCACATTCAGATGCTACATTTAGGTGCCTTAAACCAGCTCCACTGAGCCCCAGATCCAGATTTCATTTACACTCTACTTCCATTTATTTTTTTAAATTTCTTTTAAACTTCAGCTTCCAGCAAATTATTATCTTTGGCCCTTTGTTGGACTAACGTGTTCTCCGATCTCAGAAAAATCTTCTCACATTACCAGTTTATAATCAAGTCACTTTTAAAACTCCTCCTGGATAAGATAAAGACTAAACTTCTTTACAACTCTCCCCAGGGAGACAGGGCTTCCAGACATTCTAAAGCTCTCTGATTATACTCCAATTTTTCAAATCCCTTTTTATTGAAACTGTGTATTACACATAAACAGTAATTTCCTCACACTCCATATACTTCTACTCAGATATCTAATAATTATATTTTGTACTGAAAACTTGAAGGATTTTATTTATTCAGTACACAACCCTTTAAAGTCACTCAAATTTATGAAATGCCAGTTACTAGTTTTGAGCTCTAATCTTGAAGTCTCTAATGACGAAATTTGACAGATTTCTCTAAAGTTTTGGGGGGTTTGTGTTTGGTTTGGGGTTGTTGGTTTTTTTTTATGTTAACTTCACTTTCTAATCCCCTTTTCAGATTTGTCATGATAGCATATCATTTTCAGGCAGACTCTTGTCAAACCTGTTGATGAATTCACTTTACAAAAGTGAAGAGATAAACATGACATTGAGCACAAAAAGTTGCTTTTCTTTCAGTAGAGAGACAGGGAAGATGAGATAAAATATAGGAAGCCCAATGAAGTATCACATTTGAATCTCCCGATGATGACTTTCTCATTAATTTTCCAACCAAGCTGACTCCTCTACAAGATTCTTAATTTAATTACAAAAAAATTTACATTTCCAGGCCCACAAAAAGAAGGCTGAAGTGCCTGAAAAGCCCCACACATGTCTAAGGAAATATAATGTTAACTTATTATCAATGTTGCTGTGAGCCACACATCTTTTTAAGCAATTTGTGAAATTCATTAGACATTGCTTATAAACTCATCTCAGAAATTTGCGTGATTATACTTTTCTTGTGCTTCTCTATAGATATGAAGAAATGCTTCACCAAACAAAGAAAAAACCACAAACATTTACCTATAGAGCTCAAAATTCTCTTTAATCTTCCCATTAAAACTTAACTTGAAGATTATTGTAAAAGCAGTTACTGAGCGCTGAAGGCATCCTTCCTAGGAATAAAAGTGCCAATTTCTGTCTGCAAATAGCTATTCCAGTGTTAAAGAAACTGTACATAGGGAAGAGAAGCAGCCAGACACCGAGGTTCATACTCCAACACACGTAAAAGCTAGATTACCCGAAAAGATATTTCCAGATTTTCTCCTCCCCAGATGTCCATGCCACTATCATACTGTCCAAGTTCATTAAAGTACTCACGATCCATGGCAAACAGGCCTCCAGCCATAGTAGGTGACCTAAAAAGGAATATTGAAAGAAGTTAATTTTCCTTTAGAGAAAAAAGCCAGTAATTTTAGCTGAATCTGCTAGTCCCAAAGCTTAAATTTAGACCTACATAATACAATTTAAATCCTGCAGACACTAGAAATCATCAGATCACATTTCTAGTCTCAAAACTTTTCAAAAGCAGATTTGTAAGTGGTATTTGTGATCTTTCATTATTCCAATACCTATAAACCATATTCCTTTGTATAGTAAACTTGAGGAAAAGGGATAGGACACAGAAAGAGGAACAGAGTGGCTGCGTCTCTACTAGAAAAAAACAAAACAAAAAAGTAAAAAAAGTAAAAACTTGTGCAAGTTTGGAGTCCATCAAATTTTCTACAGTGAAACTTCGAAGCTGCCTTCAATTAGATCTGTCTTTTGACATCATCTACCTGGACTTCTGCCAGGCATTTGACACTGTTCCACACATCCTTATCTCTAAATTGGAGAGACACAGATTTGACAGATGGACCGCTCAGTGGATGAGGAATTAGCTGGATGGATGTACTCAAAGAGTTGCAGTCAACAGCTCAATGTCCAAGTGGCAAGCAGTGACAAGTGGTGTTCCTCAGGGGTCAGTGCTGGGACCAGTACTATTTAACATCTTTGCTGGCAACATGGATATTGGGATTGAGTGCACCCTCAGCAAGTTTCCCGATGACACCAAGCTGTGTGGAGCAGTAGACATGCTGGAGGGAAAGGATGCCATCCAGAGGGACTTGGACAGGCTTGAGAGGCGGGCCTGTCCAAACCTCATAAAGTTCAACAAGGCCAAGTGCAAGGTCCTGCGTGTGGGTCAGGGCAATCTCATGCACAAATACAGGCTGGAGAAGAATGGATTGAGAGCAGCCCCAAGGAGAAGGACTTGGGAGTGTTGGTAAATGAGAAGCTCAACATGAGTCGGCAATGTGCGCTCATAGCCCAGAAAGCCAACTGCACCCCAGGCTGTGCCAAAAGAAGCATGGCCAGCAGGTCAAGGGAGGGGATTCTGCCCCTCTACTCTGCTCTCATGAGACCCCACCTGGAGTACTCTGGGGCCCCCAACATAAGAAGGACATGAACCTGTTAGAGCACGTCCAGAGGAGGGCCACAAAGATAATCAGAGGGCGGAAACAGCTCTCCTATGAAGACAGGCTGAGAGAGTTGGGGTTGTTCAGCATGGAAAAGAACAGGCTCCAGGGAGACCTTTAATGGTTTTAAACCGAAAGAGGACAGATTTAGATTAGATATTGGGAAGAACAACTCTTTATTGTCAGGGTGGCAAGACACTGGAACAGGTTGCCCAGAGAAGTTGTGCATGACCCATCCCTGGAGGTGTTCAAGGCCAGGCTGGATGGAGCTTTGAGCAACTTGGTCCAGTGGGAGGTGTCCCTGCCCATGGCAGGGGGGCTGGTGGTACTAGATGATCTTCAAGGTCCCTTCCAGCTCTACTCATTCTATGATTTACCAGAAGCTATTTCCCTTACAGCTACAAATGTGTATACTTGCACACAATAGTGTAATTTCCCCTCTTACAGGGGCAAATTATACAGACCAGGCTTGACTGGACTACAGAAAGAATAGAATCACTAACACACGTTACTCTCCTATATTAAATTAGATCAAGAAACAAGGCCCAAATTTAAATGATACAAGCCAGGAGGCTGCTAAAAGAAATACTACTCTATCTCATAGATAGAATTTAAATACCAGGAGCAGCATTGTTTCATCATTGATGCAATGATCACTTTATTAGTAAGTTATTTACAGTTTGTATATTTGCATAGATATTCTCTTCGGGGTTTCCCAGTTTTTCGCCTTGCCTGTGTGTTTACTAAAATGGCACTGTATTTTGTAAAAATCTGTATATGATCCCCACTGAAGATTACATTGCTACTGTATCACAAAGTTATATTATGTGGATGCCCTAGAAGAGTATAAGAGAGTAAAAACACTACATAAATATGACAAGATATGATAGTTGGAACATACAATGGGCTGGGAACAGGCCTTTTCTCATCCTTGTTAATAAAAACCTGTGATGAAACCAAGCCTAAGTCTATATTTTCTTGCTTGTTCTCACACAATTTCCTGCTACAGTTGCTGTCAATTTAAAACCTTGGTTGAAAGGTTGCTCTCAGTTTTTCCATCCCTGACACCAAAATATTTCATTATGAAGGTCTCAAACATAAAACGTTAATACTTTCCATTTGATGGAAAGCCATTTGCAAAGGTTAAATAGTCTAGCTTCTTTTTCAAAGCAGGCAGAGACCTCTAAGTAGGAAAAGTCACTTTCATACTCAGAAAATGTAATCTTCCTGGATGATTAGACTCCCATTAACTATAAAGTTCTCTACCTTTTCCATGGGAGTTTTTCCTAAAAGTGAGTTGAAGGAATGCAACAACAGTGTTGAACACAGCAAGAACTAACCTTCAGGCATTCCCCAGATTAACTTTGAGAACAGTTTTTAACAGAATAAGGATTTTAAGACTTTCTATGCTGGTTCTCCATTCAGATTTTCCCATTCTGCCCTTTCTCTTCTAGCTTCAGAAACTGCCACAGTGACACTTTCAAACAAGCCAGTCAAACTGTTAAGTAACTTCAGAAGTTTCCTGGCTTCTCAGACCAAATCTTGTGATGGGTAAATGTGGAAAGACTAACTGCAGAGCTGTCAGACCACTGTAGAGAACCTTGTGCTGGAGCTGCTTGCGTCAGCCTGAAATGCTCTTCATTTACAGTCCAAGAAAAGAGAATGAAAGAGTGATGAGACTGCCCAATTTCTGATTCACTTTGCAAATCTTATAGAATTACCACATTCTCTGCAAGGAGTCAGTCTGTAAAAAAAAAAAATAAAGTTCTTCCACCTCACAAACCTGAATTCTGTACTGAAATGAATACCTGCAACTAGAAAAAGCACAATCAGCTTCTTGCCATTGCTCTACCAGCACCGGCCCTTCTCATGAAGGGATTCAGACTGGGACTGCTTCTATTCTCATGTCTGAGCCATATGTGTCTGCTACTAAAAAAAGGTGTCTACTGACATCATTTTATAACAGTTACATGTCCAGTAGGAAGCAGATATTGCCAGTTCTGCACAGGTGAGGCAGCCATCAATGGTTAAAATATTAAGGAAGGTAACTTTCAAGTCCTAGTGTTAAGTTTTACCAAGACTTTTGTTTCAGAATGACTCTCAAACAATTCAGACCACAAGAACAATATGGAGAGGCTTCCAACAGACAGTTTTGCCACATTGTGCAGAGACAAGTAATATTTTAAAGATGGTTTTCACATCCATGTGTGTTCATTTAGGAAGCTTTATGAAAAAATAATTGCTTGTTTGAGGAAAAATAGAAATGAAATCTAAAGCAAAAAAATGATGTTGACATAGAAAATTACCATATGCTCTGATGTTCTCTCCCATCAGCTAGGAAACTACCTTCCTATTACCACAAAAGCATATTTTGCCAATCTAGCAATTCTTTAGCATTTCATCACAGAAATTATAGAGCTTATATTAGTGGGATATGCAGGCTATTAGTAGCACAAAGGTGGTTATCAAAATCATCATTAAGCCAAGTCTGTAGACAGACTGGAAACAAATATCAGTGCATAGCTCAAAAGTGAAATTATTGGACAGATTTAATACAGAATAGCATAAGCTCCTTAAGACTTTTGTCTTTAGCAAAAGCTGCTGTTGTACGTGCATGGTCTAAAAGCATGCTTTCTTGACCTAAGAAGACAGTTATATCTATTTCGTGATTAAATGCGAGAAATTAAACTGAAATAGGTATTAGTAACCAAAACTATTTCTAAGTAAAATAAACAAGTAGAGTATTTGACAGGTTAGGCATCTGCTTCCAAAACCGCACACCCAGATACACTCCATAACGCTCAAGAAGTGCTTCAGATCACCCACCCGTATGTTACAGAGAGCTTCACACCACATAGGAAGAACCTTACTTGATTGGAGCAGTGGCTCCCTCGGGTCCTTCTAGTTCTGACAAAGGAACAAGATCCCACTTAAAGTGCAGGCCCCAGTTAAACCCTCCACGCACAACTGGGGAAGAGCTGTAGGTAAGCGTGTCAGCACTGATTATGTCAATCACAGGGCACACCACAGTCCTGCGATCTTCACTGATGGGAGTTAGCAGAGGTTGTAACCACATCTCGTTCACCTCACAGTGACTGTCCAGGAACACCAGCACTTGCCCTACAGAGGCCAAAGCACACAAAACACAAAGATCCATGGTAACATGAAACACAAACACATATGCAATTACATCAGCAGCAAAGTATCAGCAGTATCCTCACCACCCTGCGTAACAGAGGGGAAACACCATCTGGACTGAGCAACACTCACAAGCCAGAGAATCCACAGGGATTAGTTCAGTCACAAAGGCAGAAGGTAGATCCTGGCTATTCACACATTTAGCTAGGAATTGCTCAAGTGGACCGTTATTTGCTTTTCTTTGACAGGGTTTGATAGTCATCAGATTTTCTACCCAGATTCAACAGAGCTACTTATTTTAAATGAAACATCATCAGAGCAGCACTCTAAGAGCCGGGAGGTGCATTTATCCTAATGCAGAGCACCTCTCATGTCTGAGTTAGAGTACAGAGATAGCTGAAGATGGCAGATAATAGGCTGGATGAATTATCCCCATGACAAAGCTGGTTTTGTCCACTAACTGTAATCGCCTTGGGCTCACTTTGTATCACACTTCAGCATCCATCCAGTTACTGTTGCAGCTAAGATCTAAGGATTTAAACCAAGCCATTCTGATGAATTAATCTGCATTCAGCCATGACACAGGCCACAGCGTTTCAGTTCCCAAATACAAAGTAACATAGAGCATGTCCCGATTTCATTAGCTCTAGGGTGACTGTGGATTCATACCAGTTTAAAACAAGAGTGAAATGGGCGTAGCCAAATCCACCAGTGTTAGACCAAGCAACACTTCAGTCCCACCAGTTTACATGGGGATTATCTGCCATGGTCAGAGAGTACAGTTTGAGCCATGAGAGACCTTCAGGCTCAGTTTGTCTACAGTCATCTGAACTTCTATGGCACCACAAAAAAATTTATGTAACACTGGAATAATGTGGAAGAGATGGGAAAGAGCTTTCAAGAAAACAACTTGGAAACATACAAATATAACGAGTCACCCATTAACAACAGACAGTATTTGACTAAGGGGAAAAAAAGACTCCAGTGGTTCAGAAAAATCAATAAAATGACTTAAAATTGCATTAGCTCAAATGAATCCTAGCACAGCTTGGAAAGTACAAGCACAATTTTCTTTCTAGGTTATGCCATTACAATACTAATGACTAAACACCATTGAAGAGACTTTATCTGCCACTCAAAATTATTTGAGAAAGTAGCGCATACTTTCTCAGACACCAAAGAATTTAACTGGGAAACTATGTTAAAAGGCACGCAGTGTACATAGAGCACCAAATATTATTTAATCCAATTAACACTCACTGCAACAACAGAAAAGCTTATATGAGAAACATTACAAATAGATTGGTAAATGAGAAGTCAGATTAGAGTTTACCTAAATAAGGAAGCAGATTGCCATTTTAGAGCAATAGTTTTCACACGAAACAAGGATGTTCCTGAGACAACATTCTTTTAGGGCAGGAATAGGGAAAATTCTGCATCGCCTCACTAAATTTTATCAAATACTGGTTTTGTTTTGACCCATTCTAAAAAATGAACTCATTTTATCAAAGGCAAACTTCCATAGTAAGAAAAAAGTACAAATCAACATTTCAGACAAGGTTTAAGACACTCAAATTTGGCTCCAAATTTGCCAAGTCATTGTTTGGGTAACTTGAAAAAACATCTCCCCCTCTTACACAGCGCAGATTTCATGAAGTTAATTACAAAATATAAAAACAGTGAATTTATTACATCAACTCTATATTTACATATAAGCAAGGACAAAGTCCTCCTTGCTTCCTTCTCACTGAGAACAGAAAAACCTCAGGTGAGGACTAATACAGTAAAGCTATGAGGAAACACTAGAGAAAGCTTTATAAAGATCATGGTCAACTGCATGATGCAAACATTTAAATACACAGGTAATGTTAGTTAAGGTCTCCAGTTGTCATTATACAGGTATCACTGAAGACACTTTGTGTAGCTTTCGTGACATCAGTTAATATAACAGCCACAATTCCATGCAATTAACTCATTTCAAAGTCACTGAAACAATTGCTAAAATGTCTTTCACCTAAGATAGCATTATTCTAAATTTTCTTTCCCTGTGCTAAGTTGTATAGCTCAGAACATGGCATGACATGCAAAGCACCCAGAGTGGGCTAAAGCAATCACAGGTCAAACATTCAACATCTGGAAGTGCTGCGCTACAGAAAGAGAAATCACCCAATTAACATACAGTCAAAGTATGCAAGGAAAACAAGAAAGTATACCCGTGGCATGAGATGCTCCAATCATCCTTCCTCGAATCAAGCCTTCCCGCTTCTCATTTCTTACCAATTTTGTGGTTTTTGGAAGCTGAGTTTTAACATATTCACCCAAGTCTTTCTTCAAGTCATCTGAGAAAAGGAAAACACAAGTTCAACAACAGGATGGAAATTGTGAAAGCTTTGTTTTAAGTCCCATGATATTAAACTCAAAAAGGGCCAAAAACTTGATCAGAATCTACCCTGATATAGCACAGCTTTAAACTGAAAGTATCAAAAGGACACACATTCTCCACCTGCCCTCCAGTTCCTGTGGCCTTTTTTTGTTGTTTTATTCTCACATTTTCCTATTAATTGCTCCACTTTTTCCTGCTGCATTGTGGAAACCCACATGGACAAAGCAGGTACATACCCAGCATTGAAAAGGGTGATGGACCACATGACTGGGCCTTCCATGAGCCACATCCCTGCTGATAAGCACTTCCTTATACTTTCTCAACCAACTTTTTATGTGCTGCTGCTGTCTCAGGTTTTAAACTTAGCCTTGGTTTCCTGAATACAGACTGAATTGTTATCTTTTTGTTCTGTTTTCAAAGCCTTTAGTACAATATGACTCAAGTTAACGGGAACTACTAGACTCTATGCTAAAAGGAATTACTGCTGCTAAAGAAAAAAGAAAATATCAAAATAAAAAGCACTATACAAAGAAATAGCATTTCTCTTTCCAAATTCTTCTTACGGTGACTGTCATTTGCAGCAGAAGTAATAAAAACCCTTTCACGCAGGCAGATGATTTATATTACTGTGTTCCATACCCTAAAACAAACAGGCACTTTTAAAAAGTGTGAAGACACCTTTCATTATCTGCACTTGCTTAGCTGATACAATAGCAGATACAAAGAATGGCAACTCAGTCTCAGGTGGTTGCTTTTCCAAAATCCAAAAGGATCAAAGACACTCCTGGCAAACACGTGCTTTTGAAGGAAAGCAAAGTTTGCTGAAGTCTGTAAGCACTACTGTAACTTAACTAACATCAGTGAGGACTGTAACAACACTGTCCCCAAGGACAGTGGTTTCTAACACTGAAGTGGGAAGCCAGGTTTTACCAGTGAAGAGAAGATGGACACATGAAGACTAAAGTAACGGAAAAACATAAGTTAATAAGCTTATGGAGAAATAAAGAGGAATGTAAAATGAGGAAGAAAAGCAAAAAGCCAGCTGAGACTTCACAGAGAACCTTGGTATAGAGAGGCAGGCAGGCAGACTTTCAACAGAGGATATGCTGGAATAAATATTATTATTCTGATGAATGTCAGTTCAAACATTAAAGTTGCTGTTAACAAGATTAAATGCCAAAGGAATATATGTGGAAGCCAGAGTTGTAACCTTCAGGGAGTACAAGAACTTTCAGGCAGAAAGACTGAAAAGGAGATTCCCAGAAGCAACTCCATATGTTAAGTTCTCAGCCTTTGCACTGCAAGGCGACATCACGGATCAAGAATGAGAAGGCACCACAAAGCAACTATGGTGCTAGAAAATATTCCAGGACAAAGAAAAGTCTCTGGAGAGATGCAGACTGGATTCAATTGAGTCACAGGAATTCTCTCCCCTGGTCTTGAATGTAACATCATATGCCAGAGACAACAGGAAGAATTTTTTTGGAGAAAGTCTCCTAGAAAGTTGATGAAATGGTCCTCTCTAAGATGCTACCCAAATGAGATACCCAAAGACACAGGACAGAAGGATTTGCAAATCTAAAATAAACTAGTGCTTGAATCATTCTTCACTTGATGTATTATAACAAGGGAAAGATAGTGTACAGCTCCAAAAAGAAAAAAGGGCTAGCACAGAGCAGAAAACATGCAGTTATCAAACTCAGCACTTAACAGCAGATAAGGCTGCTTGAAAGGACATACAATACAAGAGGAAATAGTTTTGCATGTGCAATCTTCTGAAAACAGCAGAAGGAAGAAAAAAAGGCCATGTCCATACTGGTAGCTAAACAAGGCCGACAACATGGGCTTGAACAGCAGAATGTAAGAGCCAGTAGCACCCAATGGCTAACATGCTCTCAGAGTACAGTTTTGACCTGGACAAACTAGCATTCTGCTGGAAACTGTGACCAGCCATTGCCTGGGACTGAACATATCACAGACCATTCTCAAAAGGCAGTTCAGTCTCAGACACCTTTTGGGGTTTTCGTTGTTGATAGGTTTGTGTGTGTCAGCTTCATGTCCACTGGGAAGACCGATTTCTTCTGACATAACCCAAAAAACTTCTTCAACACAGCCTGCCTGAGAAATTTTGCTCCAAGAAGAGAATTGCTCCCTTTTAGCCAGTAGACAGTCTCCAAAAATTACTTTAGTTATTATCTTGCTCCATATCTTTTTAACGAAGGCTCCTCCAAACAAAAGAAGTCTAGGCTGGGAGTCAGAGGTCTTATTATATCAAAGTACTGAGTTGCAGATAATTTGCTCCTTTTCTGGTTTTCAATCTCTTCTTCTGTGTAGAATGCCTCCAGTAACAGCCTTCACCATATCCTGTAGGCTCCTCCGTAACAGGTAAAGCCTAAATCAGGGAGAAAGAGGTTGTACTAGAAAAAGAAATCCCGCCTTGCAGCAAAGGGAAAGAAAAATATAACAGCAGGCTCAGCTGAGCCATGGAAATGCCTGCTTAGCTAGTAAGCCTGTTGATGATTGAGTGTAAGCTTTTTGCGGCAAAACTAGATGCAAAGACCCAAGCTTTGCACAACAGCGCTGACATGCAGCAGAGCTCCTATACTTAAAGGTGAAGAAATAAGCAGAATTTAATCTCTGATACCTTTTCAGGAAGTATGCAATGTAGGGCAAATTAATTAAAAGAAAAAAATTCAGAGGCATAGAGATTAAGCAATTTGGCCAAGCTCACGTGAGATCCATGGCACAGCCAAAGTCTTTGTTCATTTTCTCGGTCACTAAAACAGCTTTGCTTTTCTTCAGCTGTAAAATTCCATCCGTTAAAATTAAGCAGCAGTGCCAACATCAGTAGTACTATCATCATTGAGAGCAATAATTCTCTGTATAAACAATATCTCCTCCCATCTTTGGCTTCAAAACATGTTCATTTGAAGTCAGAAAGGCAGAAGTAGCTACTTGAATGTTTTGAACCTAATTTGGCCTTCGAATTAGTAACAGACCAGTAGAGCAATGGTATTGCTGCCTAAACACAGGCATTAATCAACAAAATGCCTTACTGTATTCAAAAAAGTGAGTTTTGAATTAAGCTTAGTTCTGAATACAAAGGTTATGAAATTTTAAAACAACAAACTGCACATGAGACTTTGTAGCAAAGAATGCATATTGCTTCCAAAACACAAAACAACAAACCAAGCTTTTAAATATTACACATTCTTATCAGCAAGGGACAGAGTGTTTGATCTTTGTTCTCTTCTGTATCCTAACATTTGATCTGACCTCAGAGAAATGAACTAGCTGCATAACAAGAGAATTTCATTCTACATTATACATATCTAATCAGTCTCTTAGAGCAAGTGAGACCTTAACCCAGAAACGAAACGATGAGACCAAGGGAGCTAATTATATGTACTAAAAAAAAAATATAATCTAAAAATCATTTTAAAAATGCAAAAAGTTGTGGACTCGTACAGAGGCAAGCAAGGAACTTGCACAGTCCTGCTTGCAAGTACTGCTACACTAACATATTCCTCAACAGGCATTTCGCTTCTGAAGTGCCAAAATGCTTGAATTGTGTATCTGTCTTTGCCTTGTCCATCATTCGAGAGAAAAACACCGAAGCTTCAATCTTTCAACAACAGTGAAGCAATTCTGCAAGGTCTGCCTCTGCCAGACTGAGGGAGCAGAGGCTGCTCCACCAAGAGCCAGGGACAGCTAGTCCTAGGGTGGCCACAAGAGGCTGTGCGAGAACTACGCAGAGCCCTCCCAGCAACGGCCGAGCTCCGATCCCAGCACGCCACCGCTCTGAAATGCTGAGCAAGTACAAAAAAAGCCTGACACGCTGTTTCCATAGTGCCACATCAACTTATTTGCAAGACCGCAGCTGAGACTATGTGCATTCAATTCTTTTCAGATGCATTCACAGTTAGTATTGGCCCACAAAGTTTACGGAAAGATCAGTGTAATCTGCTCTGAGCACCAGAGCAGCCCAAGCAAGGTACTGTTAAAAACAGCTGAACTATAAACTGCTTAATCACCCCCTCTGCAAATACATACTCCTCATTATTAGCTTAGAAACCTGTTTTTGAATGTTAAAGTCGGTATGATACAAAGCTAATCAGTAAAATGGCACCAGTGTCCAAGGGGATGTCACCTTGGGCTTCTCAGAACATCGTGCATATCTACTGGTTGGCACTCTTTAGAGATGGACTGCAGTACAAATTGGTTTTGTATCATGGCCTTCACGTTTTTATTTTGACCAGTCAATAAAGCACAGGAAGAGACAGGAAGGTCAAGAAGTGTAAGCACCAAACAAAAAAGTACTGAAAAGTTCTCTCACCCAATTCACTGTTGTCATCCACTAAAATAATTTCATGGAGAAGGTGTGCAGGAGTGCGATCCAGGACACTATGTACCGTGCGAAGCAGGGCAGAAAGTGCTTCGTTATAGAAACAGATAATAACACTGGCAGATGGCAGATCAGAAGGGTAGGACTTCTCTCTACATCTGCAAACAGAAATATATTAGATATTCTGATATGAAATCACTTCAAGTGGGATTTCCATAGGGCTAGGTCACTACTGAAACATCATAAACAAGAAGCAAATGTTAAGTGTGTAGGAAGAAACCCTAATTTGAACATAAAGAGCCCAGGCAAATAACTGCTAAAGTAGGGCTCAGCATAGTAAGTTACTCTCCACATAATGCAGACTTAAAATTAACATTGCTACTTGTTAGAAAACAGAAGATATGATGGATTGAGGTGGGAGTGAGAATGACAGATCCTCAAGACATAAACAAGAGAAAACACTAAGGGCTTGTTTCAGCTGTCAAAATACTGTCTAGTACCCTTGGGTAGCTCAGACATGTAGAAGAATGGCAAATATGATATGAGGCCTACAGAAAACCCACAACTTTATTGGCCAGCGGCTGGAGACAAGGTTGAATATCCCAGAATACCTCCAACGGTGCTAAATACCTGTTTAGAGAACCCAGGCTGGGATTCAGCCTGCAGATTAAGATTCTTAAGTCTAGTCACTGCTGTCACTGGAGTCCAGATAGCATTCAGCTCACCCAAAGGCTGACAAGAGCATTTTGTCAGCTGAAGAGCTTTGTATGCTCCATTAACTGTATTGAATGGATATCTGCTAATTATAATAAAAGCAGAGACAACTGACTAACATGAAGATGTTTAAACTTAGATAGCTGTATCTGCAAGCTGAATCCCACTCAAAGCAAATTTTGTCCCTACTTCTAAGACAGCACATTATCACAGATTAATGCCATTTGAAGATGCCAAGCACAATGGAATCCAATAAAAATAAGAAACTACAAATGAAAACCCAGAAGTATACAAGAAGAATCTTCATTGACTTGGAATGAACTTAGCTCTTGGGAGAGACATTACAGCAAGTACAATTCATTACATTTACCCACACCAGAGAAACCACTAGAAAAACAGATGCAGCATTATTTATTTTTCAATTCAATCTTGAGTTTTTTTGTTGTTGNCATCAGACAGATTATAGAAAAAAAAATCTGCTTTTAATAGAAAGTATTCAGAGTAGTGCAATCCAGATACCAAGCAAGGACTTTAACTAAGAAACAGAGAGCCTTTGTCATCATTCTTCTGTCTTCTCCTCTGTAGGCTTACAACAAATGTGAAACAGTACATGAGTTGAAAGTCTCTCATTAACTTGGGCACTGAGTTAACTTTCATAGGTACCAAACAGAGTTATACCATCTCTTGTGGTACAGTACTGAGTATCTCAAAGTGAAGCTTTAAAAAATAAAAATACTATAGGATGCTTTAAGTTAACTGAGTACCCAGCTAGCAAGATGAAAGAGACATAGGATGTGTAATCTTAATATTGCTGGAAAGAAAGTTTGATTCCTAGGTCTTTTCCACGTTGACTTTTATTTAAAGTATTATTTTCGGGATCTCGTTTCTATCAAAATAGCTGTCTGCCAATCCTACTACTCACAGAAATTAAATTAATATGATAAAAGTTTGAATAAATATATATCCAATCTGGTTCTTCATTAAGCATTCTTAAAGTGAATTAAGGATCGAAAAAAAAACCCTGTTTTCAGGGAGTAGCAGGCTGTCTTTTTTCCTGAAGCCTGGTTCCCGTGGGGCTTTACCTGTGACATACCTTTTCCAGCTTGCAAAAATTTTATCTCCAGAAACTATATTCAGTCAAAAAAGACAGCAGAGACCAAAAAATAAAAATCCTGACCTCAAGCACTCCTGTTTAAATAGCTGAAAATCTACCTTCAGCAACACAGGATGCTGAAAGAGAATTTAACAGAAACGTAATACCAAAAATGTTAAATACTACATCAGGTATAACGTGAGTAATAAGTCCTTGAGCACATGAAATTACACCATGTTCTCTCCAAAAACTATTACATACTTTGTGTCTCTTGTATCAGGCACCTCCCTGTGGTATCCCAGCCGATTACTGATAAGCATATTAAAAGCATGCTTCTGATAGCCCAAGTCTCTGACTTCCTGATCTTCTTCATTAAAAATCATTCCTGCAAAAAAACATGACAAGATCAGTTAAAAGGCTCAAAAATATCTTTTGGAAACAATCAAGGATTGAAATGTATGCTTTAACCTCCCCTAAAACCCATTATGTTCTCCAAAAATCCCTCTTGATTTTGCAAAGTGTATTTTTGCGCAGCTATGTTACCCCTCACAAATAGGTAGTACTTATGAGTAGCCCCTGCAGCTATAATAAAATGAAATCATTCTCCAAAGACTGATGGCTCCATTGTGTTTACTGCCTAACCAGATACTCCCTTCACTTAAATGGCCTCTAATTCTTCACACCACCTAAAAAACAGTATCAGACAAGCAACAGAGGATAGACTTTGGCACACAATGCATCAGCATCTAGCCATACAGATAAAGAGTCCATAATGGGATTTTTGAGAGAGAAAATACGTTTACAATGGCAGAAAAAACCCTCACAATAGCAGCTCCAATTTCACACAGTTTTCTCCAGTCTGCAGTAACATAAAAATAGCTATGCAAAAATTGTAAATTTCTTGTTTATATCACCAGGGACTTCGACAGCAAGTAAAATAGCAACAGAGCTAGCTGTTCCTCTATTGATTATTTTAGCAGAAGCATCAACTGTTGCTGAGCACAGTGGAGCAGAGGCAGGAACTGCTGGTTTAAATAAGTACACTGCTAGAGGCCAAGGTTGAAATCCTCAACGCCGTCTTGCCTGCTGTGTGTGACTCAGTGCCACGGGCTTCTCTGTCACTCAGCCATATACTCACCAGTGTGAATAGAAACAAAATATTGTGATAGAACTGTTTAGGTTGGAAAAGACCTTTGAGATCATTGGGTCCAACCATTAAACTAGCACTGCCAAGTCCACTACTAAACCATCTGGTGCTTCACTCAAATCTTCCACAGAAAAAAAAGGAGGGAGAGGAGGGAAGTGGTAGCCACCAGCTGTGTCTGCTAGCCACTTCTGCAACAATTCAGGTAGCAGAGCAATGACTTTTTATTGTCTCTGTTCTGCTGGCTGCACAGAATAAGATGCCCGTGTCCTCTGCAGCTATTATCAAGCTACAGAAGCTATTTCACTGAAATTTCAGTAGAAGTGAGCAAGGATCATGTAATTTATCTCCTTCCACCTTGCCCATCATCTCCACATGGTTCAAAATATCCAGAAAATAATTAACAAGGGGGTTCCTCATGCACATACTCCCATACATCCAGGATAATATGTTTCATAGAATCATAAACTAATTTAGGCTGGAAGGGACATCTGGCCTAATCCCCTGCCCAAAGCAGGTCCAACTAGATGAGGTTGCTCAGAACGTGTCCAGTTAAATTTTGAAAGCCTCCAGTATCTCCAAGGATAGAGATTCTATCACCTCTTCATGTCCCTGTTCAAGTATTTGTCACCATCACACTGAAAACGCTTTTCCTCTTATCTAATAGAAATATCCTCCTTGTTTTAATTTCTTATCATAATCCCATGCACGTCCAGAAAGAGCCTGGCTCTATCTTTCCTACAGCCTCCCATAACGTTGCTGTTGACAGCAATAAAATCTCACCCCTTAGCCTTCTTTCTAAGGCAGAATAAACCCAGTCCTCTCAGCCTCCCTTCATACCTCGTGTTCTCCAGTTTTCAACAGCTATGCAAAAGCCAGCTGAGCTCAAGCCCAGAGAAAACGAGACGGGTTAAAAAACACAACAGAAGAAAAGATCGTGAAAAAAGTTTTGAAGCTTTCTTCCCTTTCAAACAAGTAGTCCTGGTTGGCCTTCAGAGCACAGCTGTGTCTCTACCAGCTGTGTTTCAGCAACAAAGCCTACCCATAGGTACAAGATGACCTTCTAGAGGGAATTCTGCGAATCCACATTCCCACTATTTGCATTTCCCACCATGTCGCTTTTAGTCTTGAATACAGCAATGGGAATGCAGCTGCACTATCAAACACTTCAAGGGTAGACACCTTGACATTTTTGCAGGACCAAGCAGGAAGTGCTGGGTAGTGATATCTGCAAGAGACGTGGGATACACCCACATAGTGTGTCTTGTGGTGACTGACGCTATCATGCTCACAGAAGAGTGCTCCCACGGTGGATAAGCTGCATCACAGGAGCAGGAATGAGGTCTGTTCACAGTGGCAGTGCCACTCTTCCAGCACCAGCGGTCTAAAGGGGTAAGTCAGTCCCCCTTTGAAACACATGCACTTCCAAAGTAAGGTCTCCAGCTTGTCGATTCAGACACCCACCTCAATCATTTGTGCATACTCAGTGCCACAGTAACACTGTGCCACTGGGCCAACTTAAACCATTTTCTTCATACAAAGCACGAGCTTAAGAAACACATATCAAATGTTTCATTCTACAAATCTACAAAATCCATAGCCAACCACTAACTACTTTTTTCTGATCTTCTAAATATAGATAAGAGGGAGTGCTATTATTTTTAGAACATTCTTATGAAGAACAATATCCAAAAAGCATGCAAAATGCTTGAAAGATTTCAGTTCAAGCAGCAAATAGAAGCCCTTGGAAAATAAGGGCTTTGCAATCGAACCATCAGTTTAGACTTTACCTCGGCAGCGTTATGTGGCTATCACAGATTAATAAAAGACAGATTGTCCTACCAGATGACAGTTTGTCTTTGGCTATCGTATGCCAACTTTCTTTTCATTTTTTTTTTTTGCTTTGCATTTTTATTACTGCCCTACCCTAGATAGACAGGAAGCCCTTTCCTGCAGCACCTGATCTAATTCTAACAGAGCGCCAGCCGTCTCCTGATGATTCATGTAGAATTTATCCTGGCACTATAATTCCTCTTGGCTTTCACCAACCAAACCAGTTACTTCGTTTGAAGATCAAGGGACTTCTCAGTTAAAAAGCTCCGATTTCTTTCCTGGCCCATACTGAATAGTTGGAAGGAAATAGCCACCTCTGGACTGGCCTTCGCCTCACTTGGCTCTCATGCTTTTTGCAGTGAATTGATAAACATTTAGTAATGCCACAGGGCAACATGAATTGGCATTTTTCCTGCATGCTCACACAGGTCTAATGACCAACCCAGAAGCTGAAGTTTGGTAAAGTTCTATAAACTCTTGAAGCTGGTGATCCAGCATTCATCCAAAGTAATGACAGAGGACTTCAATCAGATATGAGTATTAAACTCCCGGCCATGAAAGGTACTATGCCATAATTCCCAAAGCAGCAGACACTGATACCACAACACTCAACATCTGCCTCCAGACTTAAAGCAAGTTTGCAGGCCAGTATGCAACATGTCTCAGTTTGCATATCTGAACATGACAGCAAACACTGAGCTGTATGCAGTTAAATATACAAGCAGTTAAATATACAAAGCGTTTTAGTTTGGAAGGCAAGTTTGGAAGACAAACCCAAATCATCTCATTGATGAAATATGCTCCAACAAAACACGCAGACCTTGTTGGTGCAAAGTAAGCAGGATTTGGCCCTAACCACTGTCATCTCAATAAATCTTTCACTGTAATTTGTCCCACACACATTTTTTGTAGATGATTTCATACTCCAAGGATATTCTCCAAATCAATGGGTCCTCTTCATTGTGTATTGTTATCAAGCCATCTTTAATTACTGCACATGAGTAGAGTTTCTCTTTGTCTAATAAAAGTTCAGTTATTTGAGCCCAGTCAACATAGGGGTAAGATATGAAACAAGTGTACACTGAACCTTCCAAAAGTAAGAACTACACCTTGCTATAATCCCATCCTCCACATTAGCACTTACACAGCACAGCTGTAAATGTTAGGAATAGTGTATTTTGGATTAAACACAATAGAATACATTTGAAGTCATTCCTAATGAAGAGAGCCACTAGTACCACCTGCATTTAACAAACAAAAGTACTTCATTACACAATTTTCCCTGCAATCCTTTAAAAAACAAAACAAACAAACCTTAATATCTCATTTCTTCTCCTGTTTTAATAATTTTGTCACCAAAATTACACTGAAATCACTGAAAATTGCTTACCCATTTCAGGAGAGAATTCCACCTCCCCCTTAACTGGGTCCTGTACATGATTTCCAAGAGGATTTCCTATCTTACTCTCTTTCTGTTGCAATTCAGGTATATGAACAGGCCCCCGTGTAAAACGGGGGTAGAATTTTTTTGGAAATGGCCTCTGAGGTTCCAGCCCCTTGACGGGCACATTCTTGAAGGATTGGTTCTCTTCACTGAAGTTGAAATAAACAAAGAGCAGAAGTGTCCAGGTCACGGATGTGAAAAGGCACCCATAGCAGAAATAGCGAAGTGTGACACTTCCCATTGTAGACTTAGCATCGTTGAGGACCCATTCTCAATTACCTGAAAGAGAGTGAAAGCACACATTTTGAGTGCTGCCTGTTTCCTCATCAGGTCTGTACATTAGGAAATGCATTCTATAGGTTGCTCTTCCATTAAATGATTTTTGGAACTTAAACTTTCAGCATAGACCTTAAGAATGAAATCCCTTTTCACTTTCCCATTCAAAAACCAAACATGACCAGTTTGCACAATCTGTGTAGATACTACTGCTTTAAAACATGAAGCAAACAATCACTAAAAGCCCAGTGACACATCATAATTAAAGGTAAAAATGATTATTTTTTCCTCATAATACTTATATAATTATCTCTCTTCCACAACAGTACATTCCTTGTATGCCTGCATTCATTTAAACATATCACTATTTAATTAAATATATTACACACCGGGAACTGATTCTTCACAGAATCACAGAATGGTTAAGGTTGGAAGGGATCTCTGGAGGTCAACTTATCCAACCCTGTTGCTCAAGCAGAGCCACCTTGAGCCAGTTGCCCAAGAGTATGTCCAGACATGTCCTTTTTTGTAGTTCAGGTCCTATCCTAAAGCATGGAATAAGAGAGCACAGACTCAAAAAGCTACATAGTTCAGTCCTTCTTTCCCCAAATTTAGGAACAGCCATCATGAGCATCCCAGAAATTTCAGAAATCATGAGGTGCAACTTAACATCACAAAGCACCAAGAGAGTCACGTGTACAGATACTCTACTCTGCAGAAAGGAAGGAAACAGATACGGGATAGAGAAAGAATTAAAAGGTCCAAGGTCATTTACTGGGTTCCTGCAGGCCTCTGCAGACTCCAGAAGTGCTTCCATACTCCCTGGAGAAGATGCCTACTTAGAGCTGGAAGGAAGCAGCCTAGAGTTTTACTTTAGGCACCCATCCACTAACACAATTTCCCCCAAGCTATATTGAAAATTACTATCGTAAGCAAATCCCTGAAGTGAAGCACATGAAGTTGGTGATGACATTTTATTTATGGCCCAAAACAATCAGGTAAACTTTCCAGAGTTTCTCAAATCTAAAAAAGGCTCCAAAAGAAAAAAAAAAAAAAAAACAAACCCAAAACTACACAGCTCAGTTCCCAAAACTGAGAAAAACACTAACTCAAAGAATTAGATTTCTCTCATTATCTAATCACAACAAATTCTTTGCATAGTAACAAAAAGTTAGAAAACTATTTAATCACCTTTTAATTAGCAAAACATTTCTTTAAGAAATTAAAGTATTGGGGTAGGAGTCAAGGGTTTACGCTGATGCATTTTTCAGACTTCTCAAAAGTCAGAAACTACCAGAAGTCTTCAGGTCAGCCTGGCAAAGAGCAAACATTTATGAGTATAAACAGATTATTCCCTTCTTAATATGGAAAACTACTAAACAGAGGTAGAAGGTGTTCACGATCCCAAAGAAACCTATTAAGATCCCACTTATTCTGGCAATGTAATGCTGAGTCCTAAGTGACTTGCATCCAAAAAGAATACATGTCAAAATTCAAACTCATATTTCCCAGACTTCAGCAGGTCATTGTCTCCCTTCCAAAAATAAAATATCCAAAAAGTAACATAAAGCAAAAATCCCCAAACTTTCTCAAAAATAATTTACCCATTAGTCTTACCATGTCAAACTCCCTCAGTTCTGCAAGGCAACAATCTACACAGCGGTTAAGCCCAAGGAGCTTAAAAAGGTCTTAAACGGGGTTTAAATCTCATACTGACCCTGTGCATAGAGACGAATTGTATGCTCTGTGAAACAGGTTCTTTCTCTAACACTGTCGCACAGAAATCTTGCCGCTTAACTGTAGGGCCATGAAACTAGCCAGGCAACAAATGCTCTGGGCATAGAAGTGATTAAAAAACCCCCTCATTCTAGCTAGCAGAATGGGTTTACCAGTTGGAGAGGTACAGACCACCAATCCCCAATGCCTTATTCCCTGTGCGAACAGTGGTCAGTGATCATAGCAAGGCAAATCCAGGCTCAGAAAGAGAATGCAAGGCTGCAAAGGAGCAAGATTAGATAAACAGTTATATCCTCTAATTATAATAATTCTTCTTGCCAGACAGTCTGCAGCCAATTAATACTTATCCATAAAAGCAGATCTGAGCGCTTGCCAGGGTTGTTGTTTTTTTTTTTTTTTTTGCACAGCCACAAGGAGGTCATCTGCTCTAAGACTTGTCCAAGCCTAATATACTGCTCCTCAAAACCTGCTAGAGTTGTTTTTCCATTCACTATGGTAACACAGACGCACAATCCTAACATCATGGTACACGCACTTACATTGTGGAACAGAATTGTTCCAATGAGATAAAAATTACTATAAAAGAGAAGGAACCTTCTCATTTCAGACCTGTTTAAGGATACATCTACACTGCGGCTTGCACAGGAAAATGAAAGATAACCCTTGCTATCTCAGGTAACAGCAGGAAGACAGGCACACAGAGCAGGATTCATCACAGACTAAGTGTTTCCCCAGCTTTTTGCATCTCTTTTACAGCTCAGAGCTCCACCTTTCTGCTGTGGCACTTCTAGGCGTACTCAAAGTTTGCTGTGACTGACATCAGTCATACTCAGATTAAAGAGGAAGGGATGAATTAGTAATCACCAGAGTGAAAATATTGCCTTACATCCCTCCCATCTCCAGAAAGCCCTCTGACCAGGCTGAAAGCACACACTTGGTTACTGTTACAATGGCAATAAATGCAAACCTGAGCGTGATGTTATTTCCACATGCTCCTTGCTAGAGCAGAACTGTTTCACCTTCTTTACCCCTCCTTCACTGTTTTGCAGTTTTGTAGAAGGATACAAAGGTTGAAATACTGCATCTAAATCGAATGGCAGAACCTCCACAATGCAGAAAACTAGGCCCTTTCAATAGCTTCCTATTCAACCAAGACATTTGGTAATACATTTGGCAGGAAAATACAGACTCACTATTTTCTTTAAGTAGCAAATGTTTTGTTAGACACTTACTTCTAAAGGCAGAATGGAAAAAATTTAAACCCTGCCTATGAAAAGCACATTGAGGCTTACTAGTTTACTTTATTCACTAACACTGTCCTATGGACGTGTGTGGCATTTACACAACCACTGTCCTATGGATTTCAACCACTTCTACCACTTAAGCAGCCACAGAAGTCACAATCTGCGTCAGAGCTGCGCACTCCAGTTTTAGACTGACCATGACTTCTTACAGATGTGCTTTAGCAAAGAGGCCACAGTAGATTTTCAAGTCCTGAGCAATGCCAGTCCTGCTTGGGACCTGCCCTGAGGAACCAAGAGAACCTTTCCAGCCCTATCTATACAAAGTACAATCACATCAATACATCTCCACCTCTGCTCAGTATACCAAGAAACAAGTATCCCTTCACTCATTTCAGCATGCAATGAAAAAATAACCACTTTGATACATACCAGAGGGAGGGAGGGCAGAATACTTAAACTGGTCACAAGGACCCAGGAGGAAACACTCCGTTCAGAGGCAGCCACTTGTCCCTCGATTCTTACCTCATCCGTCTCCCTATCCATGACCTTCTTCTACAAGCCATCTAGACACAGCGAATAAAAGCCTCACCCTGTCCAGACTCCTTTGTTCTCCAGTTCTGTGAAGTCTCCTCGGAAACATGCTTTGCCAATTTACCCAACAACTGTTGGACTGCCTGTGCATGGTCACGATACCCTGATGATTGTCTTAAACATCCATCCTCTCCCAGTTGGTTTCTCCAAGCAGGATTCTGAAACTCAAGCAAAGCCAAGCCATTCTTCCCCCCCCCCCTTTTTTTTATTTAAATGAAGACAAGCTGTTCCTGAATACAGGAGATGCACAGGATACGCCTTTCAAATCCAAAGTATTAGCATCTTTCTCAGCCCTGATATAATCTGTTTTTCTCATGCAGCATGTGTGTTTTTAACTCAACAGCTCTAAAGCTCTGCTAATGCAAGCAGAGCTAGCAGGTTTGAACTGTTAGATAAAAAAAACTTAAATCAAAAAACCAGAATTGCATTATCCAGATAATAATATCAATGAGCTCATAAGAATAATTTTCACATATGCAATAAATACAGTAAAACTGAGTCCAGTCACCACTAAATTGCTGTTTAGACAGTATAGTTAAAACCCATTTCTATTTATTTATTCAAATGCATACAAAAATACTAATTGCTGTTAAAAAAATAATCTACGACTTAAATATTTCAAGAAGAATTGCTTCATAATACTGTTCCTCAATTACTGGTAATTGAGACTAGGCTTGAAGGGTCTATTGTGTTTCTCCCCTTCATTTCTGAAAAGCAACACAGCTGCCAAAAGAAAGTTTCCAAAATACCTCAAACAATTCTCTTTCCCAAAAATGCATGTAGTGAAGAACATCCAGAATGAACAGAAGACATTTTCTCTCCCTTGGCAATACAGGAGCTTTCACAGCAAATAATAAATGATAACACCTTGAAGTATTTTACAAGCATTCATTCACATACACAACATGCTAGCGATACATGGAGTTTATGGAGAGGTATACTTTGGAATCCACAGATATTTTAACATGACAAACAGAAATCACTCAAGGTGACAGCATCTCCTGCACCAGGAAATTGCAATCCATTTTGGAGGCAACAAGGGTGACCAAGAAAGGAAAAAAATTATCTTAGAAGCTGCCCCAATCAGCATCAGCTCAGGAGAGACCAAGACTGAAAGGCACACTGTATCGAGAATTTGTAACCAAATATTCTGCCTTTCAGTCTCTCTCTTGTTGCTCTGTTTTGACTGCCATATATTTATTGCCTGATAGTTTTCAGACTTTGGCAAAGCCTTGGAACTGAGTTTGCAGACCCACATGCCAGAAATGCCACGAGTAAAATTCTCCTCTCCAGTTTCCATGAATTCCAGTACAGAAGTCTCAGTTCCTTGCACAAGTAGTAAATCATTGATTTTTTTAGTTTTTTTATTTTGAAGAGAACTATAAAAGTTAAATATTAGTAGCTTAGTAAAAGTCTCTGAAAGTCAATCAATTGCAAAGCTGAAAAAAATAAACCTCCAGGAGCAAACCTGCCAGATTTGAGCTTCCATAATTACTGTGCCATACTGTTTTCCATGTCACACCAGCTTCTTGTAGCATCCTTACACCACCAGCATGACATTCATTTCATACATCAAACCCAGAAACATTTACATTCATTTAATAATTGGCCCAACAACGATACAACTCTGTTCTCCCAGACAGCCTGGGAGAGCTTGTCATTAGTAACCTGTGCAGCTCTGACTAACACTGGCCCAATGTGTTAGTGTTCAATATTTTTAATGAAAGAAAAAATGTCAACTACATTTCACAATATTTTGGCTTAAAGAGCAAAAGTAGCTACAGGCTCTATGACCAGCCACTGCTTAAACACTGACATCTGCTTGGATTAACCTCAACAGTTTAGTAAACACACCGTATGACTAGATATTTCATGACTGTGCCAAAACTCATGTTTGTCAGAGGTCAAACAGAGGATCAGATTAGCCTCAAGATTTTTGAAATAGGAGTAAGAATTATTTGAGAAAACCTTAAAGTCTGCTTGTAGTTTTTCCAAGAACAGCTTTTCTTAAAAAAAAAAAAAAGAAAATTAAGACAGAGGTACAACTCATACTACTCAGATTTCCTGCAAGACTGCCTGTGTATTTTGGACCTATATTAAGGGAAGGAACAGATGTGTATAATCTTCATTTCTAAAGAGTATTCTAGTAAAAAAAACCCATTAAACTAATTTTATCTTTCTACAGAATATTAGGATAATTGCTGCATGACCTTCTACAGACACTTTTAATTTTTATTTAGTTATTTATTTTGGGGGGAAAACCCCAAGAAGATAAAGTAATACTACTTGGAAATGCAATTTTGCTCTTTTAATAGCCTTAACTCTTTCTTGGCCTCCAAGATGTTATATCTACCATCGCTCTCCTTCCATCAGCATGAACAGGCTTTCCTATTTTCTTGTTGAATCACTAGCAAACAGCAGCACTAACAGTACAATGAACAGAGGCTGGATTAGGAAAAAGTAGTACTCCAATAATACACTTATCACACAGAGATGCCATTCACAGTAGCTTCCATACATTCACGAGAATATTTTTTCCAGGCATTGCAACCAGTCTTAAGGGAAAGTCACAGTTAACCAGCAAGATGAAAAACAGACACCTTAGGCAGCTTTTGTTTCAGACTCCAACACACATCACTAGGAGCAACATCCATCAAATATACATTCAGAACAAAAGCCGGAGATATTTCCAAATAAAAGCTTAGTGTTTCATGTGCTCCAGAAGCTAAGCGCCAACCCAATTTAACTCCTTATAAAAAACCCTCTCCTACTGTATTGTTTTAGTACTAAGTTGGATCTACCTGCCAGTTTGTTTTTAATTAAACACAAACATTAATTTTTGACCTTACAGAAGGGATGGGTCATTGTACTTTATGAATTAAGTGGCTATTTTCAACATGATATAGGCAGGTAACTACTCACGTAAAGAAAGGTTGGGCCTATAGGAACTTACCTCGTGACATTCAGCAAGGACAAATGCTAAGTTCTGCACCTGGGACAGACGAACTCCCTGGCCGCTGACACAGCCTGGGGAACAGCTCTGCAGAGAAGGACCTGAGAGGTCTGGCTAAACACGAGCCAGCAGTGCGCCCTTGCAGTAACAACAGCTGACAGCATACAGGGTTATCAATGGGAACACAGGCAGCTGACTGAGGGATGCAATTATACCACCCCATGCAGCACTCACAAGACCATAGGCATAGTACTGTACCCAGTTTGGGATTTGCTAGTACAAGACAGACATCAGTAAACTGGAGCGCGTTCAGTAGAAGGCCACCAAGATGGTCATGGGCTGGAACACTTGCCCTGTAAAGAGAAGCTGAGAACGCTGGGCTTCTTCATCCTGCAGAAGAGACGGCTTTGGGGGGTACCTAATAGCAGCCTGCTGCTACCCACAGGGATGTTATTGAGAAAACAGAACCAGGCTACTTAGTGAGGTGCAAGGTGGGGGAATGAAAGAGTTAAAAAAGACTAATGTAACTGCAGTCACAGCAACCCTCATTCACAGAAATATACTGTGGACCACAGGCTGTCCTCTTGCATAAGATCACTGTTCCCATTCATTTTAATGAGATGACACACTAAGATCTATTTTTAATTAGCCTCTGTAAGTCACTTCTAAATGCAACTTTAAAAGCTCTGAGAGCCAACAGTTTAGTCATTTCAGCACAGCTATACAAATCCATGTCATACCACCTAAAAAATCCTCCTGGAAAGAATACAAAATTTTAATCAACACTTTACAGATAAATAATCTTAAAATACCAATAGCGTTCACTATACTTTATAGATAAATAAAGGCACGTAGATAGACTACTTGCATGGATTGTTGAAGACCTAAGAAACTATACTATGAGTATACTAAGTCTGAAAAGCATGAAGTGTTTTAGGAAAAAATTAAAAATTCATCTTCTTTATGTCTTTAGGTTCTCACCCCTCACTACTTTACCCCTGTCAAATGACTCACTTATATACTCATTTGTGTTTCAGTTTTGGACTTTAACCAGTGATGTCTAAATATTGCATACTATCATTTTTAAGTCTGTGGACTATATATTGAAACGCCTCCTCTAGGAACACAACTTTGCTTATCAAGCTTTTTGGAATTTCTCAGCTCCAGTAAAAAAGCTTTTCTTAGCAAGCTGTCATACCAGAGTGAATGCAAATACTTTAGCATTTTTATAATAAAAATGTGAAGTTACTTCTTTACCCACCTCACTTTAAATTTTCTTTAAGGGAGCATTTGAAATGATCGTCTGCATTAACATCTTTCACCTCTTTGTCTACAGGAAGACATACTAGTTTTTTTCCTTACTGATAAAGGACACCTTTCTCCCCACATAATCCTCCTCTCCAACGAGTGAGAGTATTTCACAAGGGTTCTCATTTAAGGACACAATTTTAATGGAAAAAGCAGTTACAAGTTTTGGAAAGAAGTTTCATAAGAGTCAGGATCTCATGTTAACAAACAACAGAAAAGAACACCAGTTTTAGTTACAACTAATACTGCATCAAGAAAAGTAACTTAATAGTCCAGTCTGATTAGAGAAAGCAAGTACACTTGGATTAGAAACATGAGCTTACCAAAATCCTAGTGCTCAATACTGAGTAAATAAGTGCTATACAGTAGACGGTTTCATACTGCTGCAGTGTCCTCATTCCCCAACCCCGCAAAAGCTCCTGGTTTCCCAAAGCACAACTATATGCACAGAATTATCTATCCCCCAAACAAATGTTGCACCATAGGGCTGCTTGGCTGGATGTTACTTTAAGTCATCTGGCACATAAATACATGCCATGCCTTTCATGGAGTCCTAAAAATACCTTCTTCCTTTTCATTGCTAATAAATACTTTATTCCAATTGAAAGAGTGAGATTTTCTTTTCATTAGGAAAATCAGTTCTCAAGGAAGCCAGAACGTTCATGTACTGTCTCAAAAGAAAGATGCATGCATTTTGTAATACAGCCCTTTCTTTTTCCCATATAGCTTAGAAAACAACAAGATTAAAAAACCCACACTGGACAACTTCTTTTTCAATGTATCTCTCTCACTTTACAGAGCCATGTTTCTAAATATTAGTTTAACAGCACTCCAGCACTATATACAGTTGCAAAATGTAAGAGAGCTTACAAGGTCAGCTACACACAAGTAAGCTGCATAATACCTTTTCTAAATGTTTCAAATCTACTTAGCTGTTCCTTGCATTTTATGTCTGCAAAGCTCACCAAAATAACAGTGAAAAATACAGATGCATGCAAAATAACTAGGTAAGACACACTTCTACATGAACAGCTGAACAGAAGAACGCTCACCTTTTTCCAGAAGAGTCGGCACTAAAGAAGCAGTGCAAGGTTACATAGTGAAAACACATTTACTGCAGTAGCAGTCAAATCCAGTTGGTGTCTTCATTCTCAGTGAACAAACGCTGAGCCTGAAACTTAACACTTTGTTGCTGAGTACTGCTTGCAAGTCCTAACTGGGAATGGGGTAACAAACACAAGCTTCTCTATGACAACAGGCTAATTTGGATGGGTCTTAGGACATGAATGCTGCAAGGTTATTTCTCATTTAACTGCATACAGTGCCCCAAGAACACCGATCTATTTTTCTCTGCTTGGGTTTTTTTTTTTCCCCCATCTCTCTTGGGTTTGGTGGTTTTTTTGTTTTGTTTTGGGTTGGGGTTTTTTTGGGGGGGTGGGGTGGGGTGGGGTTTTGGGTTTTTTTTTGTTTTGTTTTTGTTTTTTAAACTGATGCATGATCCATATGGATCCATGGATCTGGCGGCATAAACAAGAATGGTCATTTTACTGCCACTCACTAGAGAAGCATAACCAATCGGTATATTCCTAAAGCATTCTTCATCAAAGTATCAACGGATTAGACCATAGTAATGCTAGAGAAAATTATTATTAAGTTGTATACAAATTTCAATTCTAAGAATTCCTTTACTCCTCATTTTCCAAATCACTAGTAATTTTACAAAAATTCCACATTTTGACTGAAATTTTGTAGGTATGCTTTTTGTTCATCTTAAGAAATTTTCATCAAAAGTGCTTTGGGCTTTTTTCCAGTCTTCTACAAGCAAAGTGAAAACACATTTTCCAATTCTAAAAAAAAAAAATAAAAACTCAGACTTCATTTGTACAGCCCTCCTGCCAAAAAAGCTGGCAGCTAATTCAGCAACAAAACAGACCTCACTGAAGTACTTTTGAGTGGGACAGTGGAAACTGGGGTTGACCGGTCTAAATTTTAAACCTGTGACTGCTGAACATGGGCATTGCATTTTGCACAAGTTTTTTCTGCAAATTCCAGCTCTGCAGTTAGCTCCAAGCAGACATCCACCCTCCACTTGCACAGAACTCAGTACTGAAATCAACAGCTGTATACAAAAAAAATACATAAAAGACATTTGCAAACTCAGACTAGAAACTTTAAGAGACTATACCTGGACATGTTTAAAACACAGAGCTGCTGCAATTAAGTTATTATTAGTACTACAGAATTGAAAACTGTCTTAATGAGAATGGTCACACTGCATCTTATTCTATAGCATCAGATTAAAGAATTCATAGACCTCCAAGCTTACTCCCCACAAATCATACAAGTCTACTTAATTTCTCTTTACCTGCAGGGTTTTCCTTTCCAATATGCAGAAACTTACATAAAAATACAATGGAAGTGCTGGTTTTGGATCCCAGACAGGTTACATTCACTTACAGTCAGACATCAGAAATTGCCACAGTGAGACAGCACTGGCCTCTCAGCTACTTGCTGTAGCATTGCAGTCCATCCTTGCAACTTAGTTTGATTAGCCTGGGATCAAACACCTTTATGGAGCCTGAGTAACTGATATTAGCATACATAAACATCATTTGGGTTTGGTTTTGGGGGATTTTCTTGTTTTGTTGTGGGTGTGGTTTTTTTTAAAAAAAGAAGATGGAATGTAGCACAAGAACTGTGAGTGAGGTTAAAACAAGTTACAGTTTAAATCCCCACACTGCCTGATAGGAAAGTATTTAACTAACTCCAAACTGCTTGGAGTTCTTAACTCCTGTTATGTTTCTCCACGCTATTAAAAGATGGCACTATCTTAGAGATTTCCTCAATACCTCATGTCCTAACTGAATTTTCCTCGGTGGACAGCCATTATTAAAAAAAGTAGAACTGAAAGAAATACTGAAAGCAGGCGTTGAATTGAATTCAATGTCCATTTGCATTTCTCATGTCCAGAAACAAAGGTCACTTGGAGTTTTTCACTCCAAGCTTTAGCACAGACTCCACAGTATCCATGCCATTTGGAACAGCAGAGGCATAGGACTTTAATTTTTCCCAGTGAGGAATTCTTCCTCAGAAAGACCAAAACACCCTGCAATCTTCTTGCTTTTGGATCCATTTTCTCAACAGAAGTTTGAAGTAGTTTCTCTGCATGAGTTTCTCTCTACTACTCTCATTTCTCACTTATGTCTCCAGCCATTAACATAAGACAGGAATCCTAAGGATATACACCTATTACGTGTCCTTGCTTCAACTCAATGACTGAACCAGGACACCTGTATAGTTATCAGATTGACCTGTGGAACATTCTGGTTGAACTATTTGCTTTGCTACAGATTTTGATGAAATCCTCTGCAACTCACTGTCTAAGCTCCCACCTATAAAAACTGAATGATGCGTTAAGGCAAATACATCAAAGGTTCTGAGGGCACAATAACCAGAAAGGATACAAATATCAAGCAGAATTCTGGGTTAGAGCAGCAATAACTCATTTCTTCTGCTCCCCTAGCAAGTCTATTTCTAAATTATACTAGCAAACTCTTGTTTGCACTCTTCTCTCTTTTTCCTTTCCTTAACACAATACAGTAATAGTAACAAAGAGGTATGTTTCTAGTACAACCATACCTACAGACGGAGTCAATGAAAACACTTTCACTCACATATCTAAACTAATCTAAGCTATCAATTTAATATAAGATTATCTTGCTAAATATTGTATTTGACAATGGGGTATGGAGTGTGCCACATATGTAAGTAAACAGACCTTCTATTAGCACGCTTCTGAAAAAGAACATTTTTTGTAGACATTAACTGTCCAAATAAAGATATTTTACAGTCTGTGAGGAGAGCAAACTTCTGTACGTTATGCCAAAAATTAATTTTCTTTGTCTTTCATTCTCTTCTACATGATCTTACAGACACAATTCTCTCCTTCTCCAAAGAAATCCCTTTGAGGAAAGAGTTGCAGACCACTCCTTTTCCATCCCCTGTTGGTCTGTTCTACTTATCTACTGCCAATGTTTCTAATGGGAAAACATACTCAGGATTTTGATGTTGAAATCAAGGATGTTGCAACAGAATGAATAGCAGATCAAAAATATATTTTCCCACTTCACTAGGAGCCATGCTTTCCAACACACTGCTAGCACAGAAGGTTAGCGTGCAATCCAAAACTTTCAAGTCTTCTCTTGCTTCACAGATGATGAGTCTCAGCGTCTGCTGACGCAAGAGATAAGAGATTCATGTTAACTGACAAAGTTAAGGTATTCCAAGAAACAGAAAACTAAAGAAAGCACTTCTAGAAAGCAAATTCACTAACAAAGAGAGAGAGAGGTATCAAGAGAGTCAGTGACATAATTTGTTCTTGATGTTACACTCCAGAATTAGCAAAATAGCCAAAATACCTATGAAGATTTAGTCATAAGGAGTTGTGTATCAAAACAGGATAGTTTCATGCTTCCTGGAAAATGATCCGTTTTAATTAAGGCCACCTCCAAGGTTTAAAGCATCTAATTCAATCCTTGTCTGCACAAGGAAATCTGTGTTATTTAGCCAAGCAACATTTGGATGGTTTTACATAAACTAAAAAGAAGACCTCTATGAACATGCTGCTAACATTCATTAAGTATTTGCTTAAATCAGTTTGACACATAGCAATCATTTACTGAGGTACCTTCTTTTAGCATGCCTCTGCAAGTTTATTAGCTTAACCTGTCAATTTAAAATTCAACTTCTTAAATGGTACCGTGTCTCCTAGTGGGAGTCAGGAATGACAATAAGTTATTGCAGGTAAGCGGTTACCTCCCATCAGCTGCTCTGCAACATTATTTCATGCACTTACTCCTTCCCTCTTTCGCAGCAAGAGAAGTTATTTTTGTCAAGGTAGCTTGCTCCATGGCAAGACAGGTTAGAGCATGCACGCAAACAGTGACTGTAGCACAGCTGCTAAGGTATAACTTATCAGTCATGACAAACCTGCAATCTCAGAAACGCAGAACTTGCGATGCCACTACTGCCACAAGAGAGAAAACCGCAACAGCTTACCTGTCCCAAATTGAACTTAAAGCCAGCAAAAACATCAAAATACCTACCTGTGAGCAGTAGGGAGTAGTGGGGTCCCTAGCCTGCATGCCTATTTCTTGCTCATACTACAAAGCATAAAGCAGGCAGTACAAAGTCCTGGGGTCCCCTGCATTAGGGGTTTCTAACTAGTGCTAACAGTGGAAAAGTTGATTCACCCTTGAACACCGTATTCCAGTTTCAAACATGCAAAGTATCTGGCTCAGAAAACCCTAGACTGCACATGAAAGGGCTGAGATGCAGCACCTCACTCTTACAGACACTTCAATCCATACTCTTCATTTTGGTAATACCATCAGCTGTTTAACCTACAGACTGAGCATATTTTTACATCTCCGTGAAGGAGTTCAGAAGTTCATACAACACAATATCTGAAGTCAACTTCTGATTGAAACAGTATCATCAGGTTCCCAATTTTCCCCCTTTTTGTTGCAGTGTATTTCTAGTTTTTACAGAGTTTTCAAATAAAGTATTTACACTAATTATTACACAATGCTGACTCACATGAGAAACATGCTAGAGCACAGCTGAAGGATGTGGTGGATACTGTAAACTCTTACACAAAATGAGCTGAACAAATGCATTTACTCATGCTGCTAAACACTGGTTTAACAGCCGAGGCCTTTATACTGACAGTACTTTATATATTAACACAGTAGCTGCAACAGCAGATGCATTCATCTCCATAAGCCACCATATGTTTTGAAAAGAAACCATAGATAAGAATCAAGACAGTTTATCTACCTCCTACGCTCTAACAGGGATTAAAACACACTTCACCTCTGTAATATTTTTTGAGAAAGAAAATAAAAAATTCTGCACTTGAAATACATGAGCATACTGTTGCTTTTCCACAGCAATTAACAGTTGTATTGCAGGACCTCTCCAAAATGAATGGTACTAAAGAAAATTACTTGATTTTAGGGATACCTGTAACTATAGTATTGCCTAGCCAGACAGATGGAACTGTAAAGAAAGTTGATAAACTGAACTGTCACAGAGAGGAATGATTGTATTTTTTCCAAAATTTTACCTTTTCCTTCAGCTGGAAGTTTCCCCTTGTTTCTCTGCTTCAGTAATCAACACACAGCTGCCACATTGCCAAACTCCACCTGCCAGCTGCTCAGACCACAAANACAGCTGCCACATTGCCAAACTCCACCTGCTCAGACCACAACCTTTTTACAGTACCTTCTAAGGTAATGTAACTAAAGAAAGAACGATCCTCCCTCTGTTCTTTTCACCCCCACAGTTCCCTATTCTTTCTTGTCGGAAGATCCAAAATCCCCATTTTTACTGTCTGCTTAGATACTTCTAATCTCATCCATTCGACCCACAGTTAGCCCTGATCCACACACATGCCCTATGACTACCATTAAAACTTCTGTTTCTCTAGCATTTACTATCAGGAAGCGCTTTGTATTGGCAAATTTTCAAAACACTAATAATTCATCTTTATTTCCCTTGCCATGCTGTTTCAGGGCTTTCTTCCCCCTAAAAAGCTTGAATCACACCTACTGTTATCATCACTATCAAAACGATGAACAGATTCACCCATTCTCACAAACTACTGTCACACAGCAGCTTATCAGGAATTCTTTCCAATTTTACTCCTATGCGTAATGGAGTATCAATTTGCATCCTCTGAGACAAAGTGATTAGATAGCAGAAGACAAGCAACAGGCCCTGAAATCAGCAGTCAGAATCTCTTAAACTAGAACACATCACATAGCCTGCTGGCTTCCTCATCTGAGGCTGAGAGATGAAGGCTCATTAGAGCTGCAGTGTTACTTCTTTCCATCCCTGCTGCAGAAGAGCTCCTAAAACTCTGCAGGAGCTAATCTTACCCAGAGATGAGAAAAAGCTTATGCAGAAGGCATGCAGTTCTTCAGAGGCAGTTATACTGGGGGAGGCCAATTGCTTGTTAATCAAAAGCCTCTTATCTGGAACCACCTGGACCTTTATGCTGTTCTAAAATGAGGTCTAGAAATCCCAGCCAGACTACTTCACATATGCAGAGGTTCTCTACAGGGTAGCAGGGCAGAAGCACACTGTCAGGGAGAGGTTGGTACCGTCCTTTCCTGGGCACAGCCTGCACTTGGATCAGCTTAAGCTAATCAGGTATGTCTAGGAGCAGTTTCCTATTAAGATGAGATCCATATGAAAGAAAAAAAAAAAAAGCAGATGCTAGATCAGAAAGTATTCAAGAATATTTAACGTCACCTACAGACTACTCTTTCTAAGTAAGGACAGAAGGGATTTGATCTTATGTTGAAATAAACTTTCCAGGAAAAAAAAACCCAACAACATATTGGCACAGTGCTGATCATCCTGCCCACCTGCATAATTACTGCACTGGCATTAAGAGATTTCACCATTCCTTCAAACAGAAAGCAATACTCCGGATACAGTAGACCAAACAGATAAAGTACAGATTGTTTACAGAGCAGCAACAAAGCAAAGTCACAAGATATTTTTTTTTCCTTGGAAGAGTAGGGGCTGCACTTTATATCTAGTTATACAATAAAGTTCTGTAAGGTCTACTGCAGCTGCCCTGCAACTGATATTGAAAAGAAGTAATGATACAGTTTGGCAGAGATGCCATACTTAGACAGCATTAGTGTTTTAATTAGTCTCAACTGCAGTTTTAAGGTTGACACCTATGAAGAAGCAAATGATGGTGAAACAGCTATCTGGAAAGGCAGCTTCTGAACGCAGTGTTTGTTTCCAGTGCCCTACTACAGCAGGGAAGACTCTGACCTGCTAAGCCCCCTGCCACCAGCAGCACAGAGCTTTTGGTAGCTTGCTCAGCGCGATCTGTTTTCATGCAAACAAGGGACCAGAGAACCTTTCTTTTACCTCCCAAGTAACTTGGAGAGAGTTAATTTGCTATCAGCATTTTCTGCTGCAGCCTTCCTTATAAGCTTTAACACACGCAAAAAAAACCCCAAAAAAAACAAACCACATGGCAATGGGAACTGACTGGAAGGGCTGAAGACCAGCCACGTAGAATAACACATATTTGCTAAGAGGAAAAGGGAGCCACAATGTTGCAAAGTATATACTGAAAACCTGAAAACCACAGGAACAAAAAAAGAAAAGAAAAAGGAGAAACAGTTTAAAAATAAATTTCCCAATCGTAAAGATAAGAAAGCTTTAATACACCACGAGGTCAAACAGCCCTCCAAAAAGCAACGCCTGCCCTTGCCCTGCAAACGAATCAATGAAAGGAGCAGCGCCAGCAAAACTAACCCGTACAGATCCCCACAGTTTGGGCTGACAGTTGCATAGTTTCAGCCTACCTGCAGGCGGGCTGCTGCCGCTCCTTCACATGCATTTAAAGACTAAAAAAAAAAGATAATAATTACGTTGCCTTCCATCCTGTGTAGCACAACCCACACCGGGCCCACGGTCTCTCCCCAGGGGAGCGCTGCTGGTCAGGTTAAACTAACGCGGCTGGGCTCGCCCAGCGACCCGACCAAGCGCAGCCTTCCCGCTATAAGCTCACACCGTTTATTTTAGCCAGAAAGGAGAAAGCCCTGAATCTGACCCCGGCCTCTGGGAAACAGGAATCGCTGCCCCCGGGACAGGCTCCGCCGCGTCCCTCAGGGCAGGCGGGAAAACGGCGGGGGCCGGCCTGATACCGCCGCCGGCCCCGACCCCNTCTCACACCGGAGCCGGTTCCCCAGCCGGAGCCGCCTCCCCTCACAGCCCCGGAGCCGGGATAGCCACCCCTCCCAGCACACACACACACACACCGGGGCTGCCCCGCACTCACCGGGGCGGCGGCAGCATCGCCCCTCCGCCCGCCCCGTGCCCTCGGCGGCGGCAGCGGCGCGCACCGCTCGCGCGCGGTGACCCCACGTGACCGCTCCTGCTCCCGCCTCCTCCTCCTCCTGCCCCCTCCCTCCCCGGCCGGCGACGTCACGTGAGGAGGACGGGGCGCGGCCGCCATGACAGGCGGGGCCGGATCGGCCTGAGAAGATGGCGAACCCTGAGGGGGGAGAGTGGCGGGGCTGTGGGGCTCCATTCTGGAGCTCCTGTCTGAGCGGTGCACGGCCATGAAGCTATGAGGGGATTCAAGGCTGGAGGGCTGTGGATGTACGGCCTTCAACCCGTCCTTTCCCCCCTCAAAGTTGCTGTGCATCTGCTCATCCTGCCGGGCTTGCAAGAGTTCCCTTGCAGCTCTCTCTGAAGATTAAAATATTTTCCAGTCCGCCAAGGACGCATCTGCTTTGAGCTTCACGGTCTTAAGTGGCCCCTGGAAGTACTCCTCCAGGGGCTTTGAAAGGCAGAAAAGGGTAGGTCAGGCTGAAGGAGGGTGTCTGGGCCATCTAGCAACCTTTTCCACACTGTGTAGTTTGAGTAGCTGGTTTCTTCAGTGGGAAGGGGGAGATAAACGAGGGAAATCAACCACAACTACCCTAAAATAACCTGAGCTTGACAGTTAATGTGCGTCGATAGCAACAAGAGTCAATATCCTCACAGGTGGAGAGGCGTGTTGAATCCTCAGATTTTTCATATCCAGAGTAAGTGATCTGACCACTGACTTTCTGGACGAAAGGGTGGTGGGGTTGCTTCACCACTGATCCATCTTGGTGTGGGACCTGGCTTGGCAGGTGTCCTTTTGTGAGGGGGAGTGAAGCTGGAAGGCACATTGGATTTGTAAACTGTGGTAAGCTTTAAGAACAAACTAAGTGTCAGATTTGCTCAGCATAGTCAGGACTGCGAGGTTTTTTGTGAATACCAAGATACAAAACTTGAGCTGCTGAGTGACACTTTGAAAATGGCAGGTTTTATTTTAATGAAGTGGAAATTAAACAGGGTTGACATACCTGAGTCCATTCGTTGGTGGATATTGCCCCGGTGTCCAGAGATTATGGTAAGGTGCTTTATCATAACACAAATACAGCAGAATACAGAAGTTGTCAAAAAGCTGTAGCTACGGCATTGAAGTACAGGGGCCAAAAAGGCAATATAAAATCAGGTGCTGTTAGAGAAAAAGGAGCGACAGTCCATGGAGGGGTTAGCAGGCAGATGACAAGGAGGTAGCAGGGATCAAGATGAAAGTAATGTGTGCAGTTAAATGAGATAGCCACATAGTCACCATCCCTATCAGCCAGCTTTTCATAATACCTGTTTCATAATGGCTAATATGCAGCTTTGATCTCTCTCCTGTAATAATTTAGCCTGAGGACTGGAGGTGTGTGTTAAGCTCTTTTAGGTAAAAGCAACTTCAGCACATATGCTATCTGCTTTCTGCAGAACCATTATCCTTGAAGTCCTTCTAATTTGGCTAGTTCTTGCCTACCTTGTAATTCCAGGTATTTAATCTACCCAAATAGCTATTTTAGTTCTTATCAAAAAGAGTTTCCCTAGTGCTTGGATTATCATTTTATTAACAGAATTAATAAACTGCTACTTTTTAGTGTCATTTACTGTAAGGTCTTTGAGACAAAATCCCTGATAATGATAATCTGCCCAGCCCAATTGCTTAATATACTCTATGACAACTCATTAGTGTTAACTAACTGATCCGCTTCCTATGTGCTCTCAGCAAGGGATGAGAACTCATATAAAAGTGTTGGTAAGAAGTTGTAACCCAAAGTAATCCTCCGTCAATATGGGTTGTGGTCAGAATTTGGGATACGTATGTACTCAAGCACTGACATTTAGTTTATTAAATGTTTCTGTTGTTGGCATCTCTCAGACACAGAAATGACAAAAGAGAAAGGGACACACTGAGCTACAAAAGATACTCTTTAAGTCCTGCCTCATTTCTTAGATTGACTCTTGTACTTTGTGAAAAAGGAGGTGAATATCCCCAAACCCAAACAGAATTAATGTGTCTTATTTTTCTAAACCCAAATTGTTCAGAGCAAATTTCTCCAGCTAATGTGTAGAGCTTCTTGCCCAGCTGTGACAGAGAAGACTGGAGGAAACTCCAACTGTTCCTTCAATAGGTGGGAGAACTAGCATTTGTTTCAGTGGTTTCCTTTTATAATAATTTGCCTATGGGCTGTCCATGGCTGATGCCAGTCTGCACATTCCCTAGTAGAGTTTCTATGTGATTATGGTTTTGAATGGAGTAAACAAGCCCTTGTTAAGTGCTGGTCAGTTTATTTGGAGTATTTGAGGAAGCAGGGCATTTATCTGGTTGCTCTCAGACTTTTCCTTCCTACTGTTACTTTTGCTGCAGATCACAGATTTTTTGCCTGCTTTCCAAATGAAAGAGGGTCGAATGACAACACAGAGTATGTATATGGCTTTACCTGATCTGCTCTCTCTTCTCAAATACTTTTGAAATCTTGGGCAATATTAATCAAATTTGACAGTGGGTCGAGATCTCAAAGATATTATATTCTAAATGGCTTTACAAAAATAGATGTCTGAATAGAAGAGAGAGACTATTATCCACTACTGAGGAAAAGCCTGTAGAACAAGTTCAATCCCCCATACCCTTAAATTCATTAAGAGCACTCAGGAAAGAATCCATGGAGCTGTTGTAGTTAGTCTATTGAAAACATCAATTCTGTGCTTTGTAGTTGGTGAAAGGGCAAAAAGGATGCAATACATTAGGATAGGAATAAAGAATAAAATGGGATACTGTTGTAAAACCCAAAGTGCTTATACATCTTGAATATTGTGTGGCATTCTCCCTAAAGCACTAAGAAAGGTACAGAGAAAAGCAATGAGCTGATCAGAGGTGTGGAATTGCTTCCTTAAAAAAAAAAAAAGAGGATTTTAAATACACTCAAATGGTTTAACTTGGAAAAGGACTGTGAAGGAATGTGATAATGGCATAAAAATCTATTGTCATAGAGAAAGTGAATTCTGTGTTTCTTATATTCTTATAGCACAAGATTTAGGTGTCCTGAGTGAAATTTCCAGGCAGTAAATTTAAAAGAAACAAAATAAAGTATGTTTTTTCTTGAGTTACAATTGTAAATTGCTGCAAGTGTATTGTAGAGGCCAAAAGTATAAATGTGGTCATAAGTGGATTAGAAATGGAAATGGAAAAAATGTCCATTGAGGCCTCTTAAACGTAATGCTAATGCAGCTGCCAGCTCAGGAAATCTCCAAGTAAAGGGGTGGATTCAGCCAGCAGATTAAGACACCTAAATTTGGGTTTCAGAGTGTAGGTGTCTCCATGTGAACCAGATATCTAAGCTCCCTTTATACTTAGTAGAGAACTAATGTGGGATTTAGTTACGTAAATGCAGACATCAAATGCCATTTTAGGCATTGTGGAGTTTTCTACCTGGCCTCCTGCTCCAAGAACCAGCAGGTCTTCCTAAAAAGCCTGTCATATCTGAAGCCTCACATGGGAGTCTTTGGTATCTCAGGCCATCACAGTTGTCACTAAGCACCTATGGTTAGCAAGCTGAACCTTGCTTATAGTTGATACAGCAAGCTATTCAGATCACCTTAAGGTAGATATATCAGTGTATTTTGAACAGCTGAATAGCTCTCAGCTTCATTAACTGTATTGAGTAGTTTTCTATAGACTGTAGGAGGAACTTCTATTCAGATGAAGATATCTGCATGGGGACAGAATGTCAGAATTTATAGGTTTTGCCAGGCTGTACCAGAGGGCATATTGCTCAGCTTTTTAATGCTATTTCCTTACGTTTCCTTAGCTAGTCAGATCACCAAGTTGTTTCAGCTGGGACTGATTTAGGGGAAGAATACAGGAGATTGTGTTTGAAAAACCTTCTTAAAATAGTCAGATTTATTGATAATGAGGATTGTGTGAAGATTTAGGTTCACAGTGTGTTGGTGTGTAGTGACACTTTGAACACAGTTGGATGACTCCCTAAGCCTGGAAGATAGCTGATGGCCAAGAGTTCTGGGGCAACTACAGATACTGCTGATGAAGCCACCAGAATGACAAATTTTTAAGCCATTAGATTCTGTAACTGAAAGGGATTTTTTTTCACAAAAGTAAATCAAAACTAATTTGGTTGATGACAGGCTTTACACCCTTCTGTGAATCAAACAAGTTAGATCTTGTTAGAGTAGCAGAACTTGTCTCAGAAGAATTTGGGCTAAGATTCAAGCAAAAGAAATTAGAAAGAAAGATAACTAGAAAATTCAGATGATAATTAGATGAGTTCTACAAAGCAGAATCAGGTTTTTTCCTCAATCTCTCACACTTCAAATTATTTACATTTTCTAGTTGGAAAGACAAAACTTTTAGCACTAATGCTGTCCTCTTGGGCTGATGAAAGTTTTAACAAAGCAAGTCAGCAAGCTCAGACTTTTTTGAATATCTTAAACTATGAAGGAGAGTTTATGCTTTGAAAACTGCATTGGTCACCTGCTTTTAAAACTGCATTATGCCATTGCAGCAGTGTTCCCATTTGATATTTATTGACAGAATGCCTTGATAGTACAATAAATAATAAAGACTCCCTCTTGGCATCACTGCTGTTAAGAGAGCATCTGTACCTCTCAAATGTCCTGCTCTTTAAGATGAGACAGAGGCAAGAACAAACCTGGTGTTACAATGGGCAGGCCCTCTCCCTTTTCCCATACATGGGACACAGAAGATCTACCAACCAGCTAAATGTATTAACATTAACCCATGGTAATGAAGCAAGAAAGAAGTTGTGGGGTGGAATGATGAACATATGTGATGTGTCTCTAAAATCTGCAGGAACATGAGGAAGAAGCCAGTTGTGTGAGTGACAGTGTTCGGGAGAATTCACAGATCTAAGGATCTTGCCTTGTTTTGTCTCAGCAAGGAATTGCAGCACTGAACAGACACGTAAGAACAATATTGTCATGCTCTATTGAATTCCCTTCCATTTTTTTCCTTTAATTTTCAGCCCAATCTGTGTTATTTTTCTGTACTTCTTAACACCTCTCTTCTCATATTTTCTGTAGACTCTCTCCAGAACTGTGGAAAAGTTGTGTTTTAGCTTTGAAGTGTTGCTGACAAAATTCCATCTGGTTTTGGTATTCAGAAGTTCTCACTCTTAAGATCTGGGACTGAGATGTTACATTTTCTGTCATTTCTTTTTATTGAAATAAAACATTCCTTGGAATGTGTGGAGGGAGGTAGTTGGCTAAACGTTCTGTCCAGTGTTGCTCAACTATGCTCAGATCACTTCAGAGGCTTGGGGTCTGGGCCAGCCTGGGCTGATTTCTTTTTCAGTTTGGATTGTTTTGCAAAGTTTTGAGAGTGAAAACAATCCCATAAAATCCAGAAATCTCATAATTGAATTGGCTTTTTCCCAATGAATTATATTAAAACTCTACCAAGAGTTTCCTTCCATCTTTGTTTCTACTCCCTGATAAGAGGAGGAAAAAAGTTTATTTGCAGAGGAGGTCAGTCTCATTATCTTCTTTTTACAGATGTGGAAGTTAAAGCACAGAAAGATGAAGTTGTTTGTTCCAGGTCATCCAACAGAGCAGTGGCAGACAAAAAGTAGAACCGAGTCCTTCAGTGCTCACTCTGTTGCATCACTCTGTCTTCCTGTTTTGGGGAAAATGTCTGAAATGTAATTTTCATAGGTAAGTATGTGAGAGTCAGAATTCCTGAAGCATGGAAACCAAAACCTTTAGTTATGTCATGTAAACAGAGGTTAGGTAGAGTTCAAACTGAGACAAAGATTCCAAGCCTGAGTTATGGCACTTCTGTCGTACTAGTATCATTCTGGTAATTCTTTCTCATAGTGGGTATAATCTTCCCAGTATCTTTCATCAAAAGATACCTCAGTCTCTAGCCCCATTTTTTTTTTTTTGTACTACAGTTTCATTTTCTGAATTCTCAAGGATGGGGTTTTCACTTTGCTAGCACTGAGAAAAGTATAAAAAGGAAGTATGTGCAACAAGCAAAGGATGATTATCCGGTAATATTCATAGTTTCATTTTAGCTGTATTTTTCCATTGTTTTTACCAAATTATGCTGATTCATACCAACTGGGTGTAGTTCCTGCTTTTCTGTAGCAACTTTACTGTCTGTTGTAATCACAGGGCTTGTACCCCTTCTTCTTACACCCCCTCCCCAATTTGTCATTCATCTGCTGTTTCTGTAACCCATCCTAAAAAAATTTCACAACTTCACGATTTTCTTGACCAACCAGACAACCATTTAGAAACTTCTACTCTAAATCATCCTTTTTCAGAGGCCTGAGATATATTAGCAGTATACCTCAACTTTGTATTGTTTTTTCAAAGGAGAATATGTGAAATTCAGTAGTAGTTGTGTTTCCTATCTTACTATGTATATGTGAGAAGCTGAAGAGAAATTATATTCTTATAGCTAAAAGGACAAGAATTAGGAGACATGACTGTGCTCTCAAGGTGCTCCCTCCATAAATCTGGGTTTATTGCTTGATGTCTTCATTTGTTATATACAGTATGTTGATAAAATTCTTACCTCCACAGCCTGTGTCTATTTTATCTGTTTAGGTAAGAAGCACTTGTGGCCAAACACAGTTTCTTATCAGGCTATTATGTATCAGTACAAACAAGGACACTTGACCTCTCTTAGGATTCATAGGCAAATCCAAAGCGAAACAAAAAAAAATTCCCTATCAGCAACATACTCTTTTTTGCATTACTAATTTTTGCTTTACCAGAGAAATGTGTTAGGGTAGGCTATCAAAAGCAGTGTTTCTAAAATGTAAGTTTTGGAAATGTCATAACCTCGACCTCAATAAGTGACGAAATCAATTTAGAAAGTATGTATTCTAATTGGCTTATACAGAACCCAAGAGCTGTGCAGCTACTTGTAAATTTGCTCCTTATTTTAGCACGAAAAAATCTATATGATTAAAGAGCTCGAGATAAATTTTGGGCCTGTTAAAAAACGCTAATACAAATAACATGACCTTTGTGTTAATGATTTTAGTGAAGGATTAGTAGACAATTAAATGAATGACTGGAGGAAACCATTGTTGTACTATCTGAAAATGTCAAGCTCTGAAAGAAGTATACTGCCTAAGGAAAATGGTGAAAATGCAAGATAAATACTGCTAAAATCTATCCTGGATAGGCCTTATGCTGTACAAGGGTATAGCAAGTCTGTGCAAGTTGTGAGATGCCCCCTGGTGTTGTAAAGCTCAGCCATAGTACATGGTCAGAGCTGGATAAAACATGCAAAGTATTGACAGAGGATAAGAAAGTGTAAAAGGGAAATAAATGAAAGCTACAGAAAACCACAAAGGTGCAAGAAGAGGGGTTGGCAGCAATGCCATTTAGGATCTAACTTACAATAAGCAGAATTAGCTGTAAAATTCTCAGTTTTAGGTAACATTTTCAGCAGCAGGAATTAGAGGATGCTGTATGGTGATGGGGATCCAGGTGGTGAAGGGGTCAGCAGCATTTTGTGGAGGCTATACATGGAAGGGAGGCTTGGAGAGTCTTTTGAGAGCCACAGAAAGGAGTCTCCTCCTTCACCTGAATGTCTCTTCCATAGCTCTGTGAGGGTTATTGGACCCCCAGACCTGCCTTTGCAGCCACGTGTCTCAACTCCATTTGCCACAAGCAACAATATACCCTGTCTTCTTCCTACAGCCATTCTTGCTTATTTGGGAGTACTGAGAAGAGGACAGAGAAGCAGGGAGGGGACGAGAGAAAAGGAACTATTTCAACAAAGGGGAAGGGAGGACTAGAAGATGCTGAAGGTTTGGCCCTTCTCCAAACTGAAGTGGTGGTTCTAGATGCTAGAAAGTGGGGTGGGTTATCCAGGACTTTTCTGAAAATAAAGTCACACAAACTATGTGGACCTAAAAATGTATGGACAAGAGCAGAATCAAAAGCAAGTGATTCTAAGAGTTTGGGGGGAATTCCTACACTATAACATAGCTATTTGTGACTGGATGTTTAGTATTTGCAACTTTGTTTTGGGGATCTTTATATGGCAAAACAAAAGACGTTTGCTGCTTCATTCAAGCAGAAAAAGACTATTGTAAGCTATTTTCAGTACTAAATGAATACCAAATCTCTACCTCTTTTGTACGTCATTGTGATAGAAAAAAGGCTGTATCATTTTGTATCATTAAAATAAAATACCAGTGGTTTAGCCAGGTGTCTGATTTTAATGTCCACATATTTTGGAGATTTATTACTTATGAACATTTTGATTCCGTTGTGGATTAGATAAGTGAGGACAGGGAAATGAGGAAATGAGAGTAAAATCCCTTTGAACAGATCAATATTGGTTGTAACAAAATTTGCAGCACTTAATTATGTAAAAATCTGTTGTAAACCAAACCATCCTAGTGGTGTTCTTATAGCCTTTGTTGCCAAAACAAATAAGGTAAGAATTTCAGCTTTTGTTGTAGTGAAAGCCTCCAGCCCTTGTCGTCAGAGGAATAAAACCTTGACGATTTGACACATAAAATGATGGTTTATCCTACAAGAGTCAAATTAAAAAATAATAAAAAAAGAGAGAAAGTGAAATATCTCCTAGTGCTTTTAAATAAAGCCATTCTTCTAATCTTACAGAAACCAACTGCTGTTTTTGTTAGTGCTCAGGCTGGTAATACTGAGCATAAGTCCCAAATATGTCTTCTGGCACTGTACCAATTTGAGTTAAACCAAAATATATTATCCTGTCTCCTAAATGCAAGCTTCTGCTGTACCATATTATGGGACCAAGTTATCTGAGAGTTGCAAAGTACTACCAGATGGTGATTGTATGTTGGCTGGAATTTGTGGTCTCTCTCGTCTTGCCACATGTTTCACCACTTGGAAGTCTCTAAATTACATTGTTCAATTATTTGTCTCCTTGGCTCAATATTCCGTTCCTTTCATTTTCTGGTTTGGTGCAATTCTTCATGCTTTCACTAGGTGGGTCCCCACAACAGTGCACTGGGTAAGCAATTTGTTGAATAGCCTGAACACATTTAGGTAAATGTATCTCCCAGTCAGTTTTATTATGACTCTTTGGCAGTTCAGTGCACCGCATGTTGCAATGTACAATTTAGTGATCTAAAAAACTGATTAGAGTTTTGGGAAGTTGTTGGGATTTGGACTTGCTGATCTTCCCAGGACTATCGCCTTTCTAACTTACCTATTTTAACTGAAAGTTAAAACAAATGTACTCTTCTTATAGCCACTCAGGTACAGTGCTATCAAGTTTTGCAATTATTTTACCTTTCAAAGGGTGATGCAAAGGTGGTTGGTTAGGAAAACTGCATGTATTCTTCTTTTCCAAAATCAAAAGTTAGTAATCTTTAATGCTTTGCAACTTTCCATGCTAGTCAAAACAAACAAAAATTTTTTTCCATGTGTGTTAGTTATTTACAGACTACACAAGAAAAGAAAGACATTTTAGCTAAAATCTTCAGAAATTTTCTTTCCAAGTGTTTTATGACTGTGTACTTACATTAAAAAAGATTTACCCCCTAAACCTGACCAAAACAAAACCCAAACACAAAACTTCAGTTCTCTCTATCCTGTAATGCTCCATAGAGAAGATGAAGGAAAAAGAAGTCAGAAATTAGCAATATCTTTTAATCTCCTATTAGAAAGTCAGTTTAACCCAATGGTGGGATAGCATAAAAGCTCTTGAGCCCTTTGCGATGCCTTCTCCAGAGTCTTCTCACCAGAGTCTGAATATGCCCGGGGCAGCACCCATCTGTCACTGTAAGTCAGGAACAGGGCAGCTCTTCACTCTGCTAGTTTTTATAGTTAGAACTATACGGTCGTTAAAAGTCATGGTGCTCTGAATGAGGAGGCATGTAGCATCTTTACTGTCTCAGGTTGTGTCTTCACCCTGCAAGAAAGGGGATCGATTAACCTGCTGAGAGCTCTGTACTGTCATGTCCAGGCTGTTTCTGAAGTTCAGGGTTGCACACTTAAAGCTTAGGCTCTTTATAGTATAGTCTGTAGCACTGATTTAACTTAAGAATGGGTAAGTCTTACCTCTGGGGGGGCTGATCTAAAGATATCTTTTCAATGCCCACTTCTTATGTATGGACACCTATAGAAAGAAAATCAAACCAACAAATTTCAATTATTGTGAGGTTTGGTTTTATTTTTTCTTCTTCTTTTGTTCCCCCTTTTTATCCAGGCTCATTAAATGAATCTATTTCATCTGCTTATTTGACATGGTAAGACAACTCATGCGGAAGTCTAGCAAGAAGTGCAAATTTTGATTGAACTAAAGGTTTTGTTTCATGTGATTTATGTTTAGAAGGCAAAGAAAGGTTTAGAAAATTCTTGCATTATGCATTGCAAAGATAAGCTGAAAACTAAAATTGATTGTTTCCTTGCTCAGTAACCAACTTACATTAAATAAAACTGATAATCATTATTGAATATATTTAAACTCAGAAAATCTTGGTCTGTCAAATAATTAATGCAAGACAAGAGAAAGGCTGTCAGAGTACACAGAGGCATGGTAGTACTTAATGTCAGAGATCTGGCTCAAAATTAATCCTCAGCAGTGACTATAACATCAGATTTCTTGGTTTTAGCAAGTAGGTAGATAGACTTTTCTGTGTTTTACCCAAACTAGTTTTAATGGTCTCCTTGTCTTCATTTTGATGGCAAGAATCCCAACTTGGAAAAAAATAGCTTCTATATTGTTTTAGTTTACTTATGTCTCTAAATGATGGCTATGACCTCCAGTGGTTATCTCTTTCGTCATCAAGCTAGCATCAGTTACGCTCTAGGAATGCAGGACCACGAGGAACAGTGAGAAATTCTGATAAAACTTTGATTCAGATTTGGAAAGTTCTTGTGTGTGTGAGCCTGGAGAGTTGATCTGGGTAGGGGGATCTCATGCTTTCCTGGATTAGAGTTGCCCTTCTGCATCCCTGGGCAATTACACAAAGTGTAGTGGGAGTGCTCATCATTTCTACTTCCAGAGTTACAAACCACAAAGCCAGACACACTATATGAGGTTGGTCTGCTCACACTTGTCTGGCACCATCGTTTCCTCTGGGAAAATGGCAAAAGCAAATAGCAACTTGCCTTTTTGCACGTAGGCGTGATCCTCCTGAGAACATATAATTTGGCACCATGCGCAAGTGAAGTTCAAACATCCTCAAGCTATGAGTTGTTGACAACATCTCTCAGAATAGACATATAAACTACGTAAAGCAGTTTTGGTCCTGCCTTATCTCAGCATTGCCTTCAAAAACGGTAATGGTTCCCAAGTCACTAAGTCACCCTGGTTGGGGAAATATGCTTATAGCAAAGGGTGTTAACCACTTAACCTTTGCATCGTTCCCCTTGACTGCAGGCAGAGGGTAACAATGCTTACCAGCCTCATCAGGATCGTGGGACATGCAGAGCACGCTTAAACTTTTGTGTGCATTGATGAATGCTTATGTCTTGCTGTCCCGCAGTGGCTAGGTTTACAAAGGGTATTATAATCCTCACAATAAAGGCAATGGTAAACATTTCAAAGACTAGCAATTTCTCGGTCAGATTATTAGCTATGCAAAACGGGCATTGCATTTAGACTGGTTCCCTGTTTACTACTCCGAATCTGAATGCAATTGAGCATAGCTGGTGGTGTCACACCTAGGGACGGACGTGTCCCTCCTTTATAGGAGGTAGTGTAGAAGTGCCAAGTATCACTAGTGTAATGAAATCAGAGGGAGGTAAATATACCATATAAATAAGGCTTCTAGAGACTGAGAGTCAGCAGGTGATCCCTTAGCTACAACACAGAAAATATGAGAGTTGTTAATAAAGAGGATTAAAGTGGTAGGCATCCTCTGGGCTATAGCAGGATTTAACAAATGCCTGCGAATGCAGCGTTCGATAGGACTCCAAGGCAAAGCTCAACTGTAACTTGGAGTCTGCACAGAGGGAAAAGAGAAGGCAGTCCAGGATCGTGTTACTCATCCGATTGCAAAGGGCTCTGTTTTCAGCGCTGCCCCCAGGGCTTTACCTGATCTATCCAAATAGAAGATGTCTGCCCTTCCCACCCTGCAATCATTCATACATAAACAACTCTAAATACTTTTCTGACTGTTCTGCCAGTTTCAGCTCTTCTTGCTTACTCAGTGCCTGCTCTCCTGCCAAAACAACAAACTGAGCTCGTGTGGGTTGTGGTTGGGGGCAGAGGCAGGCAACAGCGGTCTGCTCGTTTCCTTTGTTTTTCACGTTTCTCTTTGGCCTTTCCTTGGGTAAAATCCAAGGGATGGATCATTGCTGGTTCCATCATGATGCAGAAAGAACAGACATCACTTTTCAAACAATGACAGCTTTATGAAGCTTAACAGTCTCAGCCAAAGTCTTGATGCTATCATCAGACATGTCTTTCTTCCCAGTCCCTGCAGGTGACTGCAGCTGGCAGCAGATCTTTTGACAGTCAGATTCTGTATGTTATCTCTGTTGGACCAAGTCTTTAAATAATTGGACAGGAAGATCTGGGAAACAGATATGCTATTTCAAGGCATAAATAACATCATGCTGAGTGCTGCAGAAAGCCCTTATTTAATTTAGTTCGATTTGGTTCAAACGTGGTCATCTGGTTTGGCTTCCAACCAGGATTTCTGTAGATGTATGCTCAGTTTCTTCTTATACCACCAACTGTCATATACAAATCACTTCTCACTGTGCCTCCATTCCTCAGCGCTTCAACGGGAATAAGAAGATGTTTTTGACTTACAGGCAAGGGAGATAAGGAGTGATAGGAAGTAAATTTGTGAGATTTTCTGATTTTCTAGCGATAAAGATCCATATAAATAACTGAAACACAGGACTGAAATGGCGAGAGTCGTTACTAGTAACAGCAGAGAAATGTGGAGAGAGTTGCTGGTACACTGCCATCAAATCACATCGTATAACAGTGAAATCCATCCCTGTGAAGAAAGCCAAACCATGCAATGTAAAAACTCTTTAAGCTGTCAGAGTTAAAGTGGAAACTAAGTTTTGGGTACTCTGTCTGACAATGTCACTGTGATGGTTTAAAGAAATTCAATTCTTCAGTTTGCTTATTTCTGCCTGTGACGATTACTCAGAGCTTCATTTTAGGTCACAAAGTATTTTTGATAGTGATCAACTTCACATTTTAATCTGCAGGTATTAGCCTGAGGCTATTTCTTTGCTTCCAACACACCAAAAGTATTTAGCTAAATAAAAAAACAAAAACAACCTTGACAAAGTATGCGCACATTCCCATTTGCTTTTTTTTTTATTTCCCCACCCTTTTTTACAAAGGGGCAATTTCATCTACCTGGACTTTTCTGGAATGCAATCTGGGAGGTGATTTCATTTTTGCTGTGTAAAGAGGAACGGCACAATGCTAGCAGTGACAGCACCCTGCCAGCTACTGCTGCCACCAGCATATCAGCAACAGCCATCAGTCTGAGGACTAGCAGTTCCCTAACAGCTATGGATCAGAGGCAGCAAAGAAGCATTAGATGGTTTGACCTACGGCATTTTAGGATATTTGCTTGCTTCCCAGAAGTCTGGGAGGCTCTGGATTCCTTGGCATCTGGTTGAGCCAGGGAGATAGATTAACTGAAGGACTCTTACTGTTTTGTCTTGGGTGAGGCCTTCTGGGCAGCCAGCTGTTTTATTTTGTGTATTGCACAAAAGGTTGCTTTAAATCTGCATGTTCTAGGGATGAGAGGTTGGAAGCGGGAGGGTAAGCTGCAGGATATTTTTTTCCTTTACACAGCAGTCTTCGCTAGCCAACATTGTTGGCAAAAGCAGGCAGAAGAATTTCCCTTACAGTAATGGTAATACACATTGCCCTGTCATGCAGAGTTTAAGCCAGAAGGGTCCAGTCCAATATGGTGCTAAGGGGCTGATTTTACAATTATTTAGCTGCCTGTCCCTAGCTGCTACAGATTGCTCTTGGAGCAGTATAATATGCTGAACAGTTCTGAAAGTCAGGATCCAAAAGTCTAATGCTGTAGCTGGACTACAATTACCATGTATTTACGTACACAATGAGCTCCACTGACTTCAGTGTGTTTCTCCATAAACAGAAGTGTTCACCTGGAATTAAATGCTTATCTGTTTGCAGATACTGAATCATTGGTGTCCTACGTGCTGTCCAGGAGAGAGCTGAACAAAACCAGGAGAAACTGTAAGGTCAGTGATATTTGTGTAAACCACATGACGTGCTTTCTCAGATCATCCTCTTATAATGCAATATTCTTGTAACACAGTTCTTACTCTTTTCCACATTTGAAATGACAAAAATTGTTGTGTGCTTTCTGCAGTATATCCCTTCCTGCCAAAGTTGACTCAGAACAGAAGGAAAAGATAGCTTTGCTTTTCCAGCTATGGCTTTTTAAAACATTTTTGTCTGATTCTGTTAGGCTCTCAGAGAATGTTTTGTGGATATGTAGCATATTATGTTATTACTGCAGTGTATCTGTGTTAAACCCTTTATCGTTCCACAGCCCTTTGAAATAGGGAAAATTTGTAAGTCCTGGGTTACAAACAAGAAAACAGTAGCACAGAATTTAACCCTCATAAAATTTCTCTTGGGCAAAATTCCCACATGGGAGGAGTCTGTTGCCTTCTTTGTTCTTGCCTCAGACCATTAATGTCAGTGATGGTGGATGAACCATGTGGCATAGGGTCCATGCTGGGAACAGGGTGCAAGGAGATATAACTTAACTTGCTGTAGCTCCCACTTACTTCAATAAAAACTGAACACACAGTACTGTTGAAAGGCAGGTCTTAAATGATTTGGCAGTAGACGTCCTCTAACTGCTTGTAAGAAAACTGCCAGTGGACATCTCAGTTATTTTGCCAGTTCGGTTTCTTCCTGGCTAGAAGATAGAGAATGTGGTACAATAACAGGTACGTCATCCAGTTTGGGGTACCAAGGAAGGCATATGTGTGTAAGTTTTGACCTGTCTTTGTTTTCTTATGCAAACAATAATGAACAAAAAATATAATTGATAAGCATATTAATAAGTTAATGATTAACTTACATAACCATGTTGGCCTTCAGATTGCCATTAGGAGACATTTAAGCTAATACAGAGGTCCCAGAATTCTTATTCCAGGTTCCTTGCACACCTGTCTGTCTGTACTGATCAAATTCTTGATCTTTTCCTCACAGCTGTTAAGAGATAGAAGCTTTACTCTTTAATAGCGTGAATGAATGCATTGTATGGCCAGGTTAAAGTCCATACTGCTAAAAGAAACTTAGATTTCTCAGGTTTCCAGGTTTATATACAGTTTTTTTCTGATTCAACAAAATGAAAAGCAAACTCATAAAGCATGTGGACTCATCCCAAACTGCAGGTGAACACACTTTAAGCCCCAAGACAATATAAACACAAAAGTGTTTGCTGCATTCAGGCTTCTGTCCTAGATTTGCCTAGACAGTTCCAAACTCTTTTTGGTTTTCCTGTCAAGTTTCTGCATCTCACTAACGTGCTACATGGGATATATAACATTAGCGAATCTCATCAGTACAAATTGAGATGTAATTTAGATTGTCAGCTTAAAAAATAGCATTGTAGTGGTGACCCTAAATCTCCAACCTCTTCACTACTTGCCAAGGAGATGTGGACTAAAACTTGCTAAGCAAGTGTTGCTTTTCACCCCAGGAACTTGTGCTGTCTGCCTGTGGCTCAGACCTTGCAACTCAGTGACAGATCTCCCTCGTGACTTGTGGGAGTCCCACAACTGGTGTGCGATAAGTATTCCAGAAGTTTGCCATTTACCCACCAAGTAATAGATTGATGATGCTGAAAGGTGTGCTGTAGTCATGTCAGATGTGTAGAATCTGCTTTACCACTAGAGTAGATTCAGGGATAAAACAATACTCAAAACCACAAGATTTTCAATAATGAAGAAAATTACAAAAAGATGCAAGATGGGTCACTAAGATTATCTTTTGGCAATAAAGCCCTTTCATAGCTGCTCTAACGTCTCATCCAGTAAGAGGCTGAGACACTTAGTTTCTGCTGTCTAAATCAGACTTGGTTCACCTAGAAAACTTTAGAGCTCCATCTTTTATGTTCTAGTGATAAAGAGGTTTCTTAGAGTCTCCTGGAACAGCTGTTCCAGCCTAAAGCAGACTGTCTTGTCACCTACCCCTGGTAACACTTTCCCTTCTTATCTATTATGACAGGACACTCAGACTCATGTTAAAGAAGGAGATCAGGTCATTTCTGTACACTACTCACTTTAAAGTGCCTGATTACTTTTTCTGTTGTACACTTTGATTAGAACACATTCCTGGCTTCTGTTTTGAATTGGTTTTGGTTTGGGTTTTTTCCTTTACAGGTCTCTTCAGACAGGATGCTAAATTTTGCAAATCATAACTTATAAATATATTATGTGCAATTCATAAATAATAAATAATTATTATAATTCCATTTGAAAATGCAGCTGAAATGAGCTAATTTTTAGCAATTTAAATGCAATACTTGAAGATAAATGGATGGCAAAACTGGCAATAGGAGTTTCTAGAAAGAGAGTTTCAGGAACTCTTAGTTACAAGGGCCTTTTTCCTCCTGAGCTCCTCATACCTCTGCTTAGCAAAGAGATCGGCGAGTTTAGCCACTAGATATATTGGATGTATGACTCAAGAGTTCTTTGGTTTTGTGTGCAGGGTTGTGTATAGGAGTGTACGGTCTTCATACCTTTACACCTCTGGTGTAACCTTTTTCAGGTGTTTTTACCTCTGTAAGACTTTGAACTTGGTACAGAATAAATGTAGTCTCAGCACAGTATGATAACCTGTAATACAGTCCTCCTTGCATTAAAACTGCCTGTATCTGACACAACAGTACAAAGTTCAGGCAGTTTGTTGAAGGCTGAACGGGACTGTTCTGATAGGATTTTCTTTATCTTATCAAAAGTCCTCCAATGAGCCAGGTGAGTTTGGACTACTTCTTGTTCTCTTGTTCCTTGGCTCAGTCTATATCTTCAGGCTGCATGAGTCAGTTTGCTGTACTCTAGTTATCGTTCTCTAATTTTCTGCCTATTTTTTCTCTGGTCATTTTTATCTGTGACTATATGTTAGGAATATTTTGGTTCACAAAACTCTGACTTGCTTTAATCTGTCTGAGGATAAAGCCTTTGTCTCTCACATTTTCCTAGTTCTGTCTCTGAACATAGCCACAAAAATTTTGATTGCTGTGTGTACTTTGCCTGGCCATTTGGGTTCCCTGCCACCTCATTTCCTATGCACAAAATCAGAGTAAACTTGTTTGCTCTTTCTCCACTTACCATTTCTTCATCCTTAAAATGATGATTATATATTAAATAGCAATTGCATCTTCACAGAGATAGTCACAGCTGTGGTAGGCATCAGTAGCCTGAAAAAGTGGGTTGTAAATTTGGCCCGCTACATTTATTACATCTCTCTGATCTGAGAAGTGTTAGAATCAGTTTAAAATCATTATGGACAGTTCATCCAGATTTAAGTGAGGCTGGCAGCTGCATGTTGAATGCCAGCCTGGGACTGCTACAAAATGAAAATAATTTTTATGTTTAGCTCCAGTTGTATTTCTCATTATGTATAGCTAGTGGCTCGTTTTTCTGAAAGACCTCTCTTTGGCCAACTTACTTTCCAGCTGACCTTATAAGATTGCAATATGCGTCTGAAAAATCAATTAAAAAAGGACTGAAATACACTTCTATTATATATTAACATGTGTCCTTGTAAAGAAAGGCCGTGATCTGGGTATGCAAAGGCTAATAATTGACCAACCTGTGGTGCCATAATATTTGTTCTATTTATTTTCTTTGCAGAAAGCATGCAAACACTTTGGAGGGACACTAAAAAAAAAAAATCTGCAGAATACTCATACCAAGTTTAAACAGGCACATTTAAAAATGTTGAGCAATGATTATCAATGTTTATCACCAAGGGCTCCAAAACTCTCTAACAAAAGAGAAAATGTAGATTTCCTAGGTTAATGGTAATACATGAAAAATAGGTTTGCTTTGGCTCATTGTAACACTACAAAAAAAATTTGAAGATCTAATGTGATAAAGGCACATGAAAAGACTGGTTTGTGGTTTTGTGTTACTCACAAGAGACAAGTTCAGCATTTGATTTCCGGAAGTTTCTGAGGGCTCTACGAGGTGCTCAGCATTTACACAACTGTGTCTGCAAACCACTACAAAACTGAAGCTTAACTGTGACGTTTGACTTGGAGGAGAAGGTCTCAGTGACTTGCCGTGTTTGGGGGGGACAAAGAGGACAATACATTCCTGTGTCAATACTAGCGGCAGAGGGCGGGTAGCCTGGGACTCTCATGTCCAGTGGCAGCTGAGAACTGATTTGGCCTCCACCCTTGTTTGCCTTTCTTAACTTGTGTGCTTTTTTTTGTTGTTCACTGATTATACTCCTTTTCCTCCAACCAGAATTGCCTTGTACCCTGGAAGTATTTCACTTCCACAGGTTTCATACCACAGGACTATTTCTTCCCTAAACTACTCTGAGCTATTACAAAAATATTTACTTCCATTACAGTAATCTATACCAGGCTAATTGATATTTGGTTGAGAAGTCATTTTGAGTTGCTATGCTCATGGTGGTGCCATACCTTCTTTAGCTTTCAGGGTACTTCCAGGAGATGCCAGGACCTCTGAAAAAGTCTCGTTATGTTCAGAACTAGCTCCAGTCTGTAGGACTATGGTAAAATGAGTCACTCTTATCCATTCCCAGTGAATTGTGGGAGAATTCACCTTCCCTTCTGGGCAAGCACATATATTCTAGGAAAACTTCAGACGATTTGGAGCATTTGACTAGCTTAGCTTCTATCCACATTCTTCTAAGGGAAAAATTATTTTTCATCCAAAAGAGTAAATTCTTTCATTTCACTTTATAACTCAAAATGAGCTTGATAGATGAGGTAATCTGTAGTGCTTTCAACACAGGCTTTCTAGCCTGAGAGCACTAAGATTTTAGGGTTACGTGGTTTTTTTCTCTGAATAAGAGGTAAGCTGGAGGCTATACTTGAACAATATAATGGCAGGGCAGACTCAGTTGTGGTATCCAGCTATGAATCTGACACTAATGTTTTGGTAGTCACACCTTGTTGGGCCTAATTCTGAGATTAATATTTACATTCTGCATGGGAACATATTCCAATCACCTGTTATTACCCACATCATATTGTGTATAATCCCTTCCATTAATATATTGCAGCTGGGTTTGGGTTTTTTTTGCCCCAGTCTCTCATTGAAAATCCATTCCAGAACTTGCTTGCTCTTAAATACAGAAGCTTCTAATTCCTGGACTAAATGTATATGTGCCTTTTTTTCTTTTTTTTTTTTTTTTACATTTGTTCCTGTATCAACTTTAGATTTCAGCTTAATTGATTTGAGTCGGAGCTGAGAACACTTTCAGAGCCAGGTTGATGCTTTTTGAAAGAGCTTATAAATGTGTAATTCCAGTGCTCTCCGGTTTTCCTCAAGGAGAAAGTACATGTTTCCTCCTGCCCAGCAATCCTTTGATACCAAGAGCTTTTTATTTGCTTAGAGCAATTCTTCAGTTTTGGGGGTTTGTTTTAATTTGACTTTTGCGACTGGAATTATCTGGTCTCTTGTAGTAGATATTAAAGAGAAAACCAGCATACACTACTCAGGGTTGTTAGTAGTTGATTACCTAGAGGATAAATAAAGAAGCAGCTTTACTGTGAAAAGAATTAATAAGAGGCATAGTTTTTAACAGATGAGAAAATGGTATCCTTCACTCAACATTACCATTTAAGCTGTATTTTTTTGTGTGATTCAGTGATAAATATTTGCGTGAACTTTGAGATATACTTGCTACGGTATTGGGATTTCTTCAGCTTCTCTTTTAGTGCTAATGAGCAGAATGGGCTAAAAATATTTTTCCTGAAGTTTCATGGGGCACCTGTGTTCCCTTTTGCTAAAGGATTACTGTCAGATTCTGAAGAGATGACTGGGAAAAGTTGTCCCTTCGTTTCCAAACAGCTTAAAATGAAATGTCTGAGTTTCCACTCCCAGGAGTCAAGTCTTGCTGCTGAGTTGAATGATAGCAAGCCTTAGGGATTTGAAGAATAGTGTAATTGTTAGTCCAAATACCAAAACCTAAATTCTGAGTGTCAAGTGCCTAAGAGTGGTATCTGAATAACAAATCTGAATATTCCATTAAATCAAACACATTGTACCAAGTACTTTGCATTTTATTTTGGCAGTGAGATAATATTTGTGTAATATGGATCCTGAAGTCCTGATAAAGGCAAAACTTCCGTTATGATAAGATTGCAGGATTAGCCCCAACTTTAGCAATTAGTGGCCTCCTTCCAGCAAAAACTATCAACACCTTTTGCTCACTAGAAAATATCTTTACATTGGAGCCAATTTTGTATGGCATGCTTGAGACCGGTTTGAGATATATATGCCATAATGCACATATGTTTATGTCTGCATATTAGCAATTCTGTATCTTTACTTTAACATTGCCTTTAATATAAAATTAGACCTGTTTATGGTGATTTTTACATATGGATGGTTCTCCTATATTCTGAATTAGTTATACATTATTTAATTACTCTTGTAGTATATGCTAGTGAAAATACAGATGTGATACAGTTCTGATTTGGAGTTCCCAGGCACAAAATGCTTGCCATTATAATCTCCTAGATATTAACTATCAGTTCAGGTATTCATAATTCTGAATAACTGATAATTCTACTATCAGTTCAGATAACAGAATAATGCTCAGTAGAGCTTATGACTGTGCAATAAAAAAAAGTCTTCCACATGATCAGCCTCATGCCGTCAGCGGTAATGTTGATGGGCAGGAATAAATTTGACAGGAGAATGACTGCTCTCTCCCTCCTTTCACCCAAGCTGCTGTGGTCACATAACAGCTTACCATGACACACTGGAGTGGAGCACCGAGGCTCTTGGGACCCCCTCACCTCATGATCATCTCCCAGTGGAAATGGGTCTTGTGTGGACCACAGTAAATGATGGGGCGTAATGAACACACTTCACTCAGCTTAGAGAGTCTCCCACATTTCCCACACACATTTTTATGTATAGCAGAAAATAAAAGAAAGTAAATTTATATTTAAAAAGAAGACCGTAAGTTCCAGGTTATACATTTCCTGTCATCTGGAAGCTTACAGAGATGCTTGCAGAAACAGATGGAGAAGTTGTTTGCATCTCACCTGATACAGGACTTTAATCTTCTTGTTTCGATCTTCCTGCTATTCATTCTCGCCCAGTATATAGGTTCTGTTCCTCTCCTGCAAGTGTTTGCTCATTTCAGTCTTCTGTCATGCAGCAGTACCACTTTTTCACACTAGGAGCTCTGCTTTGTCGCAGGAATTCAGTAGTTCATGACATTAAGCATCGTCAGATCTAGTGGCTCTGTGAACAGGGAAAGGCTCTGGAAGAGAAGTAGACATGGCCCTTTGCTTGGCCTCAGTGCAATCATGTCACCATATGCAAGTGTCCTCTATTAGTGATACTAAGGGGATGCTACAGTCCTTTCAGCCATTTAACTTTCCACCAGTTCACCTGCTAAATAAACACCTGATGATCTTTGTCTCTAAATTATTGCTCAAGCGCATGCACCCTTCTTGGATTTACTGTTAGTCTGTAGGTGGCAAGCTCTCAGGGCTGGCTTCAGGATGTTTTAGGACTTTATTATTACTCTTTTCATGCTATTTTGAAAGATTTTTACCAAGAAGCTGCCTTACTTTCAGTCTGCTTGGCATCTGTCTCACATATTCCAGCTGGGAGAGCTTTCTGAATTGATTCTTGGCCAGTTTTCTCCCCAGCATCTGACCCTGTCGCTCACCCTTGTGACTTCCTTGGTCTGTAGAAGTGGATATGACCTTGACATCTGTTCTTTCCAAACAGATCTTTTGTATCTCATCCTTTCATGATTCTTGCAGGCAATTGCACTGTATTGTTACTTCCTATTGTCTTCCACACATTCCCAGCACTTTGTTTGAGCTTCTGACCATGTCCTTGTTCACTAAAACAAGAGATATTCCTGCTGGTTGCTTCTGTTTGTTTGACTCTGTAAACTGATTGCCAAACAAGGAGTAAACAGCACAAATGGGGAAGTCGATTTAACTTAACATAAATTCAAGACTCTGCTCTCCCCACAGCCCTGAGTACCCAGAGAGCTGGGAAGACTGACTGCTTTCTGTTGAAAATCATTAAGTTGGCCCAAAATGGGGACTTATCAGTTAGCAGTTACAAAGGTAAGAACTTTTTTTTCCATGTTGGTTTTCTTTTCATTTTATGGAGGTCATTCAGTGTAAAATACTCTGATTGCATGGCCAGCATACCTCTGAGGATTCATGTTAACTGTACCTTGTGCCTTTCATATGGTATTTTGTGCCCTTCCTAGGACATTACAACTATAATGTCTTCATCAGTGACAGAACACAAACGGTTAATAATTTGGGGTTTTTTTTCTTCTATCTTCAACACCTAGAATTTCTCCTTAAGCCATTCCTTCTCTTTAACTTACTTTTTATCCTACATGTATCTACTAAGTTTATAACCATCTCTAGTGTTAGCTTTTCATTTTTCATTTAAGACTCTGAGGTCCAGGTACTTTGCATAATAAGACATAATCAACATTTTAATTAAGAAAAAAATTAATAATCTCAGTGAAGCTACACTGAATCACACTAACTAGCATCTGTTGGGAGATCTTTGCATCCAGGGTGGGTAGAACCTTCATGTTCTAGGGTCATTGCTAGACATTCGTTCCATCTAAAACTCTTCTGATAAGATTTTAGACTGTCATCTTAAGAAAAATGATACAGTTTTTTTGAGATATTTCAAAACAAAAGTTCTTCCTGATGTGAAATTATATTACCATAAATATTCCCTTACTGTCATTTTCACCATTTTCTAATGCTGTTTGAGAGATTTAAAGCTATTGTCCTGGCTTTAGAACGTCAGACTGAGTCAAAAAATGAAATGTGTTAAATCTGTGCGTGCTACATTATAAATACATACTTCTTTTGGAATTCCATTGTTGCTATGGTAATGCGCAATCTGCAGTCTTTAACTGGATATATGCATTGCCATTCATGTGTCAGAATGATGTGCTAATACTTATGACCCTTGCTACCTTCAGCATTATACACCTCAGCACAATGTGAAGAGCATTCCTCCTTGTATCGCTCATTTTCTGCTGAAAAGAGTAGTAGTGTAGTAGGACATTGTGTTTGTCTCTTCCAATGGAAGTGGTCTGCTGACAGGCCTTGAAAAGACTGAGGAGCAACTTAATTTTTGTTTGAAGAGAGCCCAGGCATGCAGGGGAGCCAGGATCTAACATTTCCATCCTCTTGGCACAGGTCCAGGATACAGACCTCAGATGGCCTTCTTGCCCTGAGGCCAACTGGTACAGCGAGGCTTGTAATAAAGCTCTGAGACAGAGCAGCCATATCCAAGCTTCCTACTGGGAATGATCCCTGACCGATGTTAATTCCTGAACCATGCCTTGGCAGTGTCTTGGAGAGCTGAAGTTTGCCTGAGCCAAAATTCTGCAGAGACTGCGTGAACAATTTAACAATATGGAACAGTTGCAGGACTGTGCTTATGCCCGTGCCCTGATGCTGTTTGGTTTGCTGATGTACGTGAAAGTACTGTTTCTGAGCAACCTTTCTAACATGTCACCTTTTGTTCTGGGGAGGTGGCATCTTAGATCTGCATTAATGCACACTTCACACCTGCTCATCGTGCTTGCCTGTGCTTATCACACATGGAGAAGCATAAAAACAATCTGCAGCACTTCAATTAGACAGAATGGCTATCTGGGGATTAAATAATGTGTTGGCATTGTTGCAAGCAAGACTAATTTGGAAAGACTGTGATCTTAGTACAAGAGAAATACAATTTATTTATGAAAACAAGGAGAAGTTGACATTCACCTCTCATGCTTTTCTGATGTTTGGATCTTGTTGGTCGCATGTTGTGATATCCATAGGTTCTGCCAAGCTGTGTAGGCATGCAAAGTCTCAGTGTGTATTCTGATCCTCTGGAAGCCATTGTACAGGTGAGGTTTCATATCGTTCTGCAGTTTTTTCCTTTTTTATTCACTCCTCTGTCTCATCCATAAATGATCATCTTCTCCACACATAATGTGATTTCTGGTGCTCTGCTGTTATTAGTTAATACTATGTAAGAAAACACATTTGAATGGTTTTATGCAGAAAATACACTTGGTAAGTACAATTTTGCTTTCCCTAAATAGAGCTTAGCCACTGGCCTCGGGTGGAGGTCAAGTGGAGGAACACTGCGACAGGAATGTTCTAGGCCACCTTGCCACCAATACTTTGCAGCGTAATAGATTTGAAGCTAAACACGCAAAAAGCATTTTCTTTGCAATCTTACAGACCATCCTGGAATTGACTATTTATGATTGCTTTTGGAAACCTCATCTCTTTTTACATCTGCACCACCAAGCAGTAACTGGCTGATGTTTGGGGGCAATCTCACCCAGTTTGCTCCAGAAGGAAGGTGTTGTTTCTGCCTACTGTACTGTCTGAGACTCAACACACTCTGTACCTAGGAATAAATTCTGAGATTATCGCACAGAAAGGGCTCACAGAAAGTGTGTTTGTAATTCTTCAGCACTCTGAATTCTTCGCAATTCATGGGGAAGAACATGGAAATATTTTCAGATTTTTACTGCTGAAAACACTTTTTGTTCTTGTGCCCACACATATCTGGTAGAACTATGTCTCTGCCTCCTTTAAATGCTCTTTTAGCTAATGGACTGCATTATGCATACTGCTGGAAAAGAAAATGAAAAGCAAGTTCCTCTTGAAGCCTATTCTCTGTGTTAATTTGCAGGACTGACAAAAATTGCACTGTATGGGAAACGAGTATCTTTCCACTGGTTTTGCATATAATCTGCTATATTAAATTTTGATTGAGGTTATCTGTCTAACTTGTAGGCCTATATATGCAAATCAAAAGCACTAAGTATTGTGTCTGGCTAACAGCCAGAAAGTCTGAATCACAATCAGTAGAAAATACAAAAGAATTTTTCCTGTATCAGTAAGGAGGAAATTAGATGCTTTACAGGGCTTTGTCCATTTCTCCTTTGATTCTTCAGTGCTAAGAAAACCTGAGGCTGAACAGCATCATTCCAGTCAATGGAAATCTTTTTGTATCGAGAAATCAATATAAAAATATATATATTATTTATCTGAGAAGATACTTTGATCATTGGAAGGCTCTACTGGCTCTCAGATCCAACACAGGTTGTGTGAACCTTGAAAAATAAGCTTCAAGGTCTTTTATCAAGCTGTTGTGGTTCAAAAAAGAAAATGTGTTTTTCCTGTTTGTACCTTATCAGGTGTCCCAGACACTTACTCTCTATGCATAGATGACACTGAGAGTATAATTCTTATTTCACTCTTACACTGTAGTGACGCAAATGAGAATCTGAACTTACTTCTCACCATAGTCTACAATACAGTGCTGGCACTGATGTGAACCACACAACAGGGTTCGGGTCACATCATCATGCACCCATGTGATTTACTGAGGTTGCATCTGTTCTTGTGGTGTCAGTACTACAGGCAACTGCAGGAGAACTATGGCTGTGGAGCTGTGAAGATGTGAGCAAGCATTGCAGCTGGCAGAATGGGGGCCATCCTGCCAATCCTTGCACCAGTGCCCATGTCAACCATGCTACAGCTGTCTGTGTATCACATTAATCTGTTGCATGGGCCTACTCATTTCAGATGAAGACTTCTGAAACTTTTTGATACCCAGGATCAACTGTCAAGCTGCGCAAGATCTGCAGCTGAGACACTTCTAGGAAAGAAAACTCAAAAAACTGCCCCTGCCTTGGGCTGTTTGGAGGGAAAATAGCAGTCAGATTACATTAGAAAAACAGCCTAGAAAATTCCTATGAAACTGCTTTTCTCACTTCCTCTCCTCTGCATTATGGTCCAGATGAGAAGACATCTCGCTGACTCAGGGGGTGAATCAGTGCAGCGGCTCTGGAGTGACCAGCACACCAGTAGAAATGGTGGGAGCAAGAGGAAGAGAGCTGTAGGGCAGAATGGCTCACCAGAGCATGCAGCTTTGAAACAGCACCGTGTGCTGCTGGGCTTCAGGTGAAGAGAGAGAATTTATCTCAGTAACCACTTGTGTACCAGAAGACGTCTGACAGCCTGGAGAGGAAGCACAGCCACCTGACCACACAACCTCTCTCCTTCAGCATAAACATTTGTCAGTCTTTGCTGCTGTTATGTTCCTCTCTCGTTAACCTCATTATCTCACCTTACTTCAGCCAGTTTGGCTTTCCTGGCAGGCTTGCAATTCCCCCTGCAAATTTCCCCATGGAAGACCATTTTAATTGCAGTTTTGCTGCAAACAATGCAATTTCACTGTCTACAGATATTTCCTCATCTTGATATATTCTACTGGAGTTGAAAACTGCTCCCTGCGCTGTGCTGAGCGCTGGCGTGTGGTGGGTGAGAGTGTGAGTATGGGCAGACAGATGTAGGGGTGTGTGTCCTCTTTGGCCTCTACAGGAAAGACTTGTGCAGGGACTACTACATCCTGATACTGCATCCTGTTAATTACATTGTACTGTTGATTAAATTAAGGAGCCCTATACAGCAGGGTCGAATTCAATCTAATAAATATGTTGAACAGAAACCGAACAATTGACTTTATGCGTGCTCAGGAAAGTGAGTGGCAGACTGGAGAACAGAGAAAGATGGAGAACAAAAATGAAAGGATGAGAAGAAGAGGTGGAATATGAAGCAGAGCAGAAAGGGACAGGTGTAAGAGGAACTGTAGAGACTAATGTGGATAAAAGTTAGCGTAAGAAGAAAATAAAGAGAAAATTAGCTGTGATGAAGCATAGTAGGTGCTGGGATACCAGATACCAGTAATAGCCAGACAAGTTCTTGGGCATGCAGATTTCAAAATATATTGATTTTCAAGGATTTGTCTTTAAATCCTGGAAACATTTTAAAAAGGTTTGCAGTCCCAAGTAAGAATATATGTATACACATACATAAGAAATAATGTAACTGATCTGAGAAATTACAATATTTATCCAAGTCTAATATAGGCATTATTTATAGTGGGAAATTTAGTCCCCAAAAATGGGACTTCTGCAGGTTTTAGTGGCTGCAACATACTTGTAGATTGCATGTGTGAAAAATCTACATGAAATGCTCATAGTAAGATTAACTATGTAGCCTGAAGAGAAAGAATAATAGTTATTTTCATAGATAGGTTTTTTTCTGTAATAAAATATAAAAGTGCTTGGCAATATTGCTAACAACAAACTTTAAAGCATTAGCAAAAACTGCTGGTCTTAATAAAGATTTAAAACCGACCAGCAACTCACATAATTCATGCACCACTTTTTTTAGACACACTTTTTCACTTAAATCTAAAGTCTTAAAAAAATGTCTACATATCCCATGTGAAATTTCAGCACAAAAGTTAGCTGGTGACATATTATTTTACTTACGGCAACTACAATCGATACAACCAAAGCTCAAAGCAAAATTTAATAGCTATTTTATAAACTTAGGAATGTACTCTGGGAATTTACCATGGAAAAATTGACTCAACCTGTATTTAAGGAATAACTAGGGCAAGTCCTGTGGTGGGGTGTAGTCCAAAATGCACGTGGTGCTGAGTTACAGGTATGGCTTGGTAATGGGGAGCACTGAGGCGGTATTAAGGAGAGGCAAAATGTGGCTGGTGTGTTTGAGATCCCCTTCTGCTGCCCTCCCCGAGGGTGCATGAAACCTCTAAGTACTCAGGGTGATATTCACAAAAGTATTTTGGTACTCATTTGTCTGCGTAATGAGTAATTTAGATGCTTACGTGCCTCTGAAAACGCATTTGTTTGTAGTCAAATTGACAGGATTTAACATGGAAAAAATAATTTTAACTCTCATTAAAAGTATGTGCAGTGTTGCTTGTTCATATGATGGCTGCATTTGTCCCCAAAAGATTAAAAAAAAAAAGGGATAAAACCATGATGCCTTACTGTCTGAAATAATTGACGATTCCTTTATTTTATAGCAGGGTCTTATTTAACACTTGAATTTATGGGGAGTCAAGCTCCTGAAGTCTGGCAGCTGTACGAGGGTTTTGGCTTTGTTTTGGCTTTGTTTTGTGGTGGTGTTTTGTTTTTTTTTTTTAATGTGTCTCTAATCCTCAGAGCTTCACTGGAAAGTTTAAAAATATGATTGGAGGATCAAAGGTCATATTTGGAATCTTAGAGAATCAAAGGAGAAAAATAAGAATAACCCCACATTGTGGTATTATTAAAGTTACAAATATGTTTATAGGCAATATAGGGGGGTGGGGGAAAGGCTGGTCATGGGTTTTTTTTAGGTTTAGGAGTTTGTCCATACTGTCTTTATGTTACTTCCTAAAACTTGTTTCAAATTATTGACCATTATTCATATAAATAATCTACAAGAAGAAAAGGGATTTAGATTTAAAATAATAAATGTGGAAAATAAATTATAATATTGTAGGAAACAATTCTGCATAAATAAGGAAATTGGTTATATCTATGGTAGATTTTATTTCACCTCAGATGTTTGTTAATTTAATAAAGAACAGCCAGGAGATCTGCTTACTTATGATATCTAGTGCTAAAATCCTTCTAAAGAAATTCTACATTTTTTTCCCTTATTTTTTAACTGTCAAGACCAATACTAGCAATGAAAAATGTCATGACAGTTTTTTGATAGACATGTTTATTAGTAATTTTCTCACTTCTTGATTCCGGGGGTCAGTCATTCCCACACCCCTTGGCAGCAGCATTGCCTTGGCAGAAGAGTTTATGTAAACGTTGGGGGAAAGCGTGTTACAGACCCCGCTCCTCTTTTTCGGGGGCACTCCCAGACTGCCCCAGGCACCATTTACTGTCTGGGGGAATTCTGCTTCCTCCATCCATGTGCCGTTAATATCCCTTCCTGACCCGGTGACAATGTTGTTAACCCCTGCGGTCTCATTTCTGGGTCTGTTTCCTTCCATGATGTCCTGTAGGAACCCATAGGACAGTTATATATAACATTAAAGAAGAGGGTTTGTATTTTTATTTGATTCTGTATGGTTTTAGAGAAATGGCTGCAGACTTTATACCTGATCTAGCTTTGCATCTGTTAAATTGTGCAATTTCCATAAGGAAATAAATCTGAATTCTTGTATTTCTTGAAGACAGCCATTGCAATCCTGTATTTTTTCCGAAGATGAGATTTTTGTGGAAAACACTTCCCCTTTTCCCCTCAGTGCTTATAAATCATTGGTTTAGATAATCCTGTAAGATCTGATAGAGGTAATTATGGTGTAGACGGTGAATGCGTACATGCACAGCTTTGAACCCAGTGAAAATCTGTGTTTAAGTGATGTGATTGAAGGTGTGTGGCTGTAACAGATGTGGCTAATGGTCAAATTCAGACAGTGTAAAATGGTGCAGAAATTGTCAAGGGAAGAAGAGTCACTTCTAAACCAAAACCTCGTAGTTTGATCCAGAATGTATGTTTGTTTCTATGTGTATGAAAACCACTTGCTGTTTTAAGGCAAAGACATCTCTCTCTCTCTCTTTGCTGTCCAAAACTCTGAGCCCTGAGAGCCCGCCTGGCAGCAGGGGTGGCCTTGGCGTGGGTTTGCTCTGTCGCTGCAGCTCAGCGTGCTCGGAAACACCAGCAACCGGCGCGGCCACAGGTGAAGCGGATCCTGGAAGCTTTTCGTTTTCTGATACTCTGTAACGCCAAAATCGTTTGCTCGCGGGGTGTGATCTGCCTCTTTCTGCACGGCTGAATTTGCATTGGCGTTTGAAGCTTTTTTGGAGGGAGGGAGCGGAAAAAAACCCAAACCCCACCACCCCGATGTTCAAGAGTGGACCGGGGCCCTCCTGGGCTTGGCACAGGCTCCCCGGCAGCGAGGGATGGGGGCAGCCCGGCGGGGGTGAGCCTGGCAGGGGCCGGGGGCTGATCCCCCTGCCCAGCGCCGTCCCTCGGGCCGTGGGGCCGCTGCAGCAGCCGGGCCGGGCTGCGCGAAGCTGGATTGCGCAAGGCTGCTGGCCCGGGAGCGCCGCGGGGCCGGAGGGGTGGGGAAGGGGCTGCCTCCGGGGGGAGATAACCCTCCTTTAGGGCACGGCCGGCAGAAATCCCGGGGAAAGGGAGGAATCAGCCCGTGAGGTTCGGGAGGGAAAGGAGCCGCGCCGCCTTTGTGCGTTTCTGGCAAGGTGAAACGCAGTCTTTTCGCCCAGCCCCGTGCTCCGGCAGCCCGGGGGATGCGGGCACAGCCCCAGCTCCTCTGCTCCCGCCCCACCCCGCCAAAGGGGCCGGCGAGGAGGCCCGGGGCGAACGGGAGCCGGGGCAAGCGGCGCGTCCCGCACACGCGGAGGAGTGCGGATCTCGCCGCGAGGGGGGGAAAGTTGTGCTGTGCTGGCTTAGCGCTTCCCGGCGGGCCGGCCGGGGCTCTCGGCAGCGCCCGGGCACCTCCTCCCGCCCCGGCCGGGATCCGCCGGGTAGCGCTCGCCCGCCGAGCTCCCCGCGGGGCGCCGAGCCGGCCCGCCGCGGAACATCCTCGGGCCGCCGGTCTGTCAGGAGCCTCCCCCGAGCGCCTTCCCCTTTTCGGGTTTTTGTGGCGTTTGGGTGTTTNGGAGGGGGCGGCCGGGCTGGGCGAGGGGAAGGAAACTTTCTCACCCCCCCAGGATGCTCCGGATATTTTTGAAAGGGCGGAAGAGTGAGAAAGCGAACAGTGTTTGTAAGGGCATCTCATGCTCTTGAGAAGGTCCCTCCTGACACCTCGCTGCTGNAAAAAAAAAAAGAAAAGAAAAAAGAAATAAGGAGCCTGGAGTAACTGCGGCCGGTGGGACGGTGGGGAGAGGTGGAAGAGGAGCCTCCCTCTCCAGATCCATCGCCCAGCACCACGCCTGGGTGAAGGGATGGGAAGCACTGCCATGGACAAGAAGAAAGATGCCTCCAGCAGCAGCAGCAGGAAAAGCTCCAGCCAGAAGAAACTCATGTTGCGAGTGCACATCCCCGTAAGTGGCTCCTTGCTCTTCCTCCCCTTCGGCAGCTGGCGTGGCTTGGGCGCTGGGACATGTTTTTCTCTGACATGTAGCGCAGCGAAAGGCGGAGAGAGGTGTTTCCTGCCGCTGAGGTCTGGAGTTTGGGGGATCCTGGGCTGGGGAGTGCAACCCGTGCAACAGACGAGTCCTCCACATCTGAGGTGCGTTGGAGCGTGGGGGGCTTTCCTGGTCTCTGCCCCTGGTGCAGTGCTGGGAGCTCAGTGTGGAGCGTCCGTGGCACGGAGGAGCGAGGATAACTCCGGCTGCACCACTACTCCCCTGCCCTGGGCTGTGGGTTTTGTTCAGTATGTCTCATCCAGTTCACACGCAGACTCGCAGTACAGTTTAGCGAAAGGTCTGTTCAGCCCCGAACGCTGGTCTCAACATCCCCAGGTTTGGCTCTGGGAACTGTCCGTGCCTTGTGGCTGAATCAGTGTTTAATCTGACTCTTCCCTCTCTCTGAGTCTAATCCACATCTGAATTTCCCAGGGTTGGGGAACCCAGAGCTCGCTCAGATTTGGACACAAGCAGTCTGTTTATTGCCGAAAGGGCAGGGACAGTTGTATTGCCGTGGTGGAGCAGACTAGTGAGCCATGCAGTCTGTTCACTGACTCTTGTTTTGTATATACAGACTATAAAGAAACATGCAAGAAACTATGGTATATAGATACAGAATAACCTTAGACCAAAAGTTTCTCAGTGAGCACTAAAAGGCTGGCTGGCGCTGTCCTCAGAGTTTACATGCCTTTCTGATTATTGTTTTTCTTTACTATTAGGATGTTCTTGTTATCTATGTAACTGTTTAGGTTTTCATTCTCAGTCACTATGTGCTTTTGGTTTTCTGGCAAGAAATGGCAGAGTCTCTGTATCTCTTTCTGTGCAATCGGGTGGTTTTTGGTCTTTTTTAAAAATCTCATTATATAAAAGTGGGAAACAGTCCTACACGTGTCTCTGCCAGGCCACTAGGGAGCAAAATGGTATTTCTGGTTCTATGTTTTTCCTTTGTTTTAGGGAAGAATAAGAAGTCAAAGCAAATTTATTAGGTGTCTTGATCGTGTGGAATAAAATGGTGGAGAAATACATGGCTCTTCTGCAGATTTCATTTTTCTCTGGAGAGGAATGCAAGCCCAGGAGCCTAAGCCAAACTTCTGGAGCTCTGATTGCACTCAGTACTAGGATAAAAGGGTCTGTTTCTGCTAACATGGGTGTTGCCTATGCGTTTGTGACTGCAGTTTTTAGGCAATAATCTTTGCCATGTTACCAGTAGTATTTCACAATAGGGATGTAAAATACCAAGAAAATAAAATGTACCACACCAAAGCGCCACTCACTCTGTGCACCTTATTCCTTTCCATCCTGTCTGCTGCATCGTCTCTGCCATCTCTTTCCATAGCCCCCCCCCACCTCTGACTCAGTCTAGCCAGGAAATTCTGTGCGGCTGGATTGCCACCTCTGCTCCAAGAAGCTGCATTTTTTGCCTGCTAAAGAGCCATAGGTAGTATGGGAGATGCCATGGTTGCTGCAGAATTTTACAGGATCTATCTGGTGCTTTTGAAATACCTTCCAACCAGCAGATATCTGTGGCCACACCAGTACTTAAAGCAATTTTCCCCATTTTATGGTTGTGAAGCTAAGGTGGAAAAAGTGCCTAAGTAACTTGTTTGCACTTAAGTATTATTGACAGAGGAAGACTAATGCTTTTTCTTAATTGCCTTGCTTTCTTCATGAGTATTGCCTTAGTTCTGTCTTGGATGGAAGATCATTAGTAGTGGGCCATAGTTTTTCATGTTCATTAATCTCTTGGCTTCTTTGCTATGCAGCTTGTCACTTAGGTAGTGGTAGTTATTCAGACACAAGCCTGTAAATGCCTGATACTGCACTGAAGTCGACATGAGTTTTATTGTTCACCTAGTTGGAAGCAATTCAAGATTTGGTAATGAAATAATACCTTCCATCCCGCCTCTCCATCCCAAAAATATGATCCTTCTGTTCCATTCTGCATCATTCTAGCACTCCTCAAATGGACTATTGGGCTTAGGATCTTTCAGGTTGTACTCACATTTTTGGTGGTTTTCTGGTATATGGCAGAATTTAAATATGACTGTGCTATAAGAAAGAACATTTTTCTCATTCTCATTTGACAGTGGAATCTGCATTTGAAAAGATCCATTTAGACTGTTTTTTTTTCTCTTTCATAACGTTTTCTTGGCTGTTGTTTTGAAGCATCATTCCTATTATTTCAGTGGCGCCTGTCAGTGTAGCTGTAGTTGTCAAAGGAGCTTTCACCAGACAGTAATTTTTATTTTGTTCATCCTCTTCTTTGTTTTGCTGTGAGATCATGTTTATTGCTGAGACATGTAATTCTTGCTCATTGAGATCTTCAAATTAGGAACAAGAGAAGGACTAACAAGGTCTGAGTAGGAGGGGAGAGAGGAGTCAATTCTGAAAGAGAAAGCAGTGGGACAGAAAGGTACTGTTGTGATGCAGGCTACCCTAAAATATATTAGTCACATAGAAATGCTGACTGAAAGAGTAAGACAAATATTGTGCAAAAAAAGAATAATGCAAATTATGCTACAATTAGGTTGTGGAATAATAGACATGTCTGAAAAGAAAGTTGTGTGCTTTTCTTCTCTCTCCCACATATCTTTATTTTTGGGGTTTGTCTGTGACAGTGGGAAAAATGGATCAATTTAAGAAAGCTGGTTTTGTGTCTTGCAACACTCCAGGGCATTTCTCAGGTACATCTTTCTCAAGCAAGAACAAAACATGATATAAAACATCTGGAAACACTCTATTTTCACCTTCTTTCAGTGTTCGATCTCCTTTGGCAACAAGTGGGCGGTGCCCAACCCATGCTTCTGGGAATAGTGGTAGACCACTAAGTTCCTGCCAGTTGGGTTTCCTAGCATCTCTCAACTTGTCGTTCAGTAGCCAAGAGTAAAGTGAGGGCCACTGTATGCTGTTAGCATGTCAGAGAAATATTTGCTAAATTGCTGGACTGATTGAACAACTTTTTGGTTTGTTTGTTTGTTGTTTTCTTTGCAAATACACAACTGACTAACGAACTAGTAATTGAGATGGACCATAATATAATTGCAGGAGCCTTTGTAAAGGAGAGGTCATATCAACATCCATCTTCCCCAGCAGCATGTTCTGAAGTCTTGAAATAAGAGATGCCTAAATGGAAATTTCTGGTCCAAATATCTTTGAAAGCTGCTACAGATTTGAATTGAAACCTTTGCTCTCTAGATGCATCACATTTGTAATATGAAGACACTAGCATTATAAAATTCCTTTTTAAGCCATTAGAAGTTAATGCCTGTACATTGCTTTGAACATTTTAAAAACTCTATTCTAAGATGGGACATAATTGTCTGCTGAGTAGGAGCTCACAGCAGTGAGATCAGCATGTTCTTTTGTCGTCTTGCAAAATTGATCTGTTCTAATGTTAATGTTACCATTGTAATCCCGTGTTGCTGCAAAAAAAAAAAAAGGAGGGATTCTGCTGTTGCTTTGAATTTCATCTGGGGTAATTCAGTCAGTGCCAGTAAAGTTATGTTGTATTTACGCTAGCACAACTGAGGGCAGAACCTGTCTCAAGAGCTTCACCATGGCAAGTGCCAAGCACCTGCTGCTCCCAGCAGGTGGAAATTGCAGAACCTTGGCACTTCCTTGGATTTTTCCCAAATACATCACAAGGTGACTTTTTATTCAAAAGAACAAAGAGATTTTTTCACAATAAGGACAAAAATAACATCTGCAAATGAATATAAAAGCATCTTTCAGTTCAGTGAAGTGACTGCTGCCTCTGGTACTTCAGCCCTGATGGGAGAGTTGATGCAGTAGAAGGATGCTCTTGGAGATCATGATCTTTTATTTTCAATGTCGCACAAACAAACATCTCTGCACACTTTCTCCTGTTTCTTTGTCAACGTTTATGATTTTGAACAGGGTCCTCAATGTGCAAATTTATTGCTGTTTCCAGGCCTGTTGTTATGTCAGGATGCCAGGCTGAAACATCAGATGGCTTAAATATTTCTAACCCAATAGATGACAATGATGTTCTGACAGCTAGTGTTGGCTTGGGCTCTGCCCCTCCATCTTGCTTTCCACACTTGCAAAGTCATTAATGGCTGCATGCCTAATAAATCACTGTGAAATGATTTTGTTCTGTCACAGTTTTTGCAGGCTGCTTCTTGGCTCCCGGTAATTGCTGGGTGGGCTGATGAGAACAGCACTTCAATCTAGGGATCACTTTAGGAAGCTGCAGATGAGGAATAAGCTGGTCAATTCTTTCAGAGAAGATGAGGCAATCAGCTTATAATGTGATCTAAGAATGAAAAGAAAAATGTTTGTTTTCTTGGGAAAAGGAGGTAGGGGGAGAGGGAGACAGAGGAGAGAGAAATGTTTCCCTAAAATTAAATCTGCAACTGTTCTCCCCCTTGCTCTCATAGGGCAGACTTTGAGTTGTCCTGAGGCTCTGTGGCCTTGAAGTTTAAATTTGGATTTCTCCCTAAAGGGCTGATATATTAAGGATCTGAAAGGGCAAGAGGTATTTGCTCAGGAGTGTTGAGATTGCACTTTGAATCTATCTGAAGGAAAAAAAAAAGAATTCGTGTTTGCAGTCATAATAGCTGCCACTGTAATTAAGGAAGCTCTTAGGTTTTTTTTGTTTTAAAGCATAACTCAAACTAATAATCAGCTTATTGAAAAGGACTGCTTCTTTAAAACATCACTTTTTCTGGTAGGAGATTCTGTTCCTAAATGGTGTCATCCAATCTTTAGTTATACCTGTGAGCCTGTGAGGACTGTGGGCTCAAAGGAGTGCGAATTTCCCTGGAGGAGCAAGTCACGAATGTGGAAGGAACCTCACAGAAATGTGGATGGTGAGACTTTTGCTCTCAGGAAAGGTATTGGGAATTACTGAAACAGAAGAAAATGTCATGCTCCCAGGGGGATCAGGAGTGAAATGGAAAGTAGGGATCTCCATCTGCGAGGTTCCAGTGCCTGTTCACAGACCTGCAAGGTTCAACTTATGCCAAATTTCACCTGGGCACCACATTGCATTCAAGGGAGCCGCTCAGATGTGACCAAAAGCAGAATTTGACCCTGAAGACAGGATTCAACAATCATTTTGGTGATGATGTATGGACAGTCACGGAAGTAGGTTGGTGTGCCTGTGTGCTGGCTTGGCAGGGCTAATGGGAATAGAAAGGAGCCAAAACTGTGTCAGCATGGCTGTTGGTAGACCAAATTATTATGCACATTCATGGTGACCGAAGTACCGCATATAATTCTCATCCCTTTGAAGAAGAGCTGAATTTATATCAAAAGGCATCCCATGCACAGGGATTCATAGAATCATAGAATTGTCTAGGTTGGAAGGGACATTAAAGATCATCAAGTCCAACCATCAACCTAACACTGCCAAAATCACCGCTAAACCATGTCACTCAACACCACATCTACCTTTCTTTTAAATACCTCCAGGGATAGTGACTCCACCACTTCCCTGGGCAGCCTGTTCCAATGCTTAACAACCCTTTCTGTGAAGAACTTTCATAATGAAAGAGCAGAGTTGGTTACGAGAGAAATGAAGCATCAAGGAAGGAATCAGTAACAGAGAGGAGATGTCTGTCTGGCATAGGAATAGCCCCTTTGAGGGCTACATTACCTTAGGCTGATCATCAGGCTTTTACAATTAGCCTGCTTGCGGGGCCTGATCTGGTTGCAGAGGACTGCTGTCTCAATTTTCTACTGTTGTTTGCACAGTAGACACACTGGAGAAAATATTATGGCCTAACAAATAGGGAGCATTATGCATGTCAACAAAGACAAAAAGAAAAAGCAGCTTGAATGTATCTTGACTGGAGCATGTTTTTCTCCTGGAAAGGAGAACTTGTGTATACACATGAATATAAGATGCCATCAATAAATGGTTTGGTGATATAGTGCTATGCTACTACTGAACTATTTCTAGTAGTAGAAGTGAGCTGAAACAGTGATGTATATGACAATTTCTGCTGCAGAATGACTTTTGTGTTTATTCTTTAGGTAGTTGTAGGAACTGGAATATAATGATAGAGTTTAGTATTTGCTTCTGTATTACTGTCTCTCCTAAATTGCTTGCATATAACTACAGATGAAATCTTTAAAGCATGAAAGCATTATTTATACAGCAGAGAACCAAAACATGACATGGTACTTCAGTTTTTGACATTGAGGACTCATAGAATGGTATATAGAGTCCTTAAATTTTCATATAATTTAGCACGAGAGTAAATTACATTATGTTTGCGTGACTTAGTGGGATGCATAGCAAATGCATTGCAGTGTTTCACAGTTGTCATTTGTATCACACACCATGATTGTTCAGACCTTACGGTCATTATTGCAAAGGGTGCCTGTAATCTTCTGCTCCGAAAACAGAACCTATGTCATAAGTTGAACACTAAATCTATTTTTGCAGTCAGAGTGATGTAGCTATATGCCTTTTTTAAGCTGCTGGAGAACACATTCATAGATCTGGAGTTTCATTAGGAGGAAGTGTGTGCATTATAAGCATTATCTACCATGTTATCAAGCCTTTATCATCATTTATTTACAACAGGCATTGTGCAATTTTCAGTCATCTTTTCATGTTGGTAATGCTGCTGGAACAATGAAAATAAGAAAATACTTGGCTTCTGCCAGCTGAAAAAAGAAAAGCTATCAGAGTGGTCAGAGTGCTGGTTTACAGCACCACAGGATTTTCCTGCTCAGTTGCAGACTTAGTAGTGGTCTTTTATGAATGAATGAAGTTCAGATATGGTTTGTGGAAGCTACATGCCTGTTGATTCCTTTAGAAAAGTTTGGAAACAAGGTTTGCATGGAATTAGAGAAATCAATACTTGGTGAGCTAGATTACGGGTAAAATTTGAATCCAAGCATGAAGAAACATTTCAATGAAGACAAGCTCTCCATAGAAAAGGTGTAGTTGTAAGAATGTGATGGACTAAACAGGTGCAATTAGCATTGCCTGTAGCCTGTCTAGTGGAAGAAATGGATTGTTACCTGTATGCCACTTATTTTGAATGGACTCTACATGGAAATTAGGAAAGATACCTGGAATTGCGCACAGAATCCTGAAGTGTATCACAATGACTCTGTTTTTGCTACCTAGCCATAATATTTGACAAGTTTCCACAGATTCAGTACCGTTCTATGCCTTTAAATAGTTGTGCATTTAATATGCTTGCTAAGCCTGGGTTGTCTTGCTTTTGTTAAAAGGTGCAACTGCTAACAAGTGTTTTTACAGAATCATGGAATAGATGAGGTTGGAAGAGACCTCTGAAGATTGTCTAGTCCAATCCTCCTGCTGACCCTGCAGTCAGCTAGAACAGGTTGCTCAAGACTGTGTCCCGTCAGATTTTTAATATCTCCAAGGATGGAGACTGCACAACTTCATTGCTCTGAAGGAATGCATTTGGGCAAGTGAAAGTTCCTTGAGACTAAATATTGTTCAGCCACTACACAGGCACATTGAATTTAACTTCACAGTTGGTTGGATCTTGTCCCAAAAGCATAGTGTCCATCTGGGGAGTGAAATTGGATTTGGCCATGTAGTGTAGAGACTTCTGGGAAAAGCATGCTCTGAGATGGGAGTTGAAACTGGAGGCACGATAGTCCCAACAAGGCTTGTGGAAGAAAGGGCCAGTAAGGAAGAGCTAAAAAAAGGTGCTTAGTCAGTGTTAATCACAGTATGTATGGGAGTTTGCCAGCTTCTCAGTAGAGCATTGCATCTTCTGGAATGTGGTTTTCATCATGTGTTGTCATTCCTTTTGCATAAATTAATTAGAGGGGGATTTGCTGTTACTGAATATTAATCATGGCTTCTGTGATGGAATTGTGATCTAAACCAAGAGGCATGAGGAAAGACAGTTCAGGGATAAGAGCACTACATCCTCATCTAGCTGTCTGAATCTCTATCTGCTGTGTTGCCTGAGGTTGGACAGCGGAGAGTCCTTGATGTAAGCTTTCCATTCCTGAAGGGCTGAAGCTTGAGGTCCACAAAGACTCTGATTTTAAAGTACCAGTGTGCCACATTGAAACACTGAAACATCTTACGGGATGTTCTTTCCATCCATGACTGAATGCTGGTGAGCTAGATGTCTATGCGTGCGTAAGGATACATATGTAAGTAAAGACAAACTTGCTGAAGAATTTAAAGTGTTGATAGATGTTATAGACTAGAGGCACATGAAAGGAAATTATGTTGTCCCTGTAGTACTGATATTCAAGTAGATGGTTGGAGTTTAAGCAACTTGCCGCACGTTGTACAGGAGTATGACAGTTGGACTCATGGAGTCTTGAGACCTAGTTCATTTATCTTGACCATAAGCACAACCTTCTTCTTATGGTATTTGTCCCATCAGGATCCATGTACAAGCTCCACCTAAGTCAGCAGTGGTGGAAAGTATTTTTCCTTTTGCTTTTTGAAAAAAATGTGTGACGTGAAAGGATTCCAGTCTAATGTCTACAGACAGTTGTATTGTGTACTAAAATAACACTGTTAGGACTATTTTGGCAGTCTGGTCAGGAAAACCAAGGATTGGGGATATTAGATAAATGAGAGAAGACTATATTAACTTTCAGCATCAAAAGTGGTGCTTCAATGAGTGTGCCTAATTATCACACCCTCCATGTGGTTCATGTGCTTGTTGAAAGTTGTGAAACGTTAGTCTTTTTTTTTTCTTCTTCTGAATAGCTGGTGGCGCATCAGTTGTAGAGTTCTTGAAACAAGGCATCTGCGGCCGTTTAGCAAGTAGTCATCTATAAACTCAAGCAGATGGGGTTTGGGAAACAGCACTTTGCCAGCCACATTCAGCCTACAGCACCCTCCAAAGAGTTTGCAGGCATCCTGTCTCCATTCCTGCACTCCACTGACTTGTCCTTCCAGTTGCCGGAGCTGAGCATTCCCCAGTACTGCTGCCAGCTAGTACAGGAGAGAGAATACCAGCATGGTCTCAACACTATTCCTGGATACATCTTCCACTAATACTTGATCAACTTTCCATTTTTATGGGAAAAAGGAGAGCTTCTGCTGTCTGAAAAGTTGAGCCAACATTATTCATAAACATAAGATTTATAGCCTGGAATGAATGGGAGGTAGAAGATGTTATTCAGCTGTTCTCTTTGCCCTTTTGTTTAGCTAGTTGATGTTAAAGGTAAATACTAATTTAATAGAGTTCTTTTAGTTGGGTGATGATTAATTATACGTTTTCCTTATATTTTTTATGTTTTTGAGAATGACTGTACATGCTCTAAGCTATGCAGAGGCAGGAGGGTACATGCCAGCATTTTTCTTCATAAGGTAATACTGCTAATTCAAAAACTGCAATTACTTCAATTCTTTTTTCTGTACTGTGTACTTAGAGATCTGGCTCCTTTCACTGTGGCAGACCTGTGGAGGCACCATCAGTTGGCATGCAAAAGTTGCTGTGAAATGAACTCTTCTGATTTTCAGTTGTAAAACACTGAAGTCAGTAAAAGAGGCAACATGCCTTACTTAACCATGTAGAGTAGCAGGCTAGTCTCCATTACTCAGTAAGGAAAAAATGGTTTTCACCCAGTGTTCATCAGCTGTTCTGGTGGACCTCAACCAATAGTTACCAAGGCAAAGCGAGTTGCTGTTCACCAGTGGACATTATTAACAAATGATGTGCATCTTCCTATCCCACCACAATGCTGAATAAAACATGTTGCCTTACAATGCCTTCTTAGTTAGCCAACATGTTTTATTTTCATGGTGTACATTGTCAGATAAAACAAGTGGGTAATAACTTGGTAAGCCTTGGGAACTCATTCACTTTTGATGTCCATCTGTCTATAATCTGAGATCCAAAATTATGAGAACAGTTGATTCAAGTTTACTTGAAATGCCATTCACAAGATTAATCCTTGGGAAAAAAAATAGGTGCTAAGAAGCCTAGTAGTTCAGAGAGATGGGATTTTCAAAAGAATTTAGGCACATTAGGTCCCTTTGCAGTATTTTAAGATCCTACTAGTCCACTTGCATCAGGATGTCCTTAAATACATTTGAAAATCGAGCTTTACATCTTTCAAGCTTTTGAGATGCCATTCTTCCCCCTCTGCTATTTATACCTGTATCGCAAAACGGAAGCTGATTTTCCTACTTTTCCACTCCCAGTATCCCTCTTGCACCTGATAGATAAAACGGAAAAAAAAAAAAAACCAAAAAAAAACAAGTCAGAAACTTGTTTTTCATGGAACAAAGATTGAAAGTAATACTAGGAAGTAATTTGGTAAGAGATAAATATCAGCTGTTCTCTTGATGATAAAGACTGAAACTAATACTGATACTTAGTGCAGTGCAATCCGTTGTGACACATGATGTCTATGTACAACCTTATGTTTGACTGAAAGTGATCATGTATTACGTATGATAAAGACTTCAGAAAGAAATGCCTTTTCTGTTCCCTTCAACATTTCAATTTAACTTGAGAAAAAGCTGCAATAATTTAAAATTTGAGAGGATGATTTTTTATTTATATGTTTTTTTACCTGTGTAAACTTTTGAAGTTTTGCGAACTACTGTAGGCTTTTAATGTGTTTAGACTCACTGGAGAGAGATGGTAGGACGCAGGGTTGCTCCTCAGGTTGTGAGCAGCTGATGGGGTAATCAACTTAGTCTTTGAAGTTTCTCTGTACGTATCAGTTATAAAACAAGCTTTTAGCCTTGACTGTATGTGGGTTGAAGTAACTGAGGAAGAGGGACACACGTAAAAGTGAAGGCTGGTAATGTCAATGGCACTGATCAGTATATGCACTTTAATGGATAAGAGCTGGAACACACAGGCTGAACATCTGGGGACATATGTTTGGGAATCACCTTCTCTTGGAGGAGTGGTAAAATCTAATGTCTCTGGACTTTAGCAACAAAATGAGAGGAAGTATTAAGTGTACGCTCTAAGGAAACATACCTTTTCAGAGAAGATGTTTTTAAGAGTTCATTTCCAGAGAGCAATAGGTACCTTTGATTATGTTTTATGGTCTTGAATGTTCTGTGCACTTGACTAGGTTAATTTAAAAAATATGTAAGGACACAAGTGCAGAGCCTGTGTGCTTGAAGGGAAGCTGCCCTGTGTGCAGCTGTTTACTATAAACTGAATACATTCAGTGTGTATGCACAAGCTGGTAAATTGCTCATGTTGCAGAGAAATGAACTGTGATGGAAAATGCAATAGATATTTAATTATTTCAGAAAAAAACACATTATGAATATGCTTCTGCCTGATGTTAAAACATCTGGATTTAGTTTCTAGCTGTACTAAGATTATTTTCGATTTCATATCCTGTGTTTTAATGTCACAAAACAAATAGAACAACGAGCTGACTTTTCATCTTGACCTTTAGGCTGTTTTTATTTCTGGTGGGGTTTGGGTTTTTTTGGTTTACAGGACTAAATAATTTAAAGTCCAATCACCTGGGCTATTGTGCTAAGAGATTAACACATATTGAGTCCTACTATCCCAGATAGTTGTAACCAGGACTAACTTTCTTCCTTGTCTCTGTCTGCTTCCCTGCATGCCTCCAAGTCATGTCACATCAAATAATACATGGTCTTCAGAGCTCACTGGGGGAGAGAAACGTCTGGGAACAATGTGAACATGCACAGCCAGGCACTTCCACTAATTGTTGATGTGGACGATGGAATACAAAAGCAGAAGGAGGGAGGGGGGAATGGAAATGTGTCTTGGTGTGGAAACAACTGTGTAAAAACAAATATGCCTGGGCTTGCTCATTGGGAATGTACATGTTGCACGGGAGAACTCCCACAACAGGAATCCTCTGCTTTAGTCTGCCCCTGCCAGATAATTTTAGAAGGTTTCTTTTTTTATTTATTTACTTCTAGAGGCTTTCTTGGCTATTTGGAGATGGGGACTTCAGCAATCATGAATTGTAACAGGTAGTGGCAATTTACTGATGATGTAGCTTGAAATTCTCTGATAATTTTTGGTTCTAGTTATTTGGTATTGCCTAAATATTGGGAATTGGAAATTTAAATTAATTAATTATGAATGTAAAATGCTAGTGGCATTTCAAAATATATTCTGCTGAAGTGGAATTAAATATCCAAGTGATGCTCTTCCATACTCTGTCCTCTAACCCAGAGCAGGCTGAAGTGCTTTGCAGATCAGTTATATAGAATAAAGTAAACAGAATAAAATGATATATTTCAGTTTTTTTACTCATAATGAAAAACAGAATTTCCTGTCAAGAACCATTGTGCTGAAATATCTACACTGTATTTTGCTTAAACTCTGAAAAAAATCAGGTAAAGGCAGTGAGGAAGTGATGATTATTTGGTAAAATGAGCCAAAAATTGAACGTTTATCCTATAGGATGAGAGCTATGTGAAATTATGAGCAATTGAAAACGAAGTTAGTAAAGTTAGTGAGATTCATAAAGTAAAAAAATGAGTAGATTTATACTTTATTACACAGTGGAACTTTAGCTACACAGGGAAGCTACCAGCCCATGCTGGGATTCATCATTCCCTGGAGATGAAAAGACTCTTTACATCAAGGAAACAGAAAACAGAAGTGATACACAGGGCACTTGCACGTTCATCTATGCCTGCAAGATCATCATACTTACGCTGAAAAGTAGATAGTTCTGCAGTGAAATGCAACATCTGCAATTATTAATCAGCACGATGCAACACAATTGGTAAAAATCCAGATACTTACTTTATCCATTTACTAAATGAATCGTGAATGTCTAACTGAACTGAGAACTATTATGGAGGCAAGAGGAAAAGAAATAGCCAGCAGAAACACCAATTTGTTGATTATATAATGGACCTATCATTAGTAACTTAATTATGCCAATGCAATTGCTTTTTCTCCAAGACAGATACTTGTTCCTACCAGGGCTGATTGATTTTGAAACGCAGTCTGATTATGTCAGAGTGTGTTTTAAATGGAAAATAATAATAGAGTTAAGGAAGATGGAAAACTATTTACCATTAGAAATATGATTGCTGATAGCATTGCAGAAAAGTGAGAATGCAGAAAGATAAACTGGTTTATCCAAGGACTTAGATTTATCCCTTTTCAGTTAAAATTATGTAAGTTAAGTGCTGTGAAAGTTATCATGAGGACAGCCCTGAAGACTGATTGTGACTCAGAGCGCAAATCAAGTTCATCATATAAAATTCCTCACAACAGTCCATTATGGCACTTGTATTTTGACAGGCAGGATTGGCCTTCCAGCAATTACCACTGAAGATACTTATCATTGTAGTGTGGAAATCCAACTTCCTGGCACTGGGTTGGGAACGTCATTTCACAGCAATCTCCTAAACATCTTTGCTAACTAAAACTGGTTTTAAGCATGTTGCCAAAAGGTCTTGGTTTCTCGGTCTTCTTCCCAGTCTTCCAGTTTTCACATCAGATTTCTCTTTATTATGTGTTCCTATTTCTGTAATCTTCTGATTTCCGAAAGCCACTGTAACCTCCACACAAATAATATTCTTTTAGCAGTTTTCCCCCAGCCAAAAGCACTAGCTGCTATCTCTAGATACAGTTTCTAAAACCCACCACAATCACAAAGTACGAAGACCACAAAAATCAGTCTCTCAGAGTTCCATGTTGGGTCTTTATGGAAAGGATTTTTATTTTTGTTTACATCCCTGAGATGTGGGCAAACTTTAAGGATACATATCAGGTTTTTCAGAAATTTTGATGACTCTGGCTGCCCAGGGGTGGGATACTTAATGCTAATGGGAGCCACAAGGCTCCTGCTGTTTCATGGAGGATACCCACAATTAGCACTTTAGGGGATTTAAACAATTTTTTTTTTTTGGCTTAAGTGACCTGTTCAGTGCAGAGCAGGGAGCGGCTGAACCTGCTGGAAGAAGATATCCAGCTGTATGAGCTGCTCACCACTAGATATGCTGGGTGTGATTCTGGTGTTACTCGCCTTAGCGGGAATATATCCCCTGTCATCGCTGAAACTGCTGTCATCAGTGGGGTTGCTATGTCTGCACCAGATGAAAATGTTAAGATTTCATTATGGCTCTCTGCAGGTTAGAGGGATGGGAGAAGGATACACCTAAAGCTTGTGAGTGTATAAAGTATAACTGCACAAAGCATGGTGTACTGGTAAATACCTCGTCAATGGATGCCAAAATATCAGTTTGGTTTTTTTTCAATTTTGCAATAATTCAATTTGACAAACCGGTTTCTTCTGAATGTTCTGCTGAGAGCTTGCTTTCCTTGCAGACAACTTTCACAGTGCTGCTTACCACAAATCTCACCACATTTAACAGGACTGCAAAATGTCTGATATAAGAGATCTGCAATGGAGATGGGAGAGTGAAACCAGGGTAGAGTGGTAATATATGGCTAATGCTATGATTCACCCTCTCTGCTATTCTGATTGTGTTACGACTGTAATTCTGTAGCTGTGGTTTCTTCCAGTGGTCTAAACGGGGAGGCAGGTAAAAGGTTGAACTTGCTGTGAGCCAGAAAACCTAAAATATCTCTGTGGGTATTGGCAAGGTGCCAAGACCAGAATAAATATGTTCAGCCTTTCTCTTTCACATCCCCCTTGTAGAGACAAAATACAAAAAGGCCAAACAGAATTCTGACAGGCTGTATTTTGTTTAAATAGAGGCCTGGTAACTATATGAGATCAAGAGACAGTTATAAGGCTAAGTCCTGTACTTTATATGGATTTATAATAGCAATTTAAATAAAATATGCCTTTGTGCACAGGCTGAGGATTTGTAAATTCAGACTGTTTTATGTATGTTTGCATAATATATGAGGTTTTTTATGTGTAGCACATATACTCAGCTAGATTTTTTTTTGTTGGAATCATCGTGGTGATTTAGTTAATGTTGTTTTCTTTTCTGAGCATCATGTCAGAATTTATCATGATCTATTCAGTAGAAAGAAACCTTCTTTTATCTGTCCCAGTTTGCCCACAAGGCCAGTTCTGAGTAAAGCTTGACTTTTCCAAGAAGCTTCCAGAAGTTCCAAGAAAGGTTCATTTCCATCTGGTAATTAATTAAAAATAGACCTTAAGAAATTAATGTTTTCCTTTCTACGGTATTCTGTTATTTAGGCTTTTTGGCACTGCTGTCCGTGAGTCTGTGTGTCATTTTACAGAACTGCTCAGAAAAGGATCTGTGATACCAATGGGGGGACAGGACTTACCTCCGATGGCTGGAGCTGGAGTTCTTGGTCTGGCACATTGGTTGGGCTGCACAGGAGGTTTTAACTTTGGGAAGGAAATTTAATTATATGTTCTGGCAGTAGCCTTAACATTTTCTTGCCCTTGACTTTTTATTGTTGAGAAATTACATGTAAAGCAACTGTGACTGGTGGAACATATTTATATACTTTATGTATAACTTCAAAGCAGAGCGAGTAGGAATGTTCATCTTGGTTAAGTCTTTTCCAAGTACATGTATTCATTAAGCTGACCATAGAAATTCAGTCAAACATAAACTCAGCTATTGCTGGTAATTCATTAACAGATTCATCTAAAACTTTGTCCAAAGCTTTAGTTTCTGAATCAGGTTGTGAATGTCTCATTTCCTCACCAGTCCAAAAATACACAGTCTATTTGGTGGTTAAAGCCAAGTCAGCCAGACTGCAAGCAACAGTATAACCTCCTAACCACAAGCTTGCTTTATCTTGGATCCAGCTGTGCTTCTCCTTCCACGTGTCAGGGCTGCAGAACAAGAGGATATCCTTGAAGTATGAAACATGGCAGCCTTGACCCTAACACCCTAATGGCTTTGTACTTGATCTTGAAGGGAGCATGTAGCCCAAACCAAGCGCTTGCTACACTGACCTTCTGGCAGTTCATTACTTGTCTGGGTACAGAGTATGTGGAATAAACTCTGGAACTGATACAAACCTTCTCATGTGTAAAGCTCTGAAGTGCTTTAGAAGTTATGTTTTGCCGTATGTGACTGACATGTAGATAGATCTGGGTCAGAGATCCCTAGGTGTTTCACTGGTGCTTAGCAGTAATAGGAAAATTTATGCAGGAATTCAAGAAAATGACTTCATCTGAAATATCTGATAGGGAGGACTTTGCCAAAAAATGAAATGTGTGGAACAGAGTTTGGCGTCAAAATTCATTTTATAAAGGAAAATATTGTGAGATCTTGCATGGACACAAGTTGTTTACTTCTCTTTCTCTAGAGAAAACTGGGGTTTTGTTCATTCCGTGTAAACTCAAGTGCTTCTGTAGCACTTTGCCTGGCTGCACTGGCCCTGGTTTGTATGGGTTCCTAGTGAACGGAGTAATAGCAATGCCCTAATCACTCTGAATCTGAAATGTAAAATATCACCAATCATCAGACTGTCAATTCTTGGGTAATTGCAAGATCCTGATATTCCCTCATCTCATCTTGTTATCCATATGCTATTCAGTTTATCTTCTGTAGATTGTAGCTCTTATCAGACAAGTGTACCCTCTAATATCAACCTTCTGTGCATTCAAAGTTTCACTTACACCTTAAACACAGGGAGACCTGCTTTATTTAAACTTGCCAAAGAAGTGGACTCTTGGAGGATATCGAAGATTTTATTGATGGGGTATTTGATCCAAGTATTTGTTTTAAGACTCTCCTGAAAAGAAAGCCTGGTGAGAGAGCCAACATAACATAATAACTCTAATGCACTGCCCTCCTCCATCTCCTTCCTTCTGCAAATTTCAAAATGTTGAGGAGAAATGGTTGAGTTAATAACACCCATGTTGCCCTGAAAGTATCATTATTTCTGATTTAAAGCTTGGAAAGCAAAAATATAACAAGTTACTTGCCCAAGTCTATAGCAAGCTGGAAAATAGAGCTCGGTGGCTCCCTGGTCTTATAAGTAAGCTAAAAACCCCATCATGCTTAAAGCCAGACTGTTTGAGGTAATTCAGCACAGGCAGATGCCTTGGCCCTCTCTAATCCTGATTCTGCACTAACTCTGTATGGGGCTTTTCATATATAAGATCAACTATAATGAGTGTCCCTTTGGTCTCAGGAGTTTACCTGTGATGAGGTCTGTTGCCAGACTCCTGCATCAATAGATTTACTGCCTTCAGTTGTGGATGAAGTCACTTTGTCCCAGTTGAGGCAGAATCAGATAACACCGTGAGCCTATGGCTCCCCATAAAACATCCCTTCTCTGCCATTCATTGTTGTTAAGGCTGATGGAAATAAGCCAATGTTAAATAAGGGGTGGGAAAGTATAGCCTTGCCTTAAACTGAGTACAGCTGCTCTTTTGTTACTCAAGTTGTATGCAAGGGCAAGCAGTGTTTTGGCATGCTCTTGGCTCCATAACAGCACTGCTGAGGGAGCAACGGAAGTTACTCCCACTATTTTAAAAGACAGGTCACCAGACTCCCAAAGTTACAGCAGCTGATGCCTCTGGAGAGCCGGCTGTTGCCTAAGCCCTGGGGAGAGCTGAGGAAGAGCATATGCTGCGAAGGACGCCCTCACCGTGGGAACTGTGGTTTGAACCTGGAAAGACGGTGACAGATCAGTTCAGCATTCTCCCAGTGAGGGTCTGATTTTTCTAGATGTGATAAAAGTAGTCTTCCAGGTGGCTGAGACAGGTGAAAGTAGGGACCATGGCGGTGGCTGGTCAAATGCTTGAAATACCAATGCTGTATATTTCTATGCTCCCTTTCCCATCAATTTTTAGGAAGTTTTGTTGTTTTTTTTTTTCTTTCTCTGTCCTGTTTTACTTGTAATTTCACTTTTAAAGCATTTCCTTCCTCTTTCTCAGGTTCACTTTTAAATCTATTAAAAAGAAATTTCTTTCAGATTCACAGAAATAGTGTTTGCTTGCTTGTTTGTTTTTCCAGGCTATTCAGTAGGTTACAGAGATAATTTCTGCTTGTTGGTTAATTTACTTAGGTAAGATTGTCTTGATTCCCCTTTGGAGTCATTACACAGCTCTTCCTCAAATTCTGGGGCATTTGAGACTCTTGTATAAGAAGATGATATGTTTTTATGAGTAGTATCCCATGTTTGCCATGTATATATGTATATGGGTGTGCCTGCATACACCCATATTTCCATGTGTATTTTTGCATATAATCCTTGCAGCACATTTGATGTGAGGTTTTCAAGAAGCACCAGAAGCATGGAATTAGGGAGCAAGGACTTCTTATGACAAGTTTAGTATGTTTTGATGCAGGTTTAGCAAAAGAATATAGTTGGCATACTCTGAACACTGAAAGGGTCGCTCTCTGGCATGTAGCCACGTGTTGTGGACCAGTCTCTTTCCAAATTCAGAAAACAGTTCAGAATTAACCTTTCTGAATCATCCTATATTTTTATGCTGACCCTCACATTATACATGGACGGACTCCTTTCCAGATGTCTGCAGCCGTTCCTGATCTTCCAGTCATTAGACATCTGAACTGTTTCTGTTCTGCAGATCTGACAGCTATTGGGTCTCCATAGTAGGAGCAGAACTTCTTGAACCTAGAAAAAAATGCTAGAAATAATTATTATTCCTTTGCTTTCTTGCTCTAGAAAATGCATAAAGCAAGAAGGAGCCTTCTTTAACCTGCCATTTATTTCCATTTCGTGCTTCTGTAGGTAGCCCCATCATATCTTCCCTGTAATAAACTTCATCGGTCTGAAAAGTAGTGATGTTTCTTGTTCTCATTAGAGCTTTCCTCCAGCATTTCACTCTTTTCACCTCCTAATTTCCAACCTAAATTTATTCACAATCAGTTTGCATTTCCTAATTGCACCCACAAAGTGTCCTTTATCTCTCTCCTCCCTTGTTGGTGTTTATCTGCCTTATGTAACTTTGGAGAAGGATCGCATACACTCTCAGCTGTCAACTGTGAAACTAAGCGAGCCAAGCTCTTTTAGTCACGTCCCACAAGCGAGACTCTGTGTTCCTCTCATCGTCAAAATAGTCTTTTGGTGCACCTGTTCCCAGCTGAATTACCCTTTCCTGAGCACAGATGACCAGAACTGTACACATTATTCCAGATGAGTTTTCACAGTGCTAATATATATATGGTATTAAAGCTTTTTATCTGCTCTGGAGGCTTTCTGACGCATGCTTTAATCACATGTGCTTTATTCATAGAAGCATTACAACTATAGCTCCCAGTTAACCTTTTGAGACAGGTACACTTTGGTTCATTTCTATCTAGCTATTGAATGCTTTTTTAGAAAAAAATATAGTCCATAATTACATAATTTAGGGATTAAACTAAATTCATTAAATTAAATTTATTAAATTAACTTGATTTATATTTCTGCACTCATTGATCTTACCCAGTCCTTCCTGTGAGATATTCTGGTCCTTCTTTTAGGGAGTGTTCCCAGCAGCTTGGTATCGTCACTAAGGTGTCTGGTTTAGTTTAAACATATTGAGGTTGTTTACCTAAGTTTCAGCAAACTGTTTCATGGAAAGATTGTTTCTTCTCTTTGCACTAGGGACTTGAAATTCCTGGTTGTCCTCCATGCTGCCCAGGATGCCAGCAAGAGAGAGCACACAGGACTCTTCCTTACTCTCAGCTCCGATAGCTGGCACTTGAGTGGCCCAATGTGGCAAAGAGAAACAACAAGAGGATGTACAGGGGGTAGAAAGGGGTTCGCTGTGTACAAACTAATCTTGGAAGAATTTACTAAGAAATTGAGATCTCTCCCACAGCTGTCTGGCTTATCACTAGGCCTGAGTTGGGCAGAGTCTCACAGTGATGGCACAAGACAGATCTGTGTTTACCCCATGAGACCCTACCAGATTTCATGGTCTTAGTGACAGTGATAGATCTTTTCAATTAAGTATTGTAATTTTTTTTATTTGACAAATAATTTTTTTCTAACTTTGCCTTTTTTATCCTGATTCTAGCTAAAACCTAGCTTGAAAAAATGTATGCCTGAGGGGAACATCTGCTGAAGTTTGTCAAATTATAGCCCACTAAAACAGGGGTTGTGTTTGCTAAGTATTTGTGTAGTGTTTGCTATAGGTTGTATAGCCTACAGACCTCTTGTTGCAGAACTGTGAGTGAAAATAGATCAGTTTAGTGCAGGAAGACAAAGTGATTATCTGACCAAATTGTTAAGACAGAATTAAATGTGTTTAGTTAGGACTACTTCTGTCATCCTTGCAGCAGTAGTAGCTGTCTAGAGCTTTAAATTTACAGTAGAGTGATTAGGGCAAGCGGATGGGGTAGATGTTTGGTGGTTTGACTAAAACAACATGACCTTTGGAGCTAAGCCTGCTTACACTTTGGTCTTCCTCTGTTTAGGGTAACCTGCTTTTCACACTTCTTTTGTGTATAGTGGATAGCTCTTGAGAGAAGCTGAGTTCATTCGAAGTAGAAGTTGCTCAGAATCTGCTTAAGAGTCTTCTCCAGCTGGCTTGAGAGGCTGATAATGCTTGAAATAATTTTTAAAGCTTTGTTTCCTTTTTCTTTCTGCTACATTTTAAAAACTTTTCTTCTCTCCTCCCCCCCCCCCCCCCCCCCCCCCCCTTTCTCTCTTTCTATCTGTTTTATCTGATCTCTTTGCAGAGTGTGAGCTGCCCTTTTTTTTCAGTGGTGATATTCAAGGGAAATAAAAGGTTAATACAATATCTGGGCAAATAATGAGTCCTTTCCAGCAGTGCTACCAGCCGAATTGGCTTTCAGCTGCATTGTGTGCTGAAAACTGATGACTTACAATTGGCTAAAGCTGACGGTGGGGCCGGAGCAGCTGTGGTATAGCAGGACGGCAGAAACTTGCAGAAACAACTGGTTTCGTTAAAGCTGAAAAAGAATGTCGTTGTCCCCCCTTCTTGTGTAAGTAGGCGCTCTGAGGGTTTCTTGTACTATTAGATACCTGCTGAGGAGCAGCAAGATTTCAAGAACAAAGCTGTTTGCATGTATGTAAACTAGTGTAGTGAAATGTTTAAGTAATTCATTTGGTAATGCTTATTCTTTAGTAAGGATTATTTTTTTTCTTTTCTGATGGATTTAGTGCTTCTGGAAATGTTGCTGGATTGACAGCCCTATAGTAGTCCATTTATCCAGAGAGCGGGTACTGCCTAGCCCCTGGCCTGGCATTGCCTTTGGCTCACCTGCCAATCTAGATCCTCTTGAGAGGATGCTGGTATCCATTTCGGTGTCTGTTCACCCAGCCACCGTCCTGTGGAGGTCTGAGAAGTTATGCTTTGCTGAAAGCTGTGATAGTTTTATGTTGCAGACAGTGGACCATTTGAAATTCAACCAAGCACAAATTGTGGCAGTGAAGCTGATTTATGAGGGCACTGTCTGGGAGGGCTGCATGGCATTTGCTGTGCCAAGGGAACTGTGTCTCTGTGGCTGGTGATTCTGGAGAGAAATCAGCTGCTGCTCTCTCGATTATTATTCCTACCAGGTCCTCTTTCTGCTCTGCTGCTATTAGGACCAATGTAGTTCCTCCAGAGAGGATTTTCTTCTGGGCAAATGTGTTTTTATACTATTACCTAGAGTCTTTTCATCTATGCTAGCAATGTTACTGCTGCTTCCCCTGGGGCTTCAGCACATACCCTGAAATGCGTCAGTGTGTTGCCATAAATGCTGAGCGCTTCGTTGTTTCCTTAATCCATGCTGACTCCATCGTTTCTGGGTATTATCAGAAAAGTGCTCACCTCGGTAGCAATTGCGTATGGTCCACTGGACTTCACGTTCTTGCCTGCGTCATCACATGAAGCGGCATTAGAACTGGCTAGATCTTCCCTCCAAAGAGAGGAGAAAACAAAGGGGAAGGAAGAGCGTAAGTGGCTCTTCTTATCAGCAAAAAAGAGGATTTGTTTTCGCAGACTAAGCGGCTAATGCTGAATGACATAAAGAAAGAGATAAGAGAGCTGCTAAGTCTTTGAGGAGGGTTGTGGGGACAAACTATGCTCTCCAAAGAGAATACAAAAGACAAAACAAAGCAAAACCAATGCAATTATGGAAAGGAAGAATAAGCCCCTCCAAGAGGAAGCTTAGCAGAGAAAATGGGCAGCAGGCAGCAAAGTTATGATGTCTACATCAAGGAAGGCAGGGTCAATAGTGAAGATCATCCTCCAAGTAGCAGAGATAAGATCCATAATCAACAGAAGAGAAATTTAAAAGGGTGAGCGGCCTATTTTTTTTTACCTTCCTCCAAAATAATTTACTATGGCTGCACTGCCTGGAAGAGTTACTCCATCAGGATGGACTGTTCCTGTAAAAACTCCCCTGGCTTCCATTTATTGGTAAAAAATAAGTTCCAAGGCCAAAGGTGAAAATTGTCTTCTACTTATGTTGTAGTTATTTCCTGAAAGAGAAAGAAGTATATGAAATACCAGAGAAAGATATTAAAGAAAGAGTGTCTTTCTCAAAGAAAGGTACTGAAGGACCAGTAAATGGGTTTGAGTACTTAGCTGGGAAGCCTAAATCACCTTTGCAAAACATTAAAAGCAAGAGAAAAATTTTGCAGTGTGATGAGATTAGGTGAACAGGCTGCAACAGAGGTGGCAGAAAATCTGACCTTTGCCCTTGCTTAAGTACCCAGCAGATTACCTATGGAAAGAGAAGCTCCTGGTAAAAGTTGTGATGAGATACCTTAGTGTTCCTGACAAATGTGAGAACTTCATAAGAGTCAAACAGGATGTCCTGAGTATTGTCCAGATCTTTGATGTAGTTATGAGTGGGACGTGGTGAAAAAAACTGGTGGAAAAAGCAAGACCAGCTTGCTTTAGGCATTCACCAGGCTTTCTGGCATTGGTGATGTCTATTAATAAGCCATTTTACCTGGTTTCTTAACTTTACCTAGTAATAGTGGAAATGGACATGTGAAACAGCACAGCCATACACAGGCTTGTGTATTTTGGTATTTCCCCCAAATTAAGCTTATTTTAGTGAACTGAAATTTTAGCATTTTAGAGAAATAGAAGTGCCACTGATTCCTGGCATGGTCTACCCTTACTCCTTGCCACGGGTTTTGCTATATTTGCCATCTGAGCTTCTTGTGTGCTGGACAACACAAAGCAGGGCTGCTTCAAAACAGAACAGTCGACTTGTTATTAGTAGCTTGTTTGTTTGTCCTCGGGCCTATTTATAAAAACAGCCCCAGGCAGGGAATTCTGCCAGCAGCCCAACTGCTAAACAATTACAGATCTTTTCTCGGAGCAGTGTGTTCAAATCTATGCAATAATTCAGCAGCAAACCATAGCTCCTGCTCACATGTGTATGAAAGTAGCTATTTTTGTGTGCGACACTTCTTTTTTTTTTTTAAAATAATTTAAATAATACTCAAAAAGTATCCATGTTAATGCATATAAAATTACAAAATTTAACTTACAGAGATCACTGCCAATTTAGTGAAACCAGGCCCAGTAAGATAACACAGAACCCAAAAGGAAGTCAAAATGGTCAAATAACTATTAATCAAAAACTATACATAGCCTGCAAACTCGTACAAGGAATTCAAGGGACTGGTACTCACAAAGGGTCAGTCTTTGCAGCTCCCTCTGGTTAGGTTTAAGCAAAAAATAAAAGGAAACCCCTCTGCAAGGGAGAAGATTAATCTTAATTTGAAAGAACACAGTAATATCTGGTTTTATTGGTGATATGGGGCTTCAGAGATTTCAATTCACGAGTGTGATAGATAGTTGATTGGTTTTGCACGGTTGGTGTTGCAATGCAGATGAGATGCACTCTTTAATTAGTGGATGTAGAATTATAGGGAGCAAATGGTAGTCCCTCAGTGGCAAAAATATGCTAGAAGTAGAAGGAGGCCTAAACATTTGGATCAGGCTTTTGGTTTTGTTCAGACTGCTGTAACAGCATAGCAAGAGGATTTTGTGAGAATAGCACGTTAAACAAGAGACAGTAAAGAAGTCTTGTAAATCTAACGAAAGTTGTGAACATTCAACTGAGACTTTGGGGGGAAGTCCTCTCCAATGGAGATTGCAAACTGCACAAGGCTGGATCACTTCCCGGTACGAAGTACAGAAGTCATGAACCAGAACATCTCTGCTTGGAGAATGTGCGTTTTTTAAGCAGCTTGGTTGTATTTCAAGAGTTTGAAATGTTCTTTTTGAACTTGAAATATGTGTCTGTGTTTGCTAGATGTGACGCAAGGTTTTGACAGTTTTGCATTTGATTTATAACTTAAGCCTTAAGGAAGACCTAGAATTTGGGATTTAACCCCAAATTAGTGTGGGACTTGTTAGATATTGTTTAGATACTGGGTTTTTAAAAACTGTTATTTTATAATTATTTTACTTTATTCTTCCTTGGAGGGAAAACAAAGCAAACCTGCCTGGCTGCTACCATGGAGAGGTGTGGCAGGGACAATCTAACCCTCAGATAATTTAGGCCTGGATTATATAAATACACCCTTGAAACATTTAATCCCTCCATTGATGTCTGAAGATTGAAGCAAATCCTGAAGTAGCTCAACTGCTGTGCGTAGGATGAGAGTTGGAAACTCAGAAACTCCGTCTCCTTTTCCTGTGCACACATGCTCTATTAAAGGTATGAGGAGGCAGAGTTGCTGCATCTCCAGCACGTACAGCAAATTGGAGGGATATGGCACATGGAGGGAGGATGCCCACAGCAAGCTAACATATAATATTGGATTAAGGAGCAGATGCAGATTTTAACAATAAAGTGTTAAGTTCTGCAAAGTTAGTGACCTACTGTTTCTTTTATGTTTGTTCTTTTACTGTTTTCCTTTTTCTTCATCTTCATTACAGTAAAAAAAATGGGAGCTGAGCAGAAATGTAACTCTCAGTTTCAGTTCCTTCTTTTTGCACAGAGCCCGTGTTGGATTGCTCTGATCTCCCTTCCCTACAGATTATTCAGCCACTGTTCTTTACATAAAGGGTTAAGATCTGATGATGTTGAAACCAGTCTCCTGTTTACAATCATTGCAGAACTGTAGTATGGAAATTTCCATCTGCAGCAAGATTAAAAAAAAAAAAAAATCCCTGCTGATTTTGTGAACATTTAGATCCAAATAAAGAAATAGTGGCTGAATCAAGCATATTAATTCTGATTAGCACATACAGTGTGTTCAGCCAAAGAGGTCTAAGCTAATAGCCCCCCATCCTCTGAAGAAATTAGCTTGTTCTGCTACTACAGCTGGCAAAAGTTTTTCAGTATCAGCACAGGAACCACAGTTTCACTTGCAGAGGTACTGCTCAACTCTGATAATCTTTGTATTGAGGTCTTCTAAAGTGCAGTGCTTCCTTTAGGGAGATACGATCAAGGTAAAAAACTATTGACTTTGTAACTATTGCTAGCAGTGGGTTAACTTTTCTTGTTATTTACCTCTTTCATCTTGTTTGGGCAATGACGAATACAAGGGTGTCAATACTTTTGGAGAGTAGAGTTCATAGTGCAAGATGTCTGGGGTAGATTAAAGTCTATGATTTCATTATTTTGGGAAGGAAAAAAAGATCTGTGGATCCTACAGGCCTTTTGAAGAAACTAGACAGTTTCTTAACTTCTCTAAAAGCAAGACCAGTGCTGTCTCTATTTCATGTGCTATGTTTTACACATTTCCAGGCTTACAAGGGATGTAATTTCACATAGAAGTTGTGTTGGATTTCCCATATCAGTTCTGAGTGCTCATTAATGAAGCCCCTATCTCCCTGCAACCACAGCTGTCTCTCCTGCTCCTTCCAAAGCCCAGTGGTGTAACGTCACGTAGTGTTTGCACTGTGCACAGAAGAGTACACTGCTTGTATTTAAAACACTGAACACTTCAAAACTTGCATTGAAGACTGATGTTTTCTATTAGCCCTAGAATTTAAATTATTATTGCTGTGTTAAGTTCTGATAGTAGCAGATTACAAAAAGCAAGACAGAATGCACAGTTGTGGTTTTGGGAAGAGGTTCTTTCCCAAGTTGATGCTTTTCAATTGTGTATGTGTTAAGGTTTGTCACTGGGCCAGTCTGAGAAAGAGTATTTGATATGTTTGTGAAATTGTATTGCGGGTCTGTGTGCTGCTGAGAGGCAGGAACCAACCGATCCCTTTCTTGTGGGCTGTGTGCTTAGTGCTCACTTGAGCACTCTTGTATGCTGGCTAATGAGTTTGGCGCTCTCAGCATCTTCAGGCTGCTGCTCTAAGTGACTGTGTTTTTTTGTGAGAGCAAAATTGAGGGTGTTCCACTTCCTCCTATTTTGCTTTTAGGACAAGTTATAATTAATCTTCTTTTGCCTTTGTAAACCCCAACCCAAAGTTCTGCATAAGCAATAGTAATCAAGGTTAATAATTGAATGCTATAGTGATTTATATTTTCAGAGGCCTTTACAAGTATTACACAGTTAACTGTCACAACACTTTCGCTGTAAATGAGCATTATGCTCATTTTTTAGCTGGGTAAACCTCTTGCGGAACTGCAGAGCTGTGTTGAAAGCACGAGTGAAATAAATGGTGGCATTGGGATGGATTCCAGCAATTGTAGGTGGAATGCCTTGGGTTTACCTGGCAGGGGAGAATATATGATAATGCATAACCTCTGTACTTGCTGGGAAGAGCAAGCATCCCCAGATGGCATCCGAGGGGCTGTACCGCACGTGTTTTTAGCTGTGCACTGACAGCTGTGGATGATCTCCTGTTGGACAGCGTGGAAGGTGGCTGGGTCTCTCTCTGTTGCTGTGTTGATTACGTGTAGAGGTGTTGGCCTCATGCTTGCTGGTGCAGGGCACGCTGGAACAGTCAAGCAGGATTTGCCCTGGGGAATGAGGAAACACTGTAAGAATCAGGATCAGAATTTGTTTTTAAGCTGGCTGCCTTTTCGCTGCCAGTCTCCTTGTGAAACATTGTCTGTGGCACAAGCAACATTTCAGTGATTGCTTTTAGGCTGTTTTTTCAGTCATGGAGTTGTTCCCCTGGTAGTGTCCTTGTGGTAAAGGCAGGTGGACGTTAAAAAGGAGAAAATGGATGTGCAGATGAAATGCTGATGTGAACAGTATTCCCAACCTCAGCACTCACCTGGCTCTCACAGGCACTGCCCCAATCTCAGAGTCCTTTTCTAAAGGATGCTCTGGAAGCTACTGTGTGTCATGACAATGCCCTTGGGCCATTATTGAAGATGCAGCATGGTTTCTCCAGCTTCACCAAAGGTGGGAAAGTCATTGAAATGGGAGGAAGGCTTCTGTGCTCCTTGCTATTCCTAAAGCCATGGCTTGAAAGAACAGAAAGATCTGTCTCGTAGCTTTTTTTTCCCAGACAGTTCCATTACACAGCCTTCCTAATTTGCGTAGAAAGAAAAATCCACAGCAGAAGAGAGACTATCTTAAAAATGAGACAAAACCCACACACAGCTCTGGGGGAGATCACAAAAAGTTTCCCAGGCTTTACTGTTGCAGAGAGATGCACTTGTACGATACACCTGGGTTTGCATGCCTGGGTTTCCATGATTAGAGGTGAAATCCTGGCAGTGGTCAAGCCAGTGGGATTTTTGCCAGTGATTTTATCAGAGCCAGAATTTCACCCTAGGTCTATAATCTTGTGTAATCTCCCTTTGAAGTCACATGGATTTTTAACCAATGTCTTATATAACACCAGAACAACTCACTATCCACCCAATATTGTCTGTTTTCCTGCGTAACCAAAACTGAATGTTCCAAGTGTGTTTTCCAAAAACTGACATGATACTGAATTAAAAATATGACTTTTTTTTTTCCTTTTTTGGAATATGGGATGTTTGTAGAGTCACTTTGATGGTGTGGGTAGGGTATATTTTTCTTTTAAACCCCTGGTCTGACCTCATAGCATTAGTAGATCCTTGTCAAACACGGTCTATAAGTTATCAGGTGATACTACATCAGATAGTGTTTCTAGTGTGAATTGTTTTTAACTTCTGTAATCACGGAGGACTGAAAGCTGGTTTTCTGCTTTAATTTAAAATTCCTCATCAGATGTTCCACCTGTAATTAATATATTTGAGGCTTCAGTGCCAGTTACATGCTGAATTGGAGATCACCAGTGGAGGGGATACAACAGGTCAAACACAAGTGCTTGGGATTAATGGAGAAATTACAGTTTAACATTCCTTGGCCTCTGCAGAAATCAAACTACGTGGGAAGAATGGCCTTTGAGGGAATTACGAATCTCTCTTTGTTGCTGCTTGCATTAAGGTAAAATCCTGCTTCCTCTTGGTGCTGGTCCTATATGGGCATACAGTGAAAGAAAAATTTTGCTCTGAGGAGTTTATTTTATTTATGGTAAGAGCTGAGGAGAGGCTGCAACAGAAACAAACACAGGAGAAATGACTTACTAGAAGTCAGAATGTATGTCAGCAACAGAGATGGCTCTTAATTCAGTGTCCTGCTGACTTGATGATGCCATCTTCCAGGATTTACGAGTTGTAATCTACATCTGGGAAGATTTTATACTCCCCAACAACAGCATCTTAATTCAGGAGTAAAATTGCTGTTGACCTGGACAGGTTTATATACACATATTTTAATTTACAAACAGTTAAGGAAAACTTTCTGGCTATATTAATCGGTTTATATTGTCAGTTTAACAAGTTACCTTTTTCAACCTTATTATTATACCTTGGTATTTTGGGTTTTGTTAAAAATAATTGGCTTGCAGTTCTGGTTTCTTTGTGGCTTCTTCATTTGTGTGATTTTTTTATCTTAATCCATTTTAACCTTTAATTTTCTTTCAGTTCTTCCCATCTTAAAAGAAAAACCTCTGCCTTAAAGTCAGGTTTGAATGAACTTGTGCTTATCTGACTCAAGCTAAATTTGCTGTTAGAGCACATCTTTTTAAAGCTATGAGTTTTCTTTGGTGAGGGTTAAATTTATATTACTTTGAGTTGAATATTCCAGCCTGGGAATTGTTTCAAGTGGCAGATTAAGAGGTTTATGAAGAGGTTTGTCTAAAGTACTTAGGAATGCAGGATTTGCAATAGCAGGTGAAATAATTTGTCAGTTAAGTCTGGTAACCTGCCTCCAGCAGTTGTCATCTCTAATGCCGTGGTGAAAATTTGTTCTCTTTTCTCAGCCTCCCTTGTACAATTGAGCTGGTTACTTTTATAATGCAATATAGGATAACTGTGGGAAAACAGATTGTGCTTTGAAAGAATAATTAAGCTCCTTACACTAAAAATTTGACCCATATTTTAAAATTTTGAATTTGGTACAGAAAGTTTCAGACTGTAAATCTGTTTTTTATTCTCAAAAAAAAAAAAAAAGGGACAGAAAGCTTTACCCGGGGCCTGTTCTCTAATTTCTCTGAAGTTAAATGTGTTTTTCTGTAGAGGTCAATATAGTTCAGAGCAAAAGAATGAATTGGGCTTGGTGATGTCCCCAAGGACTACTTTAGGACAATAATTGCCAAACAAGAGATGGCTAGAATTAGAAATTGTGGATCAAAATTTGAAGTTTGTTTGGTGGAAATAAGGCCCCATTTCTAAATGAGAAGATGACCATGCTGGTCACTACCACTGTCATTGGTAACCAGAGATTTTATCAATCTGCATCTGATATTTGGGGAGTTGGGGGCCAAAGAAAGCATGTCCTCCTTTTGTGACTGTCAGCCGGCTGTCCTCCACCTGCCCAACCTGTCACCACACTGAGCCTTCCTTGTCATCATCCTGAGGAATGTCTTCATCAGTCTGGGATGGAAACATGGACATACGTAACAGTATAATCTCTTTGTCTAGCTCCTGAATTCCACATAAACAGGAAGGTTTGGGGTTTTTTTGCCCCCATACCTCTATTATTTTGTGTTTCCAGAAAGAGGTCAGGCTGTAATCAGTCATGCAGCTTTTCTTTTGCATCATGACTGTCAGCACCTGAAGGAAAACCTTAAATTGTCAAGCATTGCTGTAAATTGGACAGGTTGCTGCATGGCTGGTTGGGCATTGTATCGTGCCTGTGTTTCTCCAGCTAAAAGCAAAAGGAATAAAGAACTGTGTTGAAATGAAAGCTTTACATTTTTTGGCTGCTTTAAATTCTCTTTCCTCATTTCTGCACTCGTAATAAAACACTTTTAAAGATGGATGCTGTCCCTGCCAGATTCCTCTCCCTGAAATGACCCCAACTCTTCCTTCAATTATCTGTGAAGTGTGGCCACCTCTCACATCAATCCCCCTCAACTACCAATGAAATCTGGCTATTCCTTATGGCACTGTAACTCCTGTCGGCTTCTCACTCTGTTTGCTATGGTCAGCAATTTCTCTTGTCGCGCTCAGGAGTTTCCCATGGTCTGTTCAGTTAGCTAAGGCTTACGCCAGGCCCTGATCATCAGCTTGTGTGCCTTAATGTATACCCCCAAAGTTGTTTGCACGTCACATCATTTTTTCCTATCCTCTTTCTAGCCTTAATGTGCCAGTCTTCTTCATCCTGTGGTGGCTCTGAGCACCCTCCTCTCTGAACCAGGCACGTTTTCAGCCCTTTCGAGTGACTTTTTCCCTTTGTGCCCTACTTGTCTGCCTGCAGCCTCATTTTCAGGTGCCAGGTATGGAAGTCCTTGACTTGCACAGGAGACTGAATTGAGCTGAAGCATGGTTAGCTGTGAAAATTGGCAACTTTATTTTGAGAACTAAGTCAACATCAGCATTTGTGTGCATTTAGAGGAGCGTGGGCAGGACAGAGCAGGCCTTTGACACTGAGGCTGCCTTTGGATCAGCAGGCATTGGCCCAGAAGGAAACGGTTGTGGAACACTGCAGCCACCAGTGGATCTTGCTGCTCAAGCCTTTTGTCCCCTTAGAACCTGCAAGAGCTCCTGCAGCCGAGTAAAGAATTCCACCAGCTTCTGAAGTGGAAATGGGCAGGAGCTAAACCTGCCCGATTGTGTTGGTATTGGCCTTGGCCTCTGAAAGGGGGTTGAAGTGGTGAGAAAATGGCTCCATGCCCGTGATGCTGGAGTAGTCCTTACTGCTGGTTGCAGTCCCATCTGTACCAGGATCCAGTTGTAAAAGTGCTGAGTGGAGGTGTAGACTCCAGGCTGGTTTGCTCTTGCACAGCCTTTCCCCCAGCTGGTCACTCCAACAAGCCAGAAGTATTCAGCATTGTTGTCTTTGCACACGAGAGGACCATCGCTGTTACCCTGCAGCAGAGGAGAGAGGATTAAGGTGGTGTTGGGTGGCCACTGTCAGCAATACGGCTGTCTCCTCTCTCACAGCACCTGCCAGAGCTCTATTCACTGCACAGAAAAGCTCTGCTCAGGTGCTGAAGCCTACAGAACCTTGTCTAGAAGGGCGTTGTGGGCCTGTAAGGTAGATCAATCTAACTGCACAGTGATCTGGATGTGTGGAAGAGGAATGTTCCAGGATTGGGATTGGGACATCCCAATCCAGATCCAAATCTGGACGTATATGGGCTGCCAAGAGCACTGGGTGGGCTTTCTGGGCAGAGACCCCAACCTCTGGGACAAGGTGGGCACTGGGCAAGGGCCTGCTGTTGGGGAAGGGGAGGTGAGCTCCAATGGCAGTGGGGATCCAGCGATGGGAGGGTGACTTGTCAGGCAAAGTGTGTGCTGGGGTATGTTTGGGTGGTTGTGACAGTGCTGCCTGTGCTGCTGGGGCTTGACTTGTAGCATGGTCTTACCTGGCAGGTGTCAATGCCACCCTGCGGATAGACAGCACACAAGTTGTGGGTGTGGATGGCCCCTCTGTACTACCGGCTGCTGTTACACAGGTTGACATCAATGAGGTGGACCTTGGCCTCCTGCAGGACATCAGTTGATCCTCCAGCTGTGAGCACAGAAAGGAATTAACACCCAACAGCTCATTGCCAGTTCTCCTCCCCTATCTGGGTGAACCCCTTCCTTAGGACTTGGCTTTGCATCTTGAGGGCATTGTACTGGTTCTTGCCTTCTGTCTTGCTTTGGGTAATGGGTCAGGCCCATCTGTCTATAGGCATATGTCCCCGCAGCCTGACTCTGGCTTTCGCCTTTGCTGTGAGGAAGCCCAACCCATCTCCCCAGTATGCCAAGCTTGCACTCAGGACATGAGTACTTTTTGGGAGCTCACATCTTGCAGTTGTGGAGCCCCAACCACTGATGTAGCAGGTTCTCAGCTCTGACACTCTCAGCGAGGTGTCAGGCACACAGGCAAGCTGTACGTAGTAGCTGCACTGGACAGACTGGTCCAGTTCCAGCAATGCAATGTCATTCCTCTCCAAAATATTACTATAGTGTTCGTGAATCAGTAGCCGTTTAATATTGCGCACTTGGGCCTCAGGGCCTAGCTGAGTCAACTGGGTGGCCCCGATCACCACCCACCACATCATGATGTGCCTGGAAGGCAGATAGAGAGAGGGGTCAGAGGGAGCAGTGCTATGTGCTGCAGCGGCCCAGCAGTTCCCTGCCTTCTGCTTCACAGGCGAGAGAGGAAAGCAGCACTACGGACGGTGTGACTGCCCTAGCATGCCTCAGGCACAAGGAATGTCAAGCTAGAGGCTGCTAGGCATGAGCCCAGCCTTCTCCTGAGCAGTCTGTCAGCTGGGCTTGGGGAATGCCCAGGCACTGGGCGTACTGCAAGGAGACGGGATGGGAGTAGCACATGGTCCTGTGGACAGGGCATCTGCTAGTGTTGTGGGGATATCCCCATTCCCTGGTCCTCCTTACCTCGCCTCGATGAAGCAGTGGGCTGCTGTGAGGACCCACTGTGGGCTGATGAGGGACACACCGCATATATGCCCTGTGCCTATTTTCCAGGGGTCCTGGATGCTAACGATCCAGGGCCAGGCCCCTGGCTGGGCATCTGTGCCACCCACAACGCGTGACATGCCGTAGTGAGAAGCCATGGGCTGGAGCCCGCAGGTCCGTCTGTAACCAGAAACTCATTACTGTCCTGCTTGATAGCTTGCTGCTGTTTAAGCTGAAGGTCAGCCGTCTTCCCTTCCCACAAGGCGCTGCATGGACAGCAGGACCAGGGAAGCCTGTCAGACATGCGTCTGTCCACCCCTTGTTCTACTTTAGCCCTATAGACAAGTTGTGTCAGTGGCCTGGGTGCTGGTGAGGAACTGAGGCTCCCACATAGGGTTTGGGAAGCTGTGGCGTGGCCACGGGGGACAAGCGTGCACCCTCCAGTGAACCCCATAAGGGTTGCCCAAGCTCACTCCCAGAGCCTCGGGCCACTTACCCACAGTTGTCCCATGTGCCGTGCACAGGCCAGCACATGGCCAGCAAAACAAGGAGGGCAAGCAAATTCATCGCTGCCAGTGGCACATGGCATTTGCAAGAACCGAGGGCTCGTCACCACCAGTGCAGCAGCTGACGAAGTGCCTGCAGTATTCGTGTTGCCCACGGTGCCCATGTTCCCGGGGCTGATGGCACAGAGTTGCTGGTTCTGGGTGCTGGGCATGGTGGCCTCCTGGTTGTGTGTGTGTGGGGGCAACATGGGGGATTCCAAGCAGGAGTGGAGGCAGAAGCTGGCAGTGGACACCCTTGACAGACCCTCACTGAATGCTCTGCTTGCGGGACGAGAGTGTGCGGGCCCTGTGGCAGGCAGCAGCGCCTGGCTCCAAGCACTGCCTGCTAACAGCTAGCGGGAGAAAACCAAGTGTGGCATCACAGCTTTTTTGGGAAGTTCGCTGCCACCCTGCTCTCTGCAGCCATTTTCCACCAGGATTTTCCCAAAAAAACATACACCAGAGAACAGAACTACTACAGGCAGTATGCACGTGTTTGGGTATTGAAGAGCCAATCTGGTTACAGCTGCAGCAGGCAAGCAGTGATGTGAGAGCCAAACAAGCCAAGCATACCCAAGCAGTGTCAACCTTCCTGCACAAAGCATGGTGAGAGGCAGATGCAGCGCAGTCCACAGTGGCTACGTCAGCCACAGCAACACCCCCTGGCAGGCCTCATGTCCTTGCTGTCTATGAGTTATAGTGCTGTTCTGGGCCAGCACCAACAAGGACAGTTGTGGCACCTGGTATGTGTGGCTAAAGACATGCAATTTTAAGGTCTAGACAGAGAAGGATAGTCCTGCTCTCAGCCCCACATGTTGTTCTCCGTGGCTTAGGTAAATCCTGTATCAGCCTCATCTCATCGGTCTGCCTCCTACAGCAGTGTGGTGGAGCCTTGCTCACACGCTGGAGTGCAGGGCAGTTGTGGGTAAGAAGCAGGAGCCAGCCACGTGCGTTGCATTTGCTGAGCAGGGCTAGGTCCCTGGAGGGCAGAGAGCAGTGGCTTGAAGAATGGCAGCCTCAAAGCTCGTGAAAAGTGCGGGAGCTTCCTGCTGCCATCCTGGCTTGTGTGGACAGACGGAAGGCACAAAGCTGAGTGTGCAACCTGGTCCCTGGTATTATAGGGCTGCTTTAAATTCTCTTTCCTCACTTTTGCACTTGTAATAAAATGTTTTCAAAGATAGCGTTAACTGCTTTGACACTAATAGGGCCAATGTTTCTGTACCTTGAGACTCCAAAACTTGCTGAATTATTAAATGTCATACTGTGCCAGGGTCATATTTCACCCTTGCACTCTCAGCACCTATTTATTATATAAATACTATCACAGCAAGCCCACTATGGTGGAATGGCTTTCATCAGTGTTTCTACTTTCATCGGTGTTACCCAGACAGTGTATGAAGAAAAATCCATAAGCAACAAAGCAAATAAGGACAATGGTGTGACTTGGTGTTACAGTACAGTGACAACCGGTTCCCTTGTCCCAGCTTTAGTCTTCATCTTCTCATGGGTTATGAAGCTGGTTGCAGAAGGGTGTGTTGGCTGAGGAACATTAATGAGCCAGGACACTTTTTGCTCTTGAATCTGTGATTGACTTTATGGGCAGTCTTCGCTGCGTTCTCACTATAAATGAAGTGGAAAGCGTATTTTGCAAGAATGCTGAGATGTAGCTAAAGTGTTTGGTGAACAGCTTGGGTGGGATTTTAGCCTGGTTGGAGCATTTTGCAATGTAAAAATAGAATAAAAAAAGTGATCAGAAAATCTACTTGACCTCTTTGTGAGTTAAACTTCGTATTTTTTCTGGAGCTCTCTTACCCAAAAGTGATCCCTGGGTTTTGCTGAAGGGAAGGGGCAGTTTCTGCCAAAATAATGCCGTGTTTCTGTGCCAAAGAATAGGAGATTGTGCAGACGAGAGGACTTGAGAGACAAAAAGGTTGGCACCTAGAGGACCTTGCCCATTTACTGTGGGAGCACAGGACTGGCTAAAGCCCACTGTCTACCGATCTCAGTTAAAGTTCTGAGTGCTGAGGGTAAACAGAGTTAATGTGGTTGAAGGAACAAACAAGAATGGATATCAGTATCTATGTGTGTGTTTATGTGTGTCAGGGGTTATTTTCTATGTTAAGTATGTAATTTGTTAAAAATGATAGATTTTGCATAGAATCCTGTTTGTGGAAAGTTGTTCTTTAGCATGAATAATTTTAATACATAAGCACTGAATGAAAGGAAAAAAAATTATTACAAATTTTGTGATTGTAAGAATATGTTGAAGACTAATGCATGTGAGAGAGCTATTAGAGCCACTTAAGACCAGGACTATTCAAACATATATTTTTCTTTCCATTTGTGATGTGTGGTGAAGGGAGCCAGGTCTTATGTTACGAAAACTATATTTAATTCCTGCTGTGCATCATCGGACAGCTCATAATTATATTGTCTGCTGTGGGAGAAAACAATTGAAACTGGAATGGATTCAGCCTTTATGAAATCAAAGCCAAGGTCTTAAGCCCCATCTCTGCGACGCACCTTCTGGGAGCATTGGCTTCCCATTCTGGACCTTAGGAGATCACTCAGTCCAGCCTCTTGCACTGAAGCAGGATATGTGTAGTGAGACTGGATTGAGGTCATGGATGGCCAATAGGTCACACAGAGCCAGCAGGACCGATGAAAAGAGGGAACGCCTGTTTAAGCAGCACATGGTGGTCCTGCAACCAAGTCTCTCATCCTGGTCCTGCACATAGACAGATGTAGAGATTGAAAAGCTGCCTCTGCTGAATCCAGATGGGAGGAGGAGATGGTGCTATGGCTTCCCTCATCTAAGACCACCCTTTCCATGAAAGTGGAGTTTGTGGGACATTACAAAACTCAGATCCAGCCTCCAAAGCTAAGAAAACCAAGCCACCTGTAGCTAAGCTGGTTTTGATAGAAGTTCTTACTAGTAAGGTATGCCACCTTTCAAAGCAGCAGGTTCTGCAGCATCCCTTGGTAGTATCTTAAACTTTGTCATCATCTTGACAGGAAATTATCCCTCATGTTTAACCTAGATCTTATTTCCTGCAAATTAAGTTCATTTATTTTTGTTCTTGGCTTAGTGACCATGGAGACTGTTTGACCATTGACATGTAATTTCTTGTCTTCTCTTTCCTAGTCTTGAAACCCCAGTTTTATCAACATGTTTGGTAGTCCTCTTATTCTCTGGACTGTTCCGTTTTGGGGCACTGTGTTTTGAAGAAGCTCTGGCAAAAAAGCTATAGAAGGGGACTCATAAAAGTCTTATGAAGTGGAAAAATTGCCTCTAATGCTGTCTGACAGCTCTCCTAGTGTATCCATTTTGACATTTGTCCTTTTTTGCAGTAGTTTTGTGCCACTGACTCATCCTCAAGTAGTTATCCCATTTAGCAGCCCAGCTAATAGCCAGCTGTTCCCTACTTCATATTTAGGCATTTTCTTCCTCCTTTCTCTAGCACTTTGTAGATATAGTGTTTCATTTCATGGATGAGGATCAGTTCTCAGTTCTCAAGATCATACTGGTTTCTCTTGCTGCCCCTAAGAAAGCTCAGAAACCTCATGCAGTCTAAATGAAATAATTTCATAATTATTATGAAGTATCTTCTCTAATCTTTTATCCATGTAATAAATAAAAGTACTGCCTACACCCAGACCAACAGTAATGCTATGCAGGAGTCTTCCAGCCTTACTGGCCAGCCCTTCTGAGGGCTCTTTGAGAGGGGACACTCTCATGGTGGTTTTTACCATGAAGTATAGTAAAGTATACTTTACTTCTCTAATTTGGTTATGAGATTGTCCTGTGTTGCAATGTAAGAAGCTTTACAGAATTCAAGGCATATCATATCTGCTGTTTCTTCTTGACTCAGAGGCTGTTCACTGCTTCAGATTATATTAGATTAGTTTGTGATTTATTCTTAACCTATCCATGCAAGGTGTTTATCTTATCCTCATCTGGGTAGTGGCAGTAATTCATTGATCCCCCAAAAGAATCTTAAATTATAGAATAGGGTTGTGCCTCCTGCTCTGTAATTCCCTCATTTGGATGATGAAAAGTACCAGTCAGAGAGAAAAATCTCCAATGCAGTCATATTTTATATATATATATATTTAAAATACATATTTTTGGATGCTTTTGTTTACTGCCTGTATACAGATTGAGAAAAAAGAGTCAAAGATTTCCTCTGCAGACCTTGGTGGTCACACAGGTGACAGTATGGCTATTATGTGAGTGGTTAGAAACTGCTTCTCGTGCTGTTAGAGAGCATGGTGTTATTTCCTTTGGCAACAGGAATGTTTCAGAAGCTTCTATACACATTTTTTTCTCTGTCTGTGCTTAAAAATGACTGAGCTTTGTATTACTGCCAATCTAAGACTGTCCTATCATGTAACACATCGTACATCTCTAGAATTATTCCCTAATTTATGTCTGTTCTGACAGCTTACAGCATCTGTGTGTAAACCATGTTTTCTTGACTAGTTTTATTTTTTAATTCTTGTGTAATACGCATATGGCATTTATAAGCTTTCACTGGGTCCAGGTAAACAGAGTAAGTGTCTCAGACAGACAGCTTTGTCTGTTGATTTGTGACCTGGAGGGTCTGGGATGTGGAAACAAACCTGGCAAGGGGTTCTGGTGGACAGTGTGAAGGAGAGCAGCCTTGTGCTAAGCAGGTAGGCAAAGTGGGGTTTGTGGAGCCAAAATGCCACTCTATAGTCCTTCCCTGGGTTGATTCTAGCTATTTTTGGTAAAAAAACCAAACACAACACTTGGCTGTTAGTTTGAACACTAGTTTAACTGTATATGTTTGTGTGTGTGACATATGAACTGCTGAGGTATCCTGGGTCTGAAAAAAGGGTCCTGCTGCTCAAGAAGAAAGTTGCCCAAAATCTCCTGGTGCATTTTTGCAGTGTTGAACAAAGAAATAAGGAGCATGTGTACATCTTCATCCCTCTGGGCAGTTCTCAGCCTTCACTGAATTACGAGCTGTGCTTATAGTTTTGTTTGAAGTCCTTAATTCTGTAACAGTGCCTAATCCTCACCTTCCCAGTTATCCAGGTGTGACCATTTTTACTCACAGAAGCAGCTCTGTTAGCAATGCCAAACACAGAATATTTGCATTTCTCTAAGAAAAATCGTTGCAGAGACAAGAATGCAAGTACAAATAAACTTCCTTGGGAAAGCAGCATCAGTGTAGGCAGTAAAGAAGTTGTTGAAGTGGAACAATGCAGTAAACCCAACATTGATTGGATTTAAAGCTCTAATCACTTTCCCTTGCACGAGTCTCATATCTGTTGTTAACTTTAATGAGACTTATGTGCCAAGCCTGCAAGGAGAAACAGTCCTTAATTCATCTCACTGCCGAACTTTTTCATTAGAAAGTATTCCCATGTCTTTCTGTTGAAATTTCGGTTGACAGTATTGACACAGGGACAGATCTTGCAATAAGGAATTTGCCTCAGATCTGGTAGCTGCAGTGAGAATCAGAGCCTGGGTAGATCCGAGACATGTGCCGACTAGTGTGAGACTAAAGATCAAAAGCTTGTTAGCTCCTGCTCGCTCCCGCAGTGACTCCGGGTAAATGACTTTCTCTGTTTTTCTTTCCTTAATTTCTAAAAAGGAGGATAATTTGTCCTTATCTCCTTGAAAGAGCTATTGTGAAGATGAATTAGAATGTGTTTGTAGAACTCCCTAGCCGTGAAAAGTTTTATTTGCATGTTATTGTGAACTCCACTCCTTATTAACCTGATCAGCATTTCTCTGAACTTTGATGTTAAACTTTGTCCTACAAATGCCTTATGCGATTCTATAAAAACTGCTCCAGGTGAGCAACTTTGACAAATATTTGCATTGGCTTGATGAGTATATTTATAGTAACAATCTTAGAAACCCAGAATAATTGAAGAACAACCCACAAATCAGTCACAGCGTGGAAAATCCTAATTTGTGACCACTTTCTGCCTTCAGCTTCATAACATTTTTAATTTGTTGCACTTCTTTTTCATGCTCATTTACCCTGTGTGTTGCAAAAGCTACTTCAGCCTGTTGGCAGCTCAGGAATGGGAGCAGACCTGTCGCTCCTTGGCAGCAAGTGAATGCCTTGTCCCTTGAAAAGCTGTCCAGATTCATGTTTCCCTGGCAGCCAGCAGTTCAGCCAGGCCTGGCTGCAAAGCTTTTCTGGGGGAAATTCCTAGCTTATTTTCAAACTTCTGAATAGCGTTTTGGCTTCAGAATTTATTTCTGCTCCCAGCACCCCGGGTTTGCCTGGTGGGCTGCCTTGCCTCCAGAATTTAGACTTTTTTGGCTTGAAGGTGGCGTTATTTAGGAACTGCTTAAAAACCTTACAACCATGTAGGACAGTCAACAAAGAGAACCAAATTAGCACTTTAAGCTGTTGAGGTACCTGAGGAAGGTAGGATGTTTTTCCTGGAGCCATTCTTAGTTGCTATAATTGATGTAAATATTACTTAAGTTTTATGTAATATGTATTTGTGGTCAAAAATATTCATGGATATCGGTAGGGAAACATGACCTGTGGACACTGCTGTTGCTGGCAATATAATCCACATTCTGGACTGCTGTTAGTATTAATATATGATATTTGCTAACAAGCAGTACTTGAGAGTCATCAGTCATTGGGAGGTCTGCTGAGGGTTGTTTTGGGCTGGTTTGGCTCTTTCACTAGCAAAGCTTAAGGGCCTTGTCATTTGGGATAACATTAAATTCCATTTTCTAAACTAACCCTGCGCTCATTCACCTGAAACTGCAGTTATTTTGAGCTGAGTTGGTGATAGCTCTCTGGCAAAAAAAAACATTTTATTTTTCACTGATTGCGATGCTCTGAGATCTCCTAAATGAAACATATTGAATTATATATGGACTGTCGATCATGTTTTCCTTTTCCTGTACTCTTGCTATATTCTTACTTAGAAAAATACAGTAAATTACAGATTGTCACTTCGTTTTGTAGGTCTTACAAGAAATGTCTCCAGTCAATAGCACAGATCTCAGTTGCTCATCCTCTGGCCATTAACGATGCCTATAAAGCACTACGTGGGTGCCTGAAGTGTTTCTCTCAGCTTGGATTGTTTTTGTGTATGTGGATGACAAGATCGGGGTTTTGCCTTGTTTTTCTCATAACCAGCTTTACTGGGTGTGTGGTTTAAACGACTGTCAACAGGCAGGGAAATTCTGAGAGCATTTCTGTACTAGCTATTGGCACATACATATTGGAGCAAATGATAAATGTGCTCATTTCTGAATGGTTTTGCTCTGTTGGTTTACATCAGAGTAAATGGTGGATGGGGATATGTCTTGATGAGGACCAATTCAACTCGATGGGTTAATTTTTCATCAGGATGCAGAAGGAACCCCTAAAATCACTGGGAGATATCCTAGAACTGCTCTAGCACTCCCTGGAGTCCCCGAGAAGACTCCGAAGGCAGAAGCACCTGGGATGCCACCAGCAAGGCCTGGCACACGGCTTGCGTGGGAGCCACGCAGGGTTTTGTTGTGCTGTTGGCAGACACTAACTGGTCCTTGAGCTTTTTTTGGTCCAGTTGGATGTGCAGACTGCCAGTGTCCTTTCAGCTTTTCTGTAGGTTAGTCTAAGAGGTGGACTGGGGACATGTGCTTGTTTGGGAATGCCTCTGTGTGGGGTCCCACTGGTATGCTGGGCCAGGTTGCAATTATCTTCAAAGCTTTTCTTTTGGTAGACCTGTGTCTGGGGACCAGCACGTTTCAGTTGATTGTGTTCTCCCCTCACAGTCCTCTAGAAGTAGAATCTGAGATTTTTAGCAGAGGTCATGGAAGCAGAGGATGAGAAAGACTGAGAATAAGCAGGATGATCCTAACTTTCAGACCCTCACAGGTAAAATGCAAAATTTACTTCACAGGCCTGACCTTCTCCACTGGAACAACACTGAAACTGAGACAGGATGTAACAATGTTGCAATACGTGTATTTTAGGATGTGTTTGGGAGAAATTGTATCCTATATGTGAAACTAGAGAGCCTAAGAGATGGGGAACTGATATCTAATGAGGATGAAGCTTAAAGACTTTGTATTTTATAGGTGTGTTAGTTCGCAGAACAAAATGATGAAAGGACAGAAATAAGAGGGAGCAAAAGAAATGACAATGAGAAATGCAGGGAAATGTGTTATTGCCAAAATTAGCCAGCTGAATTGATAGCAACGTATCAGTAGATTAGCTTAATAAAATGAAGCACTCCCTAAGGTTACCTGGTTTAGTAAGCTGCAGTGCACCATAACCAGATGAAGCCAGTTTGCATACCCACTATTGGTTAAGGCAATGGTGGCATCACTGATACAATAACTTCCTATAATATGTTAAAAAAAAAATATTATCCTATATGATGCTTTTCAAAGACAACTGTTTCCCACTGTGGGAAAAAATATGTGCGTGCTAATGCATTAACCTAGAAGAGATGACATTTTTCCAAAGTGACAATACAATTTCTTAAATGATTGGGAAATATTAGGAAAAAAACTTCTGTAAAATACCTTTTAAAAGTTTGTAAGAACCATGAGAGATTTATAAGGCAATCGAAATATGAAAAACAGCTGTTGGCTGTTTTTCCACCTCATCTTGTTCCTTCAGTGAAAGCAACAAATCAGAAACTTTTTGTCAGAAGAAATAGCAACAGAATATCAAAATCAGATGAAATATATTAAATGTTAGGACAGTTTGGAGATGACACATTGGCATTATCCTAGGGATATTGTGTTGGTTTTTTTTCCAAGGGCATCCGTGCATTCCCTCTTAGGGGATCTGGCGTGGAGCTATGAACTTCTTGTTGAAATGTTGTACAGTTAGTTACAAAATTGTGCCTAAAAAGATGAGGTTGCCGAGATGGCTTTGATTAAACCTTCCTGTATGTATGATACATATAGCAGAAACTTATAACTCTGTTCTTTGTGCAATGACAGACCTGCTTGTTTCTGACTCTTCTCCTTTTGTTCTTCTCATATTTTCTCTGCTTTCTGTCCGTTCCTATGGACATTCTTCTAGCTGCAGCACCATTTTTCTTTATCTCTGTATTCTCCTGTTCTCTTGCCTGTATTCATGTCCACTCTTTTCTTCTGTCTCTCTACACTGTTCTGCTATTTGCTCATCTGTCCCCTTCCCTTGCCCTTAGTCTTTGACTCTTATGATATCTCTGTGACACTTTTTCACTCCTGTGCTTTCCAGTCAGGCTTCGTCTTCCTCCTCTTTGTCTGGAATCAGCAAGGGAAGCATAGAGAAAAGATATTTTTGACCTCAGTTTCTGTGTCTGGGACTCCCCAGATCACAAGAGGTGCGAAGAGCAATTTAGAGGTAAGTCCTGGCTGAGTTCTGTATCCCCAGAAAAAGACATTTTTCTCTTGCAGTTTTCTAATGAGTATTTGTGAGCTATGGTTCTTTCTCATTGAAGATTTTTAGCTTCTCCTTTTCTGAAATGCATGATTTGTTCTAGCTTTGGGTAGATCATCAACATTAAACATCTCAAGTATTTTCCATGGTTAAGGCCAGAGGTGGCAAAAATACAGTTAGGTACAGTCTGGTAGAACATTTCACCTGCTGCTTTTCTTAAGGGCTTCTTCAGCCTAGATGTGGGCTGTGTCAGATCACCCGAGTGTGGAGAAGGTCATTTCAGTGCTCATTGTGTAAGCATGATATGTCTGATCATGTGAAGAAGCACACAGATACGTGCCGCTTAGTGTGATGGGGCTGCCTATATGTTGGTCACACGGCAGAAGAGAGACTGGGACAGACTGCCCATTAGTGAAGGTCTCTATGAAGGTCTGCATAGCCCATCCTTGCTGAAAAAGATACAGTGTCCCCTTGCAGGGGGAAAATTTAAGCTTCTGTTCCCTTTCACGATTAGTCTTATAGGCTGTTAGGGTTTTTTTGCCAAAGTAAACTGGTAAGCGATAAATCATCTGCTTCTTTTTTTTTTTTTTTTTTTTTTAAGCTAGCTGACAGTTGATTTCCTTCCTCTTTCTCTTTGAAGATCTGAACTCTTCTTTTGTAGTTGTTTGTTGAACTGTTGGCCCAAGGTCTAGTAAAGTTCTCAAACCTTTGCAGCTCTGTGGTTACAGAACATATTATAAGATCTCAGGAACTGCGAACTCATGCCAGAAAGTAAACAGCTATCTATAACAGCAGTACAAAGAGCAGGGTTTTCTTTATTCTTTTGCACACAGGTTGGTGATTGCCAAATATCCGCATCAGGTTTGGGGCCTGAATTACTTGATCTTATGTTGAGATTTCAAACAAAAATTGTTCGTGGTTAACATAGTGTGAAACATGTATGTGTTTCCAGTTGTTCACTAACCTTTTCACGGTGCTTTGAGCTTCCTCTTTGGTCTTCACAAGTTACATATAGAGTTTTCAGTGAGTTTGAATCCCTCAAGCACAGAGAAACAGGAGGCAGAGAAGTTGTGCTAGTCTGGCCTTGCTCTCAGTGGCAATCTTGCCTTGCTATTTGCTTTCAGAAACCATTTGTTTGACCATGTTTGTCTTTAGTGGTTGGGAAAGCCAGCTCTGGGGTTGGTTTAGTTGGCAAGGGTACCTATCAGTACAGAACATGCTGTGCATTATGTATGCATGGTGCTGTTTTATTGACTTTTACAAATCAAAGTGGATTTGTATTAATTTCATTAGATGCTTCTGACTATCCCAGTCCAAATTAATATATAAGGACTTTATATGAGCATACACAAGAAGTATGGAAAGAATATTGGTAAGGTTACAAAGTCAGCACCTGAAAAGTTAGGAAATGTTTTTATACAAGTAACTTGTCCAACTTAAATTGCTCTCTTTTCTACAGATGCATTAAGATGCCCGTGTATAAGCCTGTAATATACCATTGGAGTTGTGCTGAGGTACCCTTAGCCAGGCCTTCAGCTTCCTTGTTGGCACATGTACTGACATTGGACTACCAGCTTCTGTCCTCTCTTTAGAGAGGGTATGTCAATCACAAAGACGAATAACATATTTCCTGCAAAAGGATGCCAGGCAAATTGGTGAAGTGTTCTCCTGTAGAGAGCAGGTCATGTGTAGATGCTGTGGCAGGTGTCAACCCAGTCTCAACTGGGGGCAGCACCACAAGCCCCAAACCTTCCACCTTCAGCAAACTGGCCCAACACATTGTTATTGCACTGGCAGGGCTCAGTTGAGTAAATGTTACTATATTCCTCTCCCAGTTCAAATGACATCCTCCCACCCAAGGGAGGGACACACCATGATATTAATAATTGTACTGTCAATGTCTTCTTGGGGAGCTGAGCTTATGCGTGAAGAAGAAAACACAATGTTAAAACCTTTCAAATTAGCAGGGGCACAGAGGCTGGCAGGGTACCAGCAGCATTCCCATCCACTGGTTTCATAGCCTGGCTGTCTAGTTGAGACTTTTCCCTTCAAAATTCAATTTCAACAACCTTGTTCATTATTTATCTATCATTTATTGTTTACTGCACCAAATTTGGGACATCTCTACCAGTTTACGTGAACTGGCAAATAACCTACTAACATTATCGAGTCCTCTGGCCCTTTCATTTTCTATTCACAAGGACTTCTGTCTTTCAGGCTTCACCATTTTCAAGTTATTACTCAACAGCTTCTTCTCATTATCTACAGACATAATCCAGCCAGCCTATTTGATTGAAGATTCCTGGCACTTATTTTAATTCTCCCAGGATAGCATTTGTGATTACAAGGTGTCTGATTAAAATCCCACCAAGAACATTTTCATTGACATTGTTAGGTTGTAGACATCTGAGATTATTTCCAGCTGCACCTCACTTTACTGCAATCAAGCAGTACAGTTGAAGAACCAGCCCTGAAGAAAAACAGAAGTTAGCAGAGATGTCCCACCTTTGTATCTATCATCACTTCTAACAAAAACAACCTATATAATTATGCTGCAAAAATACTGAAGGCTGCAATAAGAATACTAAATTATGTCATATCCATTTAAAAGATTAACCAATTTGATCCAACGTTCCCCAAGTCATAGAACAGGCAAAGTTGGAAGGCACCTCAAAAGATGATCTGGTCCAACCTTTCATGGGAAGGGGAGCCTAGATGAGATTATCTAGCACCCTGTCCAATCGCATTTTGAAAACCTCCTGGCAAGACCATTTCCATACCCCAAAATAGCACTTTGCTATATCGCATCTGTTTTAATCACTATGTTAAAGTGCTGAGTTGGACAACATGTCTAAAAGCTTGCCGAGCTTACAGAAATCACCCTGCAAGTGCCCAACCACTTCCTTCCAGCTGTCAGCACTGGATTAGCTTCTGAACAGGAAAAAGTCCCATAAACAGCAGGATCATCTGTTTTGAAGGTTGGAGACTGAAATCTTGTTTCTTGGGCAACATTCAGTAATTTAAAGCACATTCTTATGTGTTTGATAAAATGTCTTTTCATTCCTTTTCTAGTATTTATGAGTCTATACAGATTTTCCAACCGCAGCAGGCAGCTGGTGGTGGATGCAGGTCCCAGTCCCAATCTCTAAGCTGCCTCCCTGAACAACCATGGGAAAAAGCGTGCTTCAGTCTGGCAGGTCTTATTTACTTCCACTGATTTATCAGCAAGAATCACTTTTCCACACCAGGCTGTGCACCCACTTTTGCAAAACCCAGGAGTATCAATTGAGAACAAGGCAGCATTACAACAACTCTTCTTTATTTGTATTTAACATGAAAAAGGAAAAATCATAAAGGGTTGTTCTCACAACTTTTCTGTATATGGGACCTTTTTCCCCACCTCTCTCATTTCTGCCCTCCTTTGCTGCTTCTTTAGACTATATGCCTTCAGACATACCTACTTTTCACAGAATGTTATATAGTAACAAGTATCATTTAGTGTGATTATGATATAAAGATAGTAATATGGCATTAAATAGGCAGCATCAAAAAACCTAAGGAAGCATTTGGCCAGGACACCAGGAGTAAGTGTGACAAACAGCACCTTTGGATCTTGATCAACAAACAGCTAGTGGCCAAGGGCTATGCAAACCACTCCTGAAAGTCTTTCAACCTTGCCCTTGCTGTTGGATACCTCTGCAGTGCTCCTGCCAAAGATAATTCTCCTGTACAGTTCATTAACGTATTCTGAAGAGAGAATTTTATTTACTTAAGAATATGTTAATTATTATATGTATGTATTACTAGCAGCACTTTTTTCAAGAATGCGCAAGGTGTCAGCTATTTTGGAAGAAAAAAAAAAAGGAGGAATCACAGCTACAAAATATGCCTGCATTGCCCTCTCCTAGAGCTTAAAGTGAAAACATTATGAGTGTGGTATAATATACCAGTTATAATGTCCTGAAACAGAATAAACATTTCCATCCACGTACAGCTTGAGATATTTGTTTCTCCAGGACTGCTGCCTCTCTTCTTGATTGCAAAGCAGCTTTTGAAAACAAATTTCCCAGTCTCTCAGCCTTCCACTCTAATGCTCTTGAAATACCCATGTTTAACAAGTTGGAGGAGGTCCCTGGGGACGTCCTGCTGAAACTCTGACAGCACACACTGTAATAAACTGTCTCCCACCACAGCTAAAGCTTTTTTACACAAGGTTTTTCTTTACAGAATTCACTCCTGGGTGTTAGAGCCTGATTACTTCTCTTAGGACCCTCAGTACAGATTTCCACTGAAGCAGACATGATTTCTGGGAAAGGAATAAGAGAAATATCTCTAACTTGAACTTTGCAACATAATCCTTCATTGTTTTTGGAAGCTAGACTGTGAAGTCAGATTTTTGTGTAATACAGTGACAACATCTCAAACATCAGTAGATACAGAGCTATTTTGGTTTATTTTCTTTAAGGCAGGAGGAAGGGAAGCAGAAAGGAACTGGGAAAAGAAAATTAAACCCTTATAACTGCCTGGACAGCACCATTTTAAATGCTAGATTTGAAGGTCATGGAAGGAAGTGACCACTGACTGGGACTATACTTAAATGTAATACGAAGCTTAATACTGTGCTTATTTTTAGGCAACAATAATAACTATTCCCCTTTCTTCTGTACAAACTTATTCCTAACAGGCATCCTGTCCAAAAAGTGATCCAGGGCAACTTCTAACATTGACAGGAGTGCAGTACAGTGCCATATGGCCGTCTACAGGAATGTCAAGGCCTGTTATTTTTTCCTACCACCACAGAGATATTAGCAGTGCATTTCCAAGGTGGAATTTCCTTCCCCAGGGCCAAGTCCAACATCTAGGCCAGTCAATGATGATTCAGGTATCATGTCAGACTTTAGACTACATCCCAGCTGACAGGCAGCCCAGTCAGTATCCCCAAAATCTCCTAGCCTTTACTTACCTGTCTGTGATAGCTTTAGTTGTGATCTTCCAAGCTATGACTTGCCCAGACAAGTGATTCAGAGCCATCCAGGGAAAACTGAACACCAGCAACATCCACTAATTTATTACATAGCCAGCTTTCTTCCTGGATCCATTTCTCACTTCAATTTTACAAAAATAAATAGGTTTATCTAACTGAGTGCTAGAGTTTGAGGTTCTTGTACTGTAAGTAGAAACAGTATGTTCCTACATGGACTGAGTATTGGATCACTGGAAGAAGAAGAGGTGATTCACAAACTCAATGTTAAAAAAAATGGAGGAGTTTGGGACAGGGGGGATTTCCTCTTCTTCCTTCCTTCCTGTCCCAATGTGGGACAAGTGCTTTGTTTGTTTGATTTTCATCCTTTTATGCGTGGTCCCTTTTCCAGGGCCACCTGGGAAATTTATCTAACAAATTCTTCATGCTGGGAAGGTAAACTTCAAAGTAAAAAGCTGGTAGCACTCTTGATTACTACAGCCCCTTTCCTGTAGCACATTATGGTGGTGGCGTTTGGTTTTCATGACAGGTCTAAGCCTTGTTATTGGAAGCTGTGAAATATGCTATGGACTGTTGTGTGCCTCTGTGTATAGGGTGTAATAAATGTTCTGTAGATCCTTCTTAGCAGGAAACCTTTGGAGATGGCCAGTACCAATGCTGACAGATGAGCCCCTCTTAGAAAGAACTGGAGTCATTCACATTGAACAAATAGCAAGCACAGCACTTTGGGGAGGTATCTTCAAGTTTCCATCTCCCACACACATGCACGCACCCACAACAATATACTCACTGGCAATAAGTGCCATTGCACACAGATCTTTTTAAGAAACTCAATTTGTTGTTCTAAGCAACCACCAGATCAGCTTGTTCCTCCAGATGTAACCACAAACATTCAGCTGCTTAAACTAAGCTCTCAAGCCAAAATCATCTCTTTTTTTTATCGAGAAAATGTAACAGGACAATACAGAGCAGTCCATAGTGATCCTACCCCACTACTAAAGATCTTCATTTTATAAAAATCACTAAAATGCAGTTTCTGTGTCAGCTACTCGGAAAGCTGCACAGCAAGTCAGCAGCTTTAATACCTTAGAAAACTAGTTGTAAAGCAATAAATTTGATATATGGCTTCAGCTACAGCCACATGCTCAAAACAGGGATTGCATCTGAATCTACTATTTGGCAATTCCTATTTTAACAACCTGTTTTAAGTTGCCTTTAAGCCTTGCCAAGCCTTTCTTGAGAAAGGGCAGAAATTTTCCAAAGCATTGTCTGCCCCAAACAGGAACTGGCTGGGAAAACTTCAGCCAAAATACTTAGGCCATTTCTAAAAAATGTTGCAGAAAATATGTCATTTTTGTATATGAAACAATTTTCTGGTGAATTTTAGAGGGAGATTTCTAGCTCCTCCTTGGTTTGGGTCAAAGAGTTTTGATTTGGCAGAGAAGACTGCATCAGGCAAACATTTCTGTTTTCCTTAAATAAATGCACCTAAATTCAGCTACTTTATACAGGGACTTTGGCACTTACACTGGACAAGCAATGGCAGCAGTGGGACTGAACAAGTGACATCCTCAAAAGACCAAAGAGGAGAAGGAGCATGGGAGAGAATTTGGCCACACTAGCTAGTAAGCAGCTACGGTGTCTGGAAATATATCATGGGTCATGTCTGGAAGCCCAGGTGTCTATGGAAGAGGACTTCAGTGCGAGGAATCAAACAAGTGATGCTTTATTTGTGGGTTGTAGCTGTTGCTGGTTTGGGTTTTGGTTTTTTTTTTTGTAGGTTTAGGCCAGTATTGTATCAAATGTACAAAAGTTTTTTTTTTAAAAAAATCCATTTTCTTCCAGTTCTATGAAAATGCCCAAAGTATGTTAAAAATAAAAATAAAATTGAACTCTTCCTAAACAAACCTAGCCAAGGTTTGATTGAGAAGAGAGACCCATCAGCGTTTTGCTGGCTCCAGCCTTTAGGTCTTGCGGGAGTTTATCCAAGTGGTGGCTGGGAATAGGACATGGATACCCTGCCAGCCTCAACCACAAAGCCAACTTTCATCACTTAAAATATAGATCTAACAGGGAGCATGGACCATGGGAGGTGGGAAGACCTAAAAATATTCACATGCAACAGTAGCTTTTGTATATGTATCTGTATCTCTATATACGTGTGTATATTTTCAGATGGGTATATATATTCACACACATTATTACTCCTATTGATCAGGATGAGGGTATGAGTAAGATGAATACAGTGACAGTTTACACCCTTTTCTTTATAGGGTGTAAAGGTTACAACCTTTAAAAGGCTTCCCCTTTTAAATTATTTTATGTACCTTTTAAGCAAAAAAAACCTTTTTTGTATATATGCTTTAGTGATTGCTTTGTGTGTAAGATACCTTTAAAAAAACAAACAAACAAACACCAAAAAAACCCCAAACCAAAACAAAACCAGAATACTAAAGAAACAGACATAAGCTTTTCTTCTGCAATGATTGTTTGTACTTGTATTTGATTTTTTAAATTTTGTTGGTTGTTTATTTCTTGGGTTCCTTAAAATTAAATTGTGTTCACTTTGCTTTAGGCAAATTTTGTTTCTAGGATGTATTTTAAGTGCTGTTGCCTGTGGTCAGAGACTCTGAGAGCACACTTTTCTTTCCGGTGTGGGTAGATTATTTTAAATTATTATGGACATGGTAAAATTAGGAAGTAAAACCTAAACTCTGTGTGTACTCTTATTTGTTTGGTTGGGGTATTTTTTGTTTTATTTTTTGTCCCTGTGGGGGAAATCAAACATTTAATCTTAAAATAACTGCACTCTCTCTGAGTGTGTCCTATACCGAGAGTTGCTATTTGCAAGCTTCTGCCTGTTAAATAAACACTGAACTTTTATCATAAATGGCATCTATTTCAGAGCTCATTACCACATGGCTTCCACTGTGCTAGCGGATGCCCCAGTAAAACAGCAGGGCTTTGCCTCCAAGCCTCTTGCATCCTTTTGGGGAGGGAACGTGGCTCTGATGAGAGGTCTCTGAGCTCCAGCATCAGCAGGGAAGAGCTGGGCACCCTGACTGCCAGCCCTTTCCCACGTGGCTCTTTTGCTGACAGCCCCAGCCCATGCTGGAGCATCCTTCCTCGAGACCTGGGCAATCCGCAGGTGGTGTGAGTCTGGCTCTCAGGTAAATGGTCCATCTGTATTCCAAAAATCCCTGTGAACATCTGTAGTTACAGTCTAAAAGTCTGAGTGCCCTTTCTGATGTGAACTAGCATAGTATTGTGGATGTAGCTATTCCTAAAGTGTTCATGCCAGTCTACAACTGTCCATGTTGCTTGTACCCATTACATTCAGCCCCAAACTGCAGCACGCCCCTGTAAATGAAAATTAGTAGATAAACTTGTTTACTTCATTAGGCTGACAAATACATTTACCACGTTCTTTATGGTGCATTTGTGACTCTGTGTCAGTTTTCTGCATTGCAATATACTTATTTAAAAGTATTTCTTTTCTGCCAATGCTGACCTACTTTTAATGCTGTGTCGTGCTGTTACCTCCATTTTTTTTTCAGCTGCCAGTTGATACCAGCAGACATCTCTGTACTTCAGCTTCTAAACCTTTGATGACATTTTAACTGCTCATTACTGTATGTAGGCGGCCACTTTATCCTTTTCTAGGGGGGCTCTTGCTTCAGTTCAGAGTTAATGGTTACTATTTATTGCATACTTTAAACTTGCATGCAGCAAAGTTGCTACGTGCACGTAGTGCCTTAGAATACCCAACATGGAGAACATACCGTCCCTAGCCAGGCTGTGCAAAAGTGTGAGTACGTGAGTAATTTACCTGTGCCTTGGAGTCACAGGGACAACTGAGATGAAATAACTCAACGTCCAGCATGACTGAGTCCTAAGATGGGTGACAAATAGTCATGAGGTTCAAAGAAAATAAAATATGCTGTGCAGCGTGCAAGAGCATCTTAATTCCTGGATAGCTGTGCTGTGATGTTATTATAGTGGGATGTTTTCTTTTGGGTAAATAATTAGTGCTCTCCAGAGAGCTGCAGATGTGCTGTACCATTATATGTACTCAGCCAGAAATTCTAAGCCAGGCTTAAAATATTATAGGCAGTTCAGGTGGGGCTGGTTTTATGTGGAGCTAATTCCCATCACCTTTTTCTGACCTTGCTGCCTCGTTGTTCCACCCCATTTCCCTGGCTTTTTTGGCACTGCCTTCCCCATCCCTGTTGCTGCTGCAGCCCCCAAAGCAGCACATGTTGCCAAGGGAGGGAACATGAAGCAGCCTGAAGGCAAAGGGATCAAGGAGGCAGCAGCAGAGCTGAGGCATCTCCATTCATCCATGCTGCCATTGCCAAGTCCTCATGGAAGTGCTGGTCCTTAGAGGTCCCAGTCTGGGACCAGCAAAGCTGAAAAGTCATATTGCAGAGTACATGTTTTCATAGATCCCAATAAAGAGTCTTGGGTATGCACACAAATATACAAGGATTTTATGCTGAAGTCTGTGGTTGGAGCTCTTACTCTTAACCCACCTGTTCCTACTCCCATGTGGTTTTCTCCCATTTCTAGATGCTGTAGTATCATCCTTCTGCTGCTGCCTTGTGGGACTATTTCTGTCCCACAAAGGGTATTTCTCAGCCAAGCCATTAAGAGGTAGCTAGAAGCAGGGTAAGACCCGTCTCCTGTCTTTCAGGACTTTTAGAATTCAGTGCCTTTTTTAGAGAAGGAAATTGCTGGGCTCTCTGGTCTGGCCTCCAGGCTATAATTCAGGTCATACCGAGTCACCCGATTGCTACTCTTGAGTTTTGCACAATTCTGATGCAAAACCTCCCAGAGCTTCACTGATACCAGTGTCTCAGCCTCTCTGAATGCCTTGGGCAAGGCTGAATGAGGGACCACCAAGTCTCCAACATTAATTTTGCTCTCTGATTTATTCGTCCTCTGAGATCGGGACATCTCTGAGGGACTTCACCCCCATCATAGAGGATTACAGTCCAAAGTGTCAGTCCTTTGCTCTGTGAGTTATTGAACACCATGTCCTAGCCCAACCCTCATAATTCTCCCCTGTTGCTCAGAGACCTCCACTGACCCCAGACACAGCCCAGCTTTGTGCTGGCACTTCTCCAGCAGTGCCTCCAGCCTCCTCCTCCCCACCATGATACAAGAAAGAGGCTGCATTCCTCCGTCTGCTTAGGTCTAGACATTGGGACAAGGTGGGAAGGGCAGTGGGAAGGGCCAGTGTGGAGCATGGCACAAGGCTGCTATTGTGCAGCCTCCAACACTGTCATTGTATGAACACCTAATCAATTCAATATCATTTGCATTTGGGTGTATATGTAAATACAGAGAAAAAAACCCCAAAACTCTGCTTTAGTCCTGCTAAAGAACTAGACATATTAATTCGATCACACAGCTATCCTGTTTTTGGTACCTGAGCTGGCCAAGGCATCTCTGGTGCAGTGTGATCCGTCTTCACTGCAGAGGCTGGCAGGGTGCTCCCTCCCCCGGGAGAGGTGGGCACTTACTCACTGGGGTTTGGTGTTTCTCACATGGATACTCTCCTTCTGCCTTGTCAACAGTGAGTCAGGAATCCCAGCAATTCAGTTCATTGCTTGGTAGATCATGCTGAAAAATTGCAAAGAAAAAACTGAGACTGTTTGATACAAATAAAGGAATAAACTGTGGATTTTTTTTCATGGGATATTTTTCTCTGCTCCTCTCTCTTTCCAGTTTGTTCTGTCTCCACCACCCTGATTTCCAGTCTTGTCTGATTTGAGGGGATGGACTCCATGGTTCATACCTACTTCGTATTCTTGAGGCTTACTGCTTTTTTTTTCTTGTACTCCCTTTTCCAACCCTTGTAGATCACAGCTGTCCTTTGCCAAACATCAACTCGACAGACTACTTCGGGTATCCTACTAAGAGCTGGTGTAGTTTATGGTGCAGTTCAGGAATTTTCTATTCCCATTTAATCTTTCCATTGGGCTCTGCTGGTCTTCCAACTACTGCTGTTGCTTTCCCTGCCCTTCAAAGAGTTGCCTCTCCCACTGGAGCATCCCCCAAGTGTGCTGGCTTCTTGGCTGCAGGCTGCTGTGTTGCACATCTGTATTGTGCATCGCTTTTGGTTGCTTCTCCCTGTGCTCAGTAGGACTGGGGATAGGACAACCATGAATATGATGACTGCATTCCTTGTCAAAATATGAAAAATCTTTCTTAATTACGCACTGAACAAAAGCTCTGCCCCGCCACGCAGAGCTCTGGCTCACCTTGTGCTTCAGTAATCGCTATACGCTGCTGTGTTTCTAAGTGTTATCTTCACAGACAGTAGCTCCATTGATTTCATGACACTGCTTGCTTAGTAAGAACAAGGAAACTATAATGGAAACAGACCCCGTGAACTCATCTAATTTTATGTAGTACTTATACAACCACCAGATCTTTGTGGAAAATTATAGAATATAAATAACACCAACCAATAGCCAGGTATTTTTAGTCTCCTCTGGGAAATTGTGGAAGGTTGCCGTACTGCCAGTTCAAAATTTATGATACTTCAGGGTTGTACTTGGACCGAAAAGATGAAATAGAGTTGCTGTTTTGGAACAGCTCGAGGGAATTGTGCAGGAATTGTGTGCAACCAAATCTGAAGCTGATTGAGGGTATGGCTCTGAATTTTTGCAAACCAGAATTGTTAAACTCTCCAAATGGAAAAACAAGATACAGCTGGTACAACACTGGCTCTGTCTCAGTTGGGCGAGTAATTTTCATAGAATCATAGAATGGTTTAGGTTGAAAGGGACCTTGAAGATCATCGAGTTCCAACCCCCCTGCCATAGGCAGGGACACCTCCCACTAGACCAGGTTGCCCAAGGCCATGTCCAGCCTGGCCTTGAACACCTCCAGGGATGGGGCCTCAACAACTTCTCTGGGCAACCTGTTCCAGTGCCTTACTACCCTCAAAGTAAAAAATTTCTTCCTAATGTTTAATCTAAACCTGCCCTCTTCCAGTTTAAAGCCATTCCCCCTCGTCCTATCACTACATGCCCTAGTAAAAAGTCCCTCCCCAGCTCTCCTGTAGGCCCCCTTTAGGTACTGGAAGGCTGCAATAAGATCTCCCTGGAGCCTTCTCTTCTCCAGGCTGAACAGCCCCAACTCTTTCAGCCTCTCCTCATAGGAGAGGTGCTCCAGCCCTCGGATCATCTTCATGGCTCTCCTCTGGACGCGCTCCAACAGGTCCATGTCCTTCTTAGGCTGGGGACTCCAGAGCTGGATGCAGTACTCCAGGTGGGGTCTCATGAGAGTGGAGGGGCAGAATCACCTCCTTTGACCTGCTGGCCACACTTCTGATGCAGCCCAGGATGCGGTTGGCCTTCTGGGCTGCAATCGCACATTGCTGGCTCCTGTTGAGCTTCTCGTCAATCAGCACACCCAGGTCCTTCTCCTCAGGGCTACTCTCCAGCCATTCCACTCCGAGCCTGTATTTGTGCTTGGGATTGCCCCGACCCAGATGTAGGACCTTGCACTTGGCCTTGTTGAACTGCGTGAGGCTTGCTTGGGCCCACCTCTCCAGCCTGTCCAGGTCCCTCTGGATAGCATCCCTCCCCTCCAGCGTGTCTACCTCACCAAACAGCTTGGTATCATCGGCAAACTTGCTGAGGGTGCACTCAACCCCACTGTCCATGTCGCTGACAAAGATGTTGAACAGTACAGGTCCCAGTACTGACCCCTGAGGAACACCACTCGTCACTGGTCTCCACTTGGACAATGAGCTGTTGACTGCAACTCTTTGGGTGCGACCGTCCAGACAGTTCTTTATTCACCATTTTGTAGCTTTACACTGGTGAAAATGTGATAGTTATGAATCTACTTTCCTCCTAGTTTGGTCTTTGGTCCATAAGTGAGTGTTTGATTCACTGTCAAAGGCACAAGTGGGTTTTGGTGATTTTTCTCCCTCGGTGTTACTGCCTGGTAAAGTGTGAAAATCATACGGTCAGTCCAAATATGTGAGTGATATAGAAGTGCTCCAAATAAAATCTTTTTTAAAGACATATATTTATAAAATGAATAATGACTGCTGATCTTGAAATGCAAAGACTTACGAATTTGAAAAAAAAATAAGAAATCTGGAAAACCCACTTGCATGGAAAGTTGATTATATAAAGCATTTTCTAGAGGGTTATAAATTGTCCTTAATATATAAGGAAACTCCTAGAATTTTTGATCCCTTTTCATACAGACTCCTAGAACTTGTCAATAAGGTACAGTTGAAAATATAATTTAATAACTTCATTTGAGTGATTTCACATGTCGCACCATCTTATGATCGATGTTGTATGCTAACTCACTGCTGCTTTTTGTCACCGAGGCTACTGCATTTCAGTCCTGAGCCTCAGCATCTCCAATAGAGCACGTGCACTTGAAATCCCAATTTAAAACAAGTTATTTATTCAGAAATCAGTTTGTTTTTTCTCAGATCTTCACTAGTTGCCTAGCCAGCCACATCTGAGCACAGGTATTTGATTTGGGAATATTTCAGTCATAAGAGAGGTTTTAATTAATTAATAAAGAATACATAAATATTTACATGAATGTGATTTGGACACCTCAGCCCTGTAGATTCAAGAATAGCTTGGGCTTCTTGGGTAGGACACATCAACATAAATGCAAGTAGTCATTAAATAACGGTGAAAAATGATAACAATAAAATCTCCCTGCCTATTTTTCATCCCAGAGGGGTGAAAGAAAATGGCAAATTATTCAATGTTTTTCATGAATGTCAGAAACTGGACAGAATCCAAAAACTAGTTCAGCAAATATTTATGAAACGGTATCTAAACCATTAACTGTTCTGCTTATCTGAGATGTAGTTGTGCAATCTGTTTCTCCTGCTTCATATTCCTTATCCAAAGGTGGGGGAGGAAAAAGCATGTTTTTGAGGTAGAATTTGTGCCAAATCAGACTTTGAGACCAGAACCAGTTTTGAAGATTAATTTTAAAAAAACCCACCTTAATAGGTCTGGGTGATTCTTGAAATTGGCTACATCAGACTGAGCCCTGTGAGCGATTTGAAAGGGATGATTTAGGCATATGGGACATTTTCCTGGCTGTTAATACCCCTTTTATTTGATCTGATCTCTAATCAGAATAATCCTTTTAAGTTAGCTATACAGAGAAGCATTTGAGCTGAACCTTGCTTTACAGTCTGGCTTGTAGGAGAACTTCTTTTATTCCAAGATGAATCCAATCTTCCCTTTTACACTCTCTGGGTCAGGCACAGATGCCTTCCTTTCTCCTACAGCTCAAGTAGGAGAGACACAAATGTGTTTTGCTTGCTCCAGCTGGTTGACTTGTTTCTCTGGTACCCCTGAAACAGAATTTAAGAGGAAGCTTGTTTATTTTCCTAAACTATTTGTATATTCTGCGTGCATAAAATATTCATTTAGCTGGGGAAAAAACATTTACATGCTAAATATTTGTTCATTTCTGTGTTAAAAAGGGCTGCCACTGAGCTTGTCTTAAAATGGTTCAAGTAATAGCTGCCATTTGTGAGTGAACAGTATGTACCATTTTCAGCTTTTTTGTGCGGAAGGGACTTATTTTATCAGCTGCACTCAGCACGCAGAGGGAAGGGAGGGCAGTGGCCATTTCCTAGGATGCGCTCTCTGCCTGGCACACGAGGGGCATCAGCTGAACCTCACCTTTTGCTGCTGAATAAAACGTACTGCCTGGCTTCAGTGATATTTATCATTTTATTGAGACAGAATTAAGGGCAGTGTTGGTTGCACCCAGTTGCAAAGGGTGCAGGATAGGATAGGATAAACAGACTGAGAGTGATGTGTAAGCCAAGCTCATCTCACTATAATGATTTAGTGACTGGTAGCCATTAATTAAAGCAAACCCTCCATGTTAAAGAATATTTCAATACATCATCACAAATGTTATTTCTAAATGGCCAAGAAAAGGCTGGCAATGCTTCATGGCTCAGGATCTGGCCACCTGTTTCTCCAGAGAGGTGTCAGTTCATTGCACGAGTATTTTGATGCCTTTTGTTTAAAATAATGGAAACTGCAGAGGTGATGTTAGTCTGCCTTCATGTTAGCTTTGTTCTACCAGAGGTGACCTCATCTGTGGCAGCCTTTCATCGTGTCTTGGGCCAAGGATATGGCCCCGTGGTCTGGGGAGTGATTTCTTTGCCAGTAAAGGACACTGCGAGATTGTTTGGTGGAATAATCAAAACTGAAAGTGATTATAAAGAGGTATTTTTCAAATAATTCTTAATAACAAAGAAAACTCAGATCCTCACCATCCCTCAGCTCCTGGGAGAGTTTGCATTGTTCTGCTGGCACTTGTTCACATGATACCCTTTCAAAATCTCCGCTATTATCTTTATTTTTAATGGTGATGTTATACTTTGCGCTCGGACACTGTGTTTTCCCAGTGAGGTCTTTATAATAAATTACAAAGTCAATTAAGTCTTCTTCTGTTCATGCTGCAGATGGGAAAACTTAAGCCCAGAGAAATAATGTGACTTTTGTACAGCTAGAAAGTGGACTTGTGGTTAAGTGGGGAATAAGGCTGTTATGGTGCAGCAGATATTCCAGCAGCTGAAAATGCATCTGTGCTGCCTTCCCCCAAGTATTTGATACTGATGCAGACGCAGCCTCAGTTATCTGAAACTTCTGCTGTTGAAAACAGGATCTTTTTTCCTTCTGATCACATTAAAAACGTCTGCGGTTATTCAAACTCTCCAACTTCCCTGATGTACCCGCAACATTTAGCTAATGCACCCAATACGGCGCTTAATTACCTGCTTGTACCGTCCGTGCGTGTCGCTGGCCCCCGTCAGAGTTAATGTGGCAGGTTGCTGCAGTCGTGTAATCGAATCTTGCGATGCCTAAAGCATTTTTGGCAGGGAGCCTGCAGCGAGGGAGAAAACCATCGCCTGCCTTCTCCTGCGTTACCTACCGCTCCTGCCATCCTCTCGCAGTGCCGCGATGGGAAGGAGGAACACACCCAGCCCCGGTCCCCATCTGTTGCAGCATCAGCTTCAGTAGCAGAGCCTCAGATGTTTAAATGCGCTTGCCTTTAGGGAAAAGCTTTGAATGCAGTTCTTCAATGGACGTTTCCAGCCAGACTGCAGGATTTTTCAGAGCTGTAAGTCAGAACGGGGCTTGATTGTCTGTGGGTTTCTTCGGATTTGATTCTTTTTTTTTTTATTATTTAATTTATTTATCTTAGCAGGGGGAATAGGTTTTGCATTCATTTAGGTAGACGCCCGAGTGCACTGCAGGACTCTGCCGAGAGGCAGGCATTCTTCAGGCTGTGTAAGAAATGCATGGTTCTTGGGTGTTTTGTTTTTTTCCATCGTGTTTTGTCTCTTTTGTATGCATGGCTGGCACAGGGCTGTTGTCCTGTTTTTAGAGCATTTAATTACAATAGATACTTCAGGGCTGAACAAAATGTTCTTTATCTAGTTAAAGAATGTAGCTTGGAGGTTTTTTTCTTCCTTGCATAACTTTTCCTTGGTGTTTTGGAAAGAGAGATTATCTTTTGGGGGGTGTTTATTTAATTTCAGCCTAAAACCATCTGGTCTCTGCATCCTGCAATGCCTGGTTTCTCATACTGCTCATTTCAGAGCAGCCCAAACTGCTGGGCAACTAATTGCCATGGCTAGTCATTGCAACCCCCAAACCACAGGTTTTCGGGAACTCCTCTTTTGCTTATTGATTTTAATTTAAATTGATGAGATTTGTCAGGATAAAGAGGCGTATTTCAGGCTTCATGCATTCTTCTTGCATTTTTCCCTTTCTGCTACCAGACTTAATGCCGAGCACATGCAGTTTGCACTGCAATTAATGGACCTGTGAGATAATGAATGTCCGATAATGACGAGGCTGACTCTTTCCTGGGATCAGACCCGAAGCCTGAAGGGATTAAAGGTGCTCTCTTAGTGGGGTGATGGGAGGGGTTTGGTGAATAGCAACTGAAATTTATTCTAGTATAAGATGAAGGGTATTTTGCCAGCGTCTTGTGTGTTTTGCTTGTTGGTCTCCGTGTTTTAGCTGCTGTTACAGGCCACAGGAGAGAATAGGGTATCTGCCTTTGGGGAAGAGATTTCACTCTCAGCTATATCCCCTGTACGGGCTGAGGAGTCGGGAGTCTAGGAGAGGCTGGAAAGCAGAGGCTGCACTGTCTTCAAGCAACCCTGGGAGGTGAGAGAAACCTGAAGTTGCCAAAATTGGGAGTCTGGGGGACAGGAGCATCCGTCGGAAGAGGGAATGTCAGGCTGGAGGATGAAATGGATCCTGCTGACATGGGGCCAACCCTTGATCCAAAGGGGGGCAGCAGGAAATCCAGCAAAAGAGGACTTCGATTTAGTACATTTTTATTACTGGGAGTGGAATAAAAATCTATTTATTTTGAAAAATGCCACAGTTTTAAATAAATAGCAAAAAACAACCCCCCAAAACCCACCCCTTCAATCTGTGTGGGGTTTTCTTACAGTCATGAAGAGGAACTTCGGAGTATTAAAAGAAATAATGTACCTTTAAAGGCAAACCGCAGAGTTAGTGGAAATCACCTGTAGCCAGAGTTTGCTTCAGGCAGCAAACAGCCACTGGTTTTCCATCAGGAGAAGAAAATCCCTGTGTCATTTCAGCACGTTTGGCCACTCAAGCAGGTCCAGTGACGAGCTGATTCGGAGCCAAGAAATATGTAATTATCTTAAATTTAAAAGAAATGGCAGTTAAAAAACTGTAAGAGCTTTTTATCATGTCAGTATACACACAATATATGATTATATACATTTAGCATGCATATTGTCCTATGTGAGAGCATGTTTTATATGTGTGTAAAAAAAAACATGCCCTGTGAGATGAGCTCTAGCATGTCTACATCTGGGAGGACATAGTCACCCAGTGACAGTCTCTTTCTCTTTCTCACTGTGGGTGTTAATGCTTTTGCTTTTAGAACTGATATATGTTTTGATAAACTTATCCTCTTGCTCCGATGTAAAAGACACTTTTCTAATAGGTATTTAATGACTTTAAGTACCTGATTGCAGTTCTAAGTCCAATATCCATTCCTAATAGAGCTCAAAATAAATGTGAATAAAACTTCAATTTAAATGCTTACTAATAGTTGTACAGCTATTTAATACATATAGGTGGAAATTAACATTCATGATGAGAAAAAAATAACCAATATTTTTGGGGCCCTTATTACTTGTATGAACTTAATTTTTGGTAGCAAAGAGAAATCAGTATTTTTCTATGAAAGCAAAAAGAGAAAGCAAAGCAACAATTAAAAAATGTTGTTCTGAATCAAAATTTCCTGCTTGTGGATTTAATTCACCGTGAGAAAAAAATATTGGTTTGGTTGTCTTTTGCTTAGTTTTGTTTCCTGCTTGTGTGCTTGTTTCTTTTGTGGGAGGTTTTTGGTGACACTCCTTGGCGGAGCAGGTGTCCCTACCGGCGTGAACCGCAGGCAGAGGCTCTCCCTGCGTCTTGGTTTGGTGGTTCCAGTGTGAGCTTTATTTTTTTGTGACAAATGGGTTTGGACTGTCTGCCACATGGCTTGGAGCAACAGCCAGTTATGAAATGGCCTCTCCTGCGCCAGGCTCGTACTCTGCCCATCTGTCACTGTGTCCAGGGTGTCCTGCTAATTTGGAAATGTTTCCCACACTCTCCGAGCAGGATCAAATGCTTCTCAACACATTTTGATGCACAAAGTGCCAGCCAAATCAAACGTGGATTTGCCTGTTTCAGCTCACCAGTATCTGCTGGGTCTCAGAACCATTGCATAGAGCAGAAATGGCTTTTGGCAACATGTGTATGTAGATGTCAAGCTTAAGTTTTCAATTGGATTTACCTGAATGTAAGTGTGTTTGCTTGTCTTTTCTCCACAGTATATTCAGATAAGTCCATTGTAATCATGATGCTTACATGGGCACATGAGGAATAAGATGGTTAAAACCAGAAGACTCTTGCTAAAGGACCCAGAAATAAATATGGCTCATTTGTAAGGTTTTTTTCCCTGCACTGGATCTAAACTAGGAAAAATTACTTGGGAAAAAAAAAAAAAAAAAAAGATACCAATGAAAGCCATAGCCCTTGAAAGAAACCTGCAGTTTATTTGCAATAATATCTGCCTTAAAATTTCAGCATTGCATGTACAGTAATTAGAAAACAACTCAGTGAGTGTTATTTCTGTCCTTCCCTTTCCATATGAGGATTATTTCCAAACTGGACCTACTGCAAAAACTTATTTTCAGTGACGGCTATTTCAAATGAGAGTGAGTAATTCCTTTGTTGTGTTCTTCCATTTGTCTCATTGTTCACAAGATTTTCCAGATGGGTAAATATTTTATCCATCTTTCTTCCAGAGACAGTCATTGGTGTCTTCTAACACCTTTTTCTGAGCAGAGCTATGATGCTTTTTGAAGCATATTCCTTGAGGGAGCCTTAATGAGTGGCCAGGGCTTGAGGAGGCCTGGAAGTGTGAGATATACTATCCCTTGGACTTCTCCCTTAGATCATGCCAGTTCTTTTAACAAACATGCTTTTCTCAGAGGTTGTATAGCTGGCCTGTTTTCTTAAAATTTAAATTGTAGTTGTTTCAATTGGACACAGTGGCTCCTTCATTTTCACTCCTATGGGCACTCACACGGTCAAACAGTTAACCATGTTTTCTACAGAGCAGCCAAAGCCATGTAAGAAAATGTACATTTTAGTAACATTTAGGAATACCAACAGAGATTAGGACCTCATTGTGCTACCCTTTGTATGGATGCTTATAGTGTGTCTAGACTGCAAGCAAAGACGTGATTGAAGCTGGGCTTAAATTAGCCCGGCTGAGTCCTGACAGCCGTACAACGGCGGCGGGAGCGAGGAGCTCGAAGTGAGCTAAATTGCTGGAGTATTTACTCAGCCTCCTGCAGGGATTTTGCAGCCTACGCTAACCCGTGTGTTGTCATGGCTACACTTTTATCGGTGCTGTGTGGAGCTGGGTGAAAGCGAGCTGGTGTAAACCACGATTGTGATTGCCGTGTAGACATGCCCGTAGTAAGATGCAAACCCTTGTCTGGACAGCTTGCTTTCTAAACAGAGGGGAAAAAAAGGAAAATAAGTTATTTCATTCCCTTTATAGGCAGTAAAGAGGGAGACGTAAGAGGCAGGGTTCATTTATCCTGTGTTGGATGATGCAAAGTTTAAGCAAGTTGTCTAGCCCCTCCCGTACCAGGGGAACAGGAGCACAGCGCCCATTGGAGATGCTAGGTTTTCCCAGCTCTCTAGGCTAGACAAAAAGCGTGGGGTAGATGACTAGTGTTTTGGATGGCTGAAGTTAGGTGACAGATATCCTGTCTTTGATGCCTTCCCAGAGGTAAACCAGAAAGCCAGAGCATGCAATGAAAGTCTCATCACTTAAGTCCATCTGTGAAGCTATTCTAGACTGGATATGCTGTTTGTAAAGTGGTTTGGATTCCCAAACATATAATAAAATATAACATATAACAAAATAAACATGAAACATATAATGTAATTTATTAGTATTCCATGGCACTGCTACCTGGAAAAAATAATAACGGTACCAACTTTCAGCATCTCTCAGCTCAAAGCCAATGGTGGGACCTGAAGGACACACAAGCTGGATTTAGGGCAGAGTACTGTACCATAAATGTGATAGTGTTTTGTAGATTATCTCTGGGAATTTGAGCATTCTGCTGTCCTTGAGGGTTTTTTATGTTGCCAGCTTCATCAAAATGCACCTTTAAATAAGGAGTTCAGAGGGTGAAGAATGAAGACATTAATTCTTTTGGGAAAAGAAAAAAAGTAGTTTAGCCTATGAAATAAAGCCTGTTGTATATATTGATCTCTTTTTACATGTGGTGCTAAAACTGCAAGAAAAGCTATAGCAAAGTGACTAAATTTGTAGACATGAAATTTTTCTCTGCAACTGCAGAGTGATGTAGGAAAATGCGGCAGGAAAGCATCAAGAGGGGACTCTTCCCTCGTTGTGGGCTCCATGTGTTGTCGCCTTTGACCTCCAATTCAGGTCTTCAGCACACCAAGCACAGAGCCATCCTGTTCTTCCTTTCCTTGCCTAATTTCCTCTTTGCTTCTACTTTTTTTTTTTTCTTTCTTTTTCAGTTGAGGGTCTACTTGATCAGAGCAGGTCGCTCACTTGCCTGGCTTTCCAGCTATAAGCTTTCTTCTAATTGTTAAGATTATTCGCGGTTATTAACTGACAAGAATGTAAAGAGGACAGCAATAGGCAGCTGTCTTCCTAAATGCAGTGAACTGGAAAAAATAGTTGCTGTTCAAGTACTTATGGCAGAGATTTTGTGGCCTGGTGTGAATGTCACCTTTTTTAGTCATATATATGCAAGAGTGAACCCTGCAAGTCCTTCTCAGATGAGAACATCAGATGGAGGTTTTCAGTTCTGATTTTGTTTTGTTTTACTCTTCCTTGAGGAAATGGTTTTCAAAGACATTTGGCCTATAGAGAGTGGGGAAAAATATAAAAAAATGCAAAACACAGTGACTTTTAAAGTAGCTGAAGTGTAGAGATGATTTAGAAAGCCTCATGATGATCCTTGCTTTGCATCCCCTTCAGATTGCTCCCATGCTGCAGCATCTCAAGTGTTTTCATTACATTATGGCAAAATCATCTTTTGTTTCTTGTGGTTCTGCTATTTCACTGTGGCTGAAGTTATGTTTTATAGCAAATGCGTCCTTTTCTCTGCAAGTACATTGGGATCCTCTGTCTCATTTATGTAAGACAACCATATAACTATCAGAAAACAATTCTGTTGGCACTGAGTCTGTGCCATCTGAAGGGTAACTTTTCCAATCTCTGGTAGTCCTTCCTTATAGTCCTGTCTCTTGGCTGTTTCTTAATTCCCTCATCACTCATCTGACCACATTTTCCAGGTCTGAGGTATATTATCTTCTGCTTTCACCTTGTGTCTCTTAACTTTGGGTGCTTCTTGGAGGAAACGTCTCAACAGAGAAAGGTTGTTTTTGACTGAGCACCCAGGAATAGCACTTAAGGATGAGTTTGTGTGTGGATCGCAGTGTCACAGGGAATATTGAAAATTTTGTTTTCCTCCCTGACTTGCTTTCTCTGCTGTTCTCTCACTTTCTCTCTTTTTTTTTTCCAGTGACATTTTGTTATTTACACGTTTGCTAGGTTGTCCATCTGCCGTTGTAATAAACATGCTGCCAGTCACTGTGCTGTGTGGTTCGTGGTGTGAAGGAGCTGACAAACCAGGCTGTCGTGTGTGTGGGGATCATATTCAGGCTTTGTCAGAGAGCCCATAATGATGGTTTGGGATTTACTGATGAGGTGGAGAGCAGTACCCTTCATCACAGCATTTCCATACAGTCCTGACCTCTCTGGATATTATAAACATTATGGGGCTCCAGGCTGAACTGATTGCATCCCACCCCAAGCTGTGTCTGTTCAGCTCATCTGCAAAGGCTGAATCACCAAGAAGATACGGTGCTGTTTCCTGGCAGGAGAGCACAAGACTTGAAAGAAAATGTCATTTTTTTTCCATGAACAGCATAGGAATGTGTTCCAGTGATTTAAGTCTGAGATTGAGAAGAAAACCCAAAAACAATCCACAGTCTCTTGGCAGTTTTTGTTGATGAACCTTGTCTACGGCCTCAGAAGAAAAAAGGTGAATTTGCTGTACGCTGCTGGAGATTAATGCCTGTCAGGATCAGTCAAGAGGTTTAGAAATAAAGAAGGGTGTGCTGAAGGCTGACAGCAACCCATGATCAGGGTAACTCAGGAAGAGCAACTTGGAAGAGAGCTGTTTTCAGGCAAATATCAAGGATTTATTGGTTTCATGGCTCTCTTTGTCCCCATCCCCTTTAAATTCTCAGTTTTAGCAGCTCTTTCTAACCAAGTGGTGGCAATCCAAGCCAAGTGACACATGGGTGAGAACAGGAGAGAAGTGGCTTCAGTAGCTCTTTAATACTTTGCCTGTTTGTTGTTGCAACTGAAAGAAATGCCTTTAAATTACATGTAGGATGCTTTTCTTATGCAAAGTTTTTGTGTGTGATTTTCTGGATAAAGGACATTGAATCATCACCAGATGGATGGTGATTTTTACATACCAAGATCTGGGTTAGGTTTCAGCCAGCCATAACCCCCTAACTTTTTAGATTATGCCTCTTGGGACTGAATATTTCCCATTTCTTCCAGGCACGTCATTTAAGTGATTTACCCTCTGTTATTTCAAATCTGATGCTGTATCCACCTTGACATTGAAGTGAACACAGCTGATCCTGCACAGTCACTTGGGTGACTTCTGGACTATGCTGCCTCTGGCATCTTCATGCTGTGGACAAAATAAAGTCTCTGTATCTCATTTCTACCACCTCAATCTCTCCAGACTCACTCAATTGTTCTTTTTTAATATTAATAGCCTTAAAAGCAATAGCAAACAAATAGATTGGAATAGCTTTGTGAAGTACAAAGCTGGCTTGCACAAATCTAACCAGCTTTGTACATCTGTTACTGCCCACTCTCATTGAGTCATACCAAGACTTAGTCACCAGCATCCTCAGTCTCACAGTACGACTTATATATCTGCCTCCAAAACACATGCTGCAGTCTAGATGGCATGGGGGAGGGAGAAAAGCAAAGCAATGAGCAACCTACTCCTAAAGGAATAAAGCAATGTAGCAAGTCTTATTATACTATACTATGACTAGTATATCAAAATAACAAAAACAAAAGGACAGAAATTCCTGTGTATGTCAGTTTTGAATCTTTCCTTGTGCAATAATTGAGTGATTTGATATAAATCCTCAAAGGCTTCTAGATAGGATTGTTCTCAAAAAAAGAATTTTTTCTATTCAATCAGAGCTACCAAGCTATGCCCTCTATTCCACAGAGTTCAGACTTTGGATCCTCCTCACAGGCTATTAGCATATGTAGCTTATTTGCTATTCAGAGTTTTACATAGGCTTGTAATAGGTACAAATCCAAGGTTGATCTAAAAAAAATATGCTGGTGTGCAGACTGAGCTGAAAGAAACTGTTCGCAGCTAATGTTAATAAAAATCTCTACTTTCTTTGTCCTTGGTAGGATAGTTGAAGTGCTCATAGCTCAGTAATGTTAGCAAAGGCGACCCTGAGAGCCCTGTTAAGGTGTGATGCTGAGGAGCACAACTTTTAGCAGTTTTTTGTGAGCTCAGGGCTCTTGTCAGCACTCAGCTTAATTTCTCTATATCTTGTTTTCTTTGTTTATTTTATTAAAGGAGCTGTCTCCCCATATTGAAAAGCTGTCTTAGTAAAGTGTCACCTCCCGCTTGAGCTATGTTGTAAAAAGAAACTGTAATGTCTGGCAGGCATTTCACATCCTTAAATTTGGTGCAGTTCTAGTACATATATAGAACTTCGTGAAGGAGAAAAATACTGTCTCATAGGTGACACCATCAGCAGTCAGGACTGTGTGATGCTACCTACGCTAGGACTTTGAAGTTGTTTATAGCTGAGAAACCCGGCCTTTCCACAGAGATGGGCCATGGGGCAGCTGTGAAGCCATGGTGACCTCAGTCACCTCTGAAACATTGCTAAAGAGTTGACCATGTTCATGCATCATGGACACACCACCACGGGCACAGGACTTCACTTGACCATGTTGTTCATGGCCATGTCTTGCATTTGAAGGGACAGTTGCAAAGGATGGCAGCAGGGAGCTGTTTGTGAAATATTCTTTTGATACCCAGACCTGAAATCTTGGACCACTGTTGAGTGAGGCCACAAAAAGGTCCTACTTCTATCCAAAATACCTTGGAAATTGGTCTCTGACCTGTCAATCACAGCATGCCCCAGAGTGCCTTGCTGGCTCCTTGGCTTCAGCCGTTGCAGAGAAGCTTTATCAGCCTGGCTGCCAAAGTAGCCTTGAAATGAAACAATAATAAAAAAAGAATCCTTTTTATTCTGTGCTGTTTACTGGATTCAAGGCTTTAGTGGTCTGTTATTTAAGCTTGCAGCCTCCACAACAGAGTTGCTGGAAGCCCTCTTCTGACACCAAGGTCTCCAACTGCAGCAGCATCCAGACCAGCGTGTCTGGGCAAGCCTTTTTGGCAGGAATCCTCCCCAGTAAGGAAAGGACCAGTGGAACTGGCTGGAAAAGGTGAAAAATGGCTTGGCTAACCAGATCTTGCTCCTGCTGCTATTTGGCTATGCTATGCCAGCCAATATATTTGCTTTCTGTATCCTAAAATGTGTTTTTCTTTCCTATTCTCCAGAACTGTTCTGAGAAAAGGTTCTTTGTTTTCCCAAAATATCAAAGAACAAAAATTTTATTCTTCCTTCTTTTCACATAATCCCAAGTGTTCTGATACAAGGGCTGTCAAAGGAGAAAGAGATGGCTTTAGGAAGGATCACCCTCTAGATGTAGGAGTAACCCAGACAGGAATCACCTTAGAGTTAGTCTCACCTTTGGAGGAGAAATTAGTGTGAAGAATCTGTAACCTTCCATATATCTGGTTTCCCTCCAGAGGAAACAGGGAAAGAAGTGGTATAGAAGGGAAGTGTGCTTGCAGACAGAATTATCCTGACTTATACCCTGCAAAAACTAAAGCAGCAGACAAGCCTGTTAAAAACAAGAAAGTCAATTTAGTTGCTTTTTTAGATCTGTTAACCTCCTGTGCTATCAATAAGAAAAGTCCTGGAAAACTGCCTGTTGAGTAGGTGTTACTGGAGATTGCCCTCCCCAGGAGGGAGCCTGGCTGGTAGCAGGAGCATCAAGCTGCGGCTCTGCTGTGTCACAGCTCTGCTGTCCTCCGGAAAAAGCTTTGATATCCCTGGGGCCGTATTCTTCAGTGAATATAACAGGAGCTGCCATGACAACCTCTTGTAAATAAAAGTGAACTGAAAACAAAATAAATCTGAAGTGGCTTTGTGGCTGTAAAGTAAATCTAAACTGCTCAAGAGATCATTTTTTCTAATTGAGGATGACAGGAGTGATGTCTGGCTGTCAGGTGGCACTGAGCGATGTGAAAGACTGACTGAGGAACAGGAGCACAGCAGGAAAGCTAACAAAATTTTACAAAAAAGACTTTGCATACTCTTAATTCCATTTAAATTAAATTAATTGCAGCGCTAAGAGCTGCAATCTCTGGTGGCCTTTGTTCCTTACAGCAATGGTCATAGACTGTGGTCTCCACAGAAGTTGTCTGTCCAAGGACATAATGCAGGACTGATGGATACAGGGAGAGATGCTGTTTGTTCTTCAGCCAGGTCTCTGCAGTCTCAAATGGGAAGTACTCTTGCTCGTACCAAGATGTCACTGTATGCCTTTGGCAGAAGTTTTTTAAGTGTCTCTCCAGAACCATGTGATTTTCCAGGGCACTTATTCCAAGCGCAGTAAAGCAGAGCTGGAGAGCAAGAAAACTGTCAAGGAATGGTTTCAGTTCCAGGTTAGTGGCAGAGCGAGCCTTCAATGTGTATCTGTTGGCGTAAGATCAGAGCAGTCAGATACGTGATAAGGGCTAGGGTTGCACTGTTGGCCTGTCAAGAGTACTGTGGTGTTTTGCAACACTTTTGGAGCTGTTTTGTTTTGTTTTGTTTTGTTTTTTAAAAGTTACTGTATCATCAACTGCTTCATCACGTGCTTTTGGATGAAGAGGAACACAAGAAAGAAATAAATATCTAGTCTGTATTCTGCAGAGTTACATGCAAAGAGAAAATAAGCATCTAACATTTCCTTGCTTAACCAACAGGTTGGAATTGAGAGAGTAGTATTTGCAGCCTGGCATTTGATATATGTATTTTTTCCTTCTGTAATGGATGCCTTCACATATAGAATCCTGTGAAGAAGTGAAAGATGAAAAAATTGTTAGGTAGCAGCTGCAATTACAGACTTTGTCACAGAACTAAAAGTACAATTATTATGCTGTTTGAAATGCTCTCCAGCACTGTATTAACAAAGAAAGGTCTCATGCTGTCCAGAGAGGTATAGCTCCAGTTATTTCTGCTTACAAGCAGAGATCTCCTGTTCTGCATGTAAAGACAGATGAAGTTAGAATACCTCCATGATAGCTGAAAGTTACAAATTAGAATAGAGTCATCAGCTGTGTTTTGTGATACTTTTAGACTTTAGAATTTAATATGTACATGTTTTTAAGCTTGGAATTTTAACTGGGAACTGAAATTTAGCTCCTAGAAAAATAGTTGTACCTACCTAACCCCTCCTGGTTTTGAAGGTTTCTGCTCAAAGAAAGAAGTTACGGTTTCATTCTCAGCTGTTCCAGATTTTCTGAACAGTTTTTTCAACCCTGGTCACTCGATACGTGTCCCCTTAGACCCAGTTTCTTCCATCCAGTCTCCAGACTTCCTAAACAGCAGGTTTTCTCCCTGTGGATTACAACAAATAGTAATACAGGGACGCTAATATGTGAAGCTCAAAAGAGGTTATTTCCTTGGTTTATTCCATGGAAAATGACTTAGCACACATCAGATTCCAGCTTCTGCACTACCAAAGATGGGTAGAGGAAAATGTTGGTAAATCCTTTGGCTAAATTAAAGTAAACAGGAGGGGATATGTTTTTGTGTAACTTTCCATTAGACTTTTAAACTTCTTCGCAGAGATTCTTCACTTAAGTCCTGCGGTAACATATGAAGTAGGAATAATAATAATGATGATGATGATAATCCATTTATTGGCAGTGTTTATAAATGCCATTTATGGCTGAATAATTTTTATATGGAGTATGTGAGTCATTTTGATCTTAACTAATTATAAGAATAAGCAAATTAATACAGAAGCTTTCCTTTAAGGTGCTGTGGTGCCTGGTTCAGCCTCCATCAAATCTTGATAAGAGTGAAAATCTAAACCAAACAAATTGCCTTTTCTTTTGTTTTTAAGGTGTTTGCTTACATTTTCATTTGCAAAGGAAGGTGATGTGAAACAGAGACATGAAAGCATGACAATGAGGGTGGTGTTGTATAGTTGGGTTGGTGCTTTGTAGTTTGGGCCTTTGTAGGTAGTTCCCATTGAATGTGCGTAGATAGAGCTGGGAGCATACTAATTTGCTATGAATACTTTGGTTTGTGGCCTAATGATTTGGGGCCAGCTTGGCCAAGCCTGGCTGCTGCTGCTTTTTTTTCTCCCTTTCCAACTTGGCATGAATTAATCCCATGTGCTTCAGTTCCAGTAATTCAATATTTTGTTCCTTATTTTTGTTGTTTGTTATGTAACCAGAATATTTTCAAACACTTGTAAGGATTATGCCTGAGTTATACACATTTTTGAGCATATTTTGGATTTAGTATGATTATACAATGTGATGTGATTAGACCTGTGGCTGCTCTGAATTCTGAAGGCACGCAAGCCTTGCAGACTTCCCGGCCAGTGCTAATTTTTAATTAAGCTCTATTTAATCTCAAATTAGGTTTACGTGAAATTGCTATTTATTTATGTTTTGAGCTATTTTAAATGGGATGCAGATGTGGTGGTAGAGAAGCACTGAATCATTACATGGAAAGGGTGATGCCTTGCATCTGGGAGGTTCTGTGCTGGGGAGGTATTCCTGACATTTAGATCAAGGTTTGGGATCCAAGCCTCAGTTCTTCAGCACACAGCATTAGGCAACTCCATGCTTTCGGTCATAGAGTTGCTCATTATCTACTTTTCTGATCAAACAGATGCTAAACTTGACACTAACATAATTTCCTTATGCATGTAGAAAGGAGCTCTAAAACCCCTGTGGCTGGAACATGAAATAGCATAAACAGAACAGACGGCAGGAGGTAGAATATAATTGCAGTTTGGTTTTGTTAGTGAAAGATGAGCATGTGTGCTTTTCTTATGGCTTTATTGTCTTTAGTCATGCAGAATTGGGTGCTCCTCTCCAATCTGTGCAAGTGAATTCGTTATTTCCTCCCAGAGCACTGTGTCGCGGTTTTCTCCCTCTTTGTTATATATGTTACATATTCTTCAGAACATTGACATATTCTCATTCCGGTTTTGTTTCCTGCCATAAATACTCTTTAAACTAAGATTATACACCCCACTGAAGACAAGATAGGCCATTTACTGAGCAACTGGCTATATTTAAACTGTAATTTTCTACAATTTTTTCTGTGGGATTTGAGTACCTCCCCTCGAAAGTTTTAGCACAGGACTTTTGACTTTGGCTCTGCGGGTGCTTTTTCATGGTGATGTAGTACAAGTACTGCTAAGGGCTCACTATTCTCTTGTTACTTACATCTGCCATTGATTTCATAGCTAAGGAGAATGATCAGAACCTGTGTTACTGCTTACCAGCAATCACTACGGGTAAAGCAGTGGGCACTTTGGAAATAAAATCGTGGGCTATGATCACGGGATGATCTGATGGAAAGAAGAAGACATTAATATAGGACATCAATTTTTCTTCTCTGTCCTGGCAGGATCTCAGCTCATTTGCCATGCCCTTCTTGGACGGTGATGTGGAGAGCGCAGACAAAAATGCTTCTCGCAAGGTAGGATATTTCCAAAACTTCATCTTTGCTGTAGTGGCTGAGTCCCTTGGTGGTAAACACAATTTATTAGGCTTAAAAAAGCTGGAGATTTTAGTCTTTCCTGCCATACCATTAACCTGTTGAGAGCGATACACTAGGGCAAATATAGAGACTTTTGCAGACCTTACCATGATGATGCTTATGCAGTATAACTTGTAAATGATGCTAACCTCTGGTGGTATTGCTCTAAATACTACAGATGATGTGTCTAACACTGTTGTAATTCAATGAAGTAATATTGCATAACTTTATTCTCAGGAATAACAAAATTTGTGGTGGTGCTACAGAAATACAGTGCCCAAATAGGCATCTGTGGCTGTCGGTATGTTTTCCTGGAATTGCCTCCTGATGGTTGCTCTCTGGCTATGGAGGTTTTAACTGTTCAGTGTCATTGGTCTGTCTGTCCTTGGCACTGGCAAAATGAGCTGCCTTCATTTGCTGAAGCCATAGCAGTAGGGTCTTCCCATAAACAAGGTGGAAAGGTTCCTCCTTGATGTGGGATGAACTCAAGGTTATCCTTCTGGAGGCGTTGCTGTGTTTTGTTTTACTGATGGCCTGCTATTAAGTTATACTAATAGATTCACAGAGTTTTCTTGCTTTAAAATGATCAGGTGAGCATATTCAATGGATGACATTAGGGATGGTTGTACAGCGCCTACACAATCTTCAAAGCAACAAAAATTGTGGGTGGGATCTGTCATCTTCAGGTCCTGGCCTCATCATTTTCACAAAGTGTTGAAGTACAAGCTGGTCTGCTAAATGTAAGCCTCCTACCAGCCAAGTTACGGGCTTGGTGAAAAGAGGTAGATACTCCTACCGACAGTAGATAACCCCAAAAGCAGATCTACAGCTACACAACAGACCAGTTTGACTTGTCACAGTATTTACAAGGCTATGGACCTCTGTGAAGATTAAACCTGCTACAGACCATTTGTCAGAGTCTGCAGTTATAGTTCAAGGCAAGTGAAGCAATAAATATCTCCTTAGTGAAGCTAATCTGCATCTAGAACAATAATAACTTAGCTCTGGTGACAGCACGAGTTTCTACTCCTTTGCACCTCACAGGAATGGACAGTTGTTTAAAAAAATTCTGCAATCCATCAGTAACTGAATATGTTTATAACATTGGCCTTGTTCCTTTCCATGTTGGACCTTTCAAGACTGACGTAGGAGTCACTGACACAGAGAAACTCTTGTAGATGCCAGGGAACCTAAACTATACAGTGTTACCAAAAGGTGCTTGTTTAGTGGGTTTGAATGAAGTGAACAATGTGATGTTTTTGAAAAGGGTTGTCATGCTGGAAGAAGGAAGATGTTTCTAGCCAAAACTTGATTTTTCCATTTATCACCTCCTTTCCCCAAGAAAGGTGAGAAAGCTGCATGAATCTCAGTCCTGAAGAAAAAAATATACCAAAGCTAATCTTGCTCATGTGTAATATTACATGGTATCATTGAATGACTTCCACTTGACCATTTATGAGGCCCTTGTTTTTCCTTTTACTGGTCTTGGGAATCTTTTCTGATGAGTGCTTGTCTTAGGGACAACTGGAAGAACATTTCAGTAGTTGCCCCTTTTTACAGCTTCAGTAAATGCTTGGGTTTTTTCCCCAGACGTGGGTCAAAGTGGAAGTGCAATTAACTTTGGAATAACCATACAACTGGGGCTTAACATCTGAAATTGCTTTTTTAGCTGACCTTTTTGATTGAGTGTATAAGACCCAGAGTTTTTTCTAACATCATACTTGGAGCTCTGTTCAACACGTGCAACAAAGTGGTGAGAAACCAACTGGCAGTAACCAACTTCTGATAAGAAAGAGAATGACTAACAAAATCCATTGCCAAACATCTCATCCTAAATATCATTTTCCTCAATGTGAAGGGTGTGATCTTTGCTGCTACTGGATGATGGCTAGCATCAGACTGCAGCATTTTATTTAATTTGAACATTTGCCAGTCCCTGCTAGTGCTACATAAAGAAGTTCCCAAGTTGCTGTTCACTTTCAGGTGAGATGGTTTTTCTTTGTTCAAGTTTGAAATCACAGTGTGATGTGTAACTTTTGTATGTTGAAAGTCAGTATTTCATCACTAGAATGGCTTTTCCATTCACCGGTCATGTTGGAGACTGGCAATTCATCAGGGATGTCTCTCTTCCTGCACTTAACTCTTCTGTCGCCTGGGCTATAGATCAAAGTAGAAAAGAGTAATTCACAACCTGTAGTTCCAATCTGCCATTAATTTAATTTTCCTGTTCTTTGTGAAAGGCTTTTAGAAACTGAATTAACATTTTTCACAGAGATCCTCAGCACTTTACCATGCAAGTGTCTCTCAATCATTATCCTGTGACAACAATCCTCATTACACAGCTAGGAAACTCAAGTGCAGAATTATTTGTTAAGGTTCACATCAGAAATTTTTGGCAGGGGTGGGAGTGTGACACACATTTCCTGACGTTTAGCCTTAATCACTTCTCATTAACATGGCTACTATTATAAATGATGTATTCTTCTTTCCTTTATGACCAATGGCAGGAAGGGGATAGAGATAATTTTCACCTTCCTCTGCTGAAGGTGGAGAATATAATATTCTGAAGACTTGCGTGGAAGTTTTTGGCATGATGAGATGAAGAAAGGTAGCTCTTGTGCCTGTGGCAGGTATTCTGCCCCTTCTGGTTGCCTGACAAAGTGCCTTAATACTTGTACTGGTAGCTTTGTCTAAATCAACTGGTATTGCTGGTGACCCCATGCTCAAAGCTAGGACTCTCCAGAAATGGCTTGAGTCCTTCTTGCAGAGAGACCTTAAAGGATCATTAAATGCAGCAGTATAGACAAGGATAACCGAGAGCTGAGAAGCAGTTAGATTTAATGAATTTCCTTGGTCTGGGAAAAGACAGTGGAAGAGGGGCAAATTAGCTGCCTGGGAAATCATGAATGATGTGAAGCATCATTCAGAAAATAATTCTGGTATGGTGTTGCAGGGCAGCAGTCAGGGATGAGTGCCCCTCTACACCCAAATGGCTCTATCAATTTTAGAGGTGTTAACACCTTGAATAGTTATAGATCCTTCCTCTAAAATGTGGGTTAAAGGATAAGGTATGGAAATTGCAGGAAACTGATAGCCATTGCTTTCAGCTGAAAGCCTGGGATTGTGAATGATTAGAGAGAAGAAAATGACACAGAAAGGAAATTGTCCATAGGCAGCTAGAAAATTATAGATGGAGGAGGGAAGAGGAGGAAGAAGAGGAGTTTGAAGAATAATATTGATCCATTCCTTTATGGAAATAATAGAATTGTCATAAAAATATAGAAGAAAGCTTGGAAAAGAAGTGTGCGTTAAAAGTTCTTTTCTCTACATGGGGAAAAAGCTGGTGAGATGTTTATCTTAGATTATAATGGTGACTGTTGTATTAATGACTGAAGTATATTTAAAGCAGAAGATGCTAAAGCTAGGCATTTTAAAATTAAATCCAAACAACTCTGATAAAACACCCTTGAATGAATTGGCACAGCTTACTCTGACTAGTGCTAATTTTGAATAAATCTTAGAGCAGAGATGAAGTTCCAAAAGACTGCAAAAAGGCAATTACTGTGTTAATATTTACAATGTTTGCAATTAGGATAATTTACAGGTTTGTCAGTCTAACATTAGTCTTGTGCAAAACAGTGAAGTATCTAATGTTGGATAGTTAATGATGCTATTATAATAGACTCATTTGGATTGGAAATAATAGTAAACAGTTTTTATTGAACAAATGTGGAGGTTTAAATGAATTATCAGTTTTGTTGGAAAATATCATAGTGTCAGTGTCATGTATATAAAAAAGTAGTACAAGACATTTTGATTTAAGAAACTGGAATGATACTGAATAAACATGGAGCCTATTAAATGAATAAAAATCTGGCTGATAAAATAAATTGAGTCTCATCAGTGGAAAATTTTGTTTCTAGGCAGACAAAACATTCTGTTGCTATACTGTATCATACTTTATCAGTGACTTTAAAGAAATACAGACTCATTACTGATACAATTTGTAGTTCATACAAAAATGAGGGGGAAGAGAGTGGTAAATACTGAGCAGGAAACTCTCCAATGCAGAATGACCTGAATCACTTAAAACGCGTTTTGCAAACAAACAGCCCATCTCAGTTTGGCCAAATTGTGATCAGTTATACCTAGGAGCAAATAATGCAGACTTTATTTTTGGGGAATCTTTCACAAAGCCTTGATTAGATTTTGAGAATAGCTGTAGATAATCAGCTGCACATGGATTCTGGATGTGATGCGGTGGTTAAAGGATTAGTTTGTTTTTTGGATGTATGAACAAAGGAATAGGGTGAAAAGTAGAGGTTTTGTTATGGCTGTATTTGGCACTGACTCACAGTTCTGCTCTCAGTAATGCAGGAAAGCGTTGATGAACTAGGATCAGAAAACATCAGAGGAGTTACTCCGATATTGAAGGACTTCAAGGAGTGCTTTACCCTACTTCTGGTCCCAGCATTGTTTTTGTTTTATCCAGTGACTCATGGGAATTGCTCGAGCAACCCCTGGAACAGGGAGGAGAAGTAAAAAATATGCCATTTTTCACTTGCCCCCCCTTCACTGGATAATAAATCTCCTTTTGATTAAGTTTTTCCCAGTCTTTTAATTATCCATTTCTTCATGAGCAGTGAACTGGCCTCAGCAAGGAGGATGGGGTTTGTGTCCTGGAGCATGTCACAACCTTGGCATGGAGCACCTGCAGTGGATGCAGTGAGCCTCAGGGCAAGGACACATGTGCCAACTACTGCACTGCTGTGTGCGTGGCTTCTTCTCATTCACTGCTTTAAAATAAATGCAGTTAAGGGTTAGGAAGTGGACCGGGACCCAGCCCTGCTTTCAGCTTTCCTCAAGCCTGCTCCTGCCTTTGAGCAGCCCTACTCGCTGCTGGAAACCTAACCCCGACCGTCCGTAGAGCAATGCAGGGCTCAGAGCCTGCCAGAGCAGCCAGCCGCATCCCATTGTATTTTCATTTGGGAAAGTGTCATTGTACTTTAGTTTTGGGAAGTGACATCTCTGATCCTGTAAAATATGTTGTCATCTCAATTGTTACTGCTCATGCAGAACCAAGGGAACTAGTGGCGGAGAATGTGACCACATGGTGCCTGGGAGAGTATGTCCTTCATTACCTTTCAGCCTAATGAAGTCAGCTCTTGTGTTTCTGTGAGCTCTTTTATTCCAGCAGAATGAGAGAATCATCCAATTAACTTTATCAAAGGGCTTTTTTATTGAGATTCAGTGGAAGGGCAGGAAACAAGTGCAGACGTCTATCTGGTGTATCATCTTTAATTGTGTTTGCTGTCCCTGTCAAGGGTGGTGAGAGGCGATTCCTTTTCTGTTATTCGCCTTTCAAACTTTTTTTTTTAAGTGAAGAGGCAAAATAAAGGTCAAATAACTCGCTGTTGTAAAAGCAAACAGAACTTAAATGCTCCATTAATGTCCTAACTATTTGGAGTTGGAGAAAAAAGGAATGGAGCTCAGGAGTGTTTAATAACTTTCGCTTAAATTCAGAAGCATTTTGAAAGGCTGTTTGGCTTGAGCCCATTCATATTCTAGAAAGATTATTTTTTCAGACTGTTCTGAAGAATGAATCTAAATTCACCAGAAAGTGAACCAGAGCCAGAAATTATTCAGGGAGGACATCCTCTGGGGAAGGCTGTGTGCCCAAGAAAAGGACCTGTTGCTGGAGCACCCTGACAAGGGAGCAGAAGAGATGGCTGCAAAGAGGTGCTGTGGCAGGGACATGGGCAGTGCCTGGGTTTCTCCAGCTCCGACACAGCCTCTGCCTGTTTGTGGTCAGGGTCTTCTCAGCAGAGCTCGTTCATTCTTTTGGGCACGTCACTTTTTCAGGACACTTCTCTTCCCTGCAGTTAAGTGGTCCTTAAATTCTAGGTTGGGAGCAGAAATGGCTTCTTAGAGAGGATTTTATTTGCTAAAATTGAGGGATCAGATTTTCAATACAAAGCATGGGAAAGAAAACAACAAGATTGGGAAAATACACTCTGCATTTTGTACTCTGAAACATGAAAACTGATAGAGTCTTACAGCATTTTAGGATATATTTACTCAGTGCTATGTAAGGTAACCAGTTTAGCCTTGAACAGGCGAAGTCAGTCACTAGAAACAGCACATCTGATGTAGCATGGGACTCTGCTTGGTTGCTTAATCTCACTGGGAGCACATTGCCGTAGGCTGAGGGTAGGGTTGCACTGGCATTATTACCGAGCTGCTAATTTAGCCCTGTTCCTCTGCAGGCATATGGTCAGGAGCTAAGATTTCCCTCCAGCATAACCAGTTTTAAGGTTTAGGGAGTCCAAGCTTAGTTGTAGAGCTCAAAGATCCTGTATATGCTCCGCACAAAGCCAACTCAGGGAATGTTTTGTTGTTGGTTGGTTGCTTTTTTTTTAATTAAGTGAACGGTCTTCATACTTAGAGGAAATTTTTAATTTGTTTGATTAGACTTTATTTGTACATTGATTTGTATTGTACTTGCATTGTGTGTTTGGACTTCTTATCTCCAAAAGGCCAATTATCCAGTCAGGGTCAAATGAGCCATATCACCATGTGCATTTATTAGGTGCGTTTCATATTTCTGCCCATTCTTACTTCACTGCTTTTCCTGGACTAGCACAAACTGATGTAATAGGGTTACTAATGTGAGAAACCAGGGTGCCATACTTTTTTTTTTTGCTGCTACAGCTCAGCTGGAGGAATAGTTATATTTCCAAAGCACATGTGGGAGTTTTGTGCCCACCTGACTGTCATAGCTTCAGGAAGTGAGTCCAAAAAGCATGAAGAATGGGCTGATGATCCATCTAGCTGTGTAACCTGCCGCTAGCACCACCGCTGGAGTTGTCACACCGAGTCTGCATAGGATGGTGGGGTTTATTCTACAGCAGAGATTCTTCTGCATTCCCAGCTGAAGCATGAAAATTAACATCGCCTTGTGAGTTTTATATACACTGTGATAACTGTTGTTGCTGCTGATTTTACTCATAGAAGCACCTAATCATCTTTTAAAACTCGCAATCCATTAGCCTCTAATAATACTCTAAGTAAGCAATTCTGTTGTAATTCCCAAAGCAGAATCACAGGTATTTATATGCTTTGATGGTGGGTGTAACCTGTGTATAATTAACATGTGGAGAAGCTGAGGAAGAATTCGATGTAGTAATTTCCTTTAATTTAGTAGCATGCACATGTGTATTTAGCAGTGTGCCCCTGGTGCTCCGACAATTAGCTAATTCATCTGCCTGGCACGATGGAGAGAAAGCAACTGGTTGTGATTGCAATAAATAAAAACATCCCGCTGCTTCCGCTTAGAATTTGAGAACAATTTGCTTTCGTTTCTGAACTGTGTGTACAAGAGAATACTGATGTTATTTGACAAATTGTTGCTTGACATTTTACGTTTCTAGAAATGCTTCAGCGCATGAGGATACCATAGTCTTTTCGAAGTGTCTCCTATCAATGTGTCGTTATAACCAAACAAGTGTGCAGAAAAGATAACATGAAATATTAAGGGTGGCACCAGAACGATGTCCTTCTCTTAGCTTTACAAATGTCATGGCTTGTCACTTTAGAAAAAATTATAATGAAATTACCATCCTGGAAAAGGTCCTAAATTATGGTAGTAGTGGCAGATTAAAATGAAATGGAAAATATTCTTACTCCCCACTTGGAGACAATAGATTTGGCAACAGACCCCTTTAAATGGCGATGCAAAAGGAAGTGCCATAGTGTTACTTGGTTGTTTCCTGGACTACGTAGCTGTGAAGAGAACAACGTATAAGTAGTCTCAGATGATTTACAGATGATATTTTAGTAAAGTTAACGAGCTTTTATGAAAAATCTACCACTTTGGGACTATCAACCCATGACAAACGTGCTATTTGTTTGTTAATTTACTTATAGCATGGTTATTATTCCAGTTCTCAGTCGAGGCATTGTGCCCTATTATTCTTGATAAATACTCACCGGGAGACAGTCTGTGTGTCAGAGGACTTGGAGTTGGAATAAAGGAGATAGGGTAGCATAGATGTGTAATATCAAATGAGTTTCCAAGATTGCACACAGAATCCATGACAGAGCTGGGAGGTAAACCTGAGGCTCAGGCCACTGCGTTAAGCATGAAACATTACTTTTTTCTTCTCTGATGGATACTGTCAAGAGTGTTTGGTAGCCAGTGCTTCAGTTAGGATTGATTTATCTTTTCAAAAAATTTCCCCTTGAGGAAAACTGGTCCCCTAATTCATCTGCAAAAGGACAGGTATATTTTTGAGATATTTTTGTTTGTGCTGTCAAAAATAAGTGTACAGGTATAAAAAGCAGTTGTGCCTCTTGTCAGACATCTCAGTGCTGCACAGCAGGACACAGAGCAGAATTCATCAGCTGTCCAGGGCGGTGCCAGCATGGTTCCGTGCCCCTCCTAGTGACACATGCTCTTTGTGTCCATCTCCCAGACCAAGCGCCTTTTAGGTTAGAAAAACAGGGGACCCCAAACAGGGGACCACGCTCTCTGCAGGCCCTTCTGCAATGCCCATGGAGCAGGACCCATTCCAGCTCTGTCCCATCCCAAGTGGAAAGAGGAGCTGGTCCAAAGTGGGAAGAAGTGGGATCCTGTGTTATGGTGGGAGCAGTTATTTGGCCATCATGCTGCTCAGGCATATTTCTACAAGTGTTTTGGAGCTGTAGCTAAGCGTTATTTTGAAAAGGGAGTTCATTGCATATGTGTTTTAAACTCAGCTGACCATTTTTATCTGGATTCATGTACACAAGCCCTTTGCTGACCTGAAAGAGGGCATATGTACCTATGAGGCTTTCTTTCATCTCTTCTTCCATCTATATGATTCCAATAGAAATATTATTTTTCTCTACAATGACTCCTGTAGCAACAAACCCCATGCCTAACTTAGACTGGCATGTATCAGGTGTACCCGGTGTCTTCGCAGATAGAAGTTGCTTTCTGCTCCATACCTCCCTGTTTGTTTTGCATAGTTGGGAGGAGAGGAGCAGGCGTGCAAAGGGCTTGAAACTCAGTGGCACACCATGCCTGTGGGCACATACACTGTGGCCTTTGCTTACATGTCCCCTGGAGACCTGAAACCCTCCACTGCCTTTTGCCAGGAACAAGGCCCTTCATTCATGAGAAATGCCCCCAGCTAAAAAAGCAGCCTCATACCCACAGAAGTACTTTGTGCATCCAGAAGGAAATAAACTCTACGTATAGCCCAGGCACAGGCAAATCCCACAGAGTTTTTGGGTCAGCTTCTATTAATTTTATGTGGGAAGAATTTCATCTTTGCTCCTTTTTTTGTTGTTTGTTTTTCTGGATTTTTACCCCCCCTTGCTGGGCGAGCCCACACAGTACAGTGCTGTGTTGTACACAGATATTCACGCTAGCTGGAAAGCCAGCACAGGTCCCAAAAGAGGTACAGCTGTTAGAAAGGTCATATCCAAGCTCGAGGCTGGGGTAATTAGCAGGAACGTCCCCACTCTAAAATGGTTCCTCTATTTTGGGACTGGAGTTGCAGTCCCACAGTTGTGGCTGTGTCTGATGTTGTAGAGACCTGTCAGGCACTTGGGAACTTGTGCACTGTGCTGTGTCGTGCTATGTCTCCATTGTGTGAGGGAGATTTAAGTACTGTAGATGGGTGCATAAATTCGAGAGGAAGACTTTGGGGCACTGTGTTTCCTTAATGGCGATCATTCGTTACATTAAATAAATTCATTGCCAGTCATTTTTCAGTTGTCCAGGGAAGGAAGAGGGACATGTGGCAAATAAAAGCAGTAAAGAAAATCCTGCATTATATGTGTAATAATAAAATGTATGCACATATGTTGATTTTTTTGGTGAAATTCAGGATGTCTTTAAGAGCAAGGGGCAGCATAGAGCCCAGACAGGTGGCACACTGGCATCTGCATGTCAGTGCAGGTAGGCACTGGGGAAGGTGAGGTCTGCCTAATCCACCAGCCAAATAAACAGGAGTTTACTGTGTTGAGACAAGTTCAGAGATGCTGATGGCCTGAGCTGGACTGAATTAATGGTGCTTTTCCTTTTTTCTTCCTTTTTCTCTCCTCCTCAGGTGGAAGAAAGCTACTCTGCCGGCAGCCCTTCAAAAGGCCTTTTCTCAAAAGGGCTCCAGAACCGACCTTCGAGCCCCGTTTCTGCCCCTGTGAGATCCAAACATAGCCCCGGCTCACCCAAAACAGTGTTCCCCTTCCCCTACCAGGAGTCTCCCCCACGCTCCCCACGCCGAATGAGCTTCAGTGGGATCTTCAGGTCCTCCTCCAAAGAGTCCTCCCCCAATTCTAACCCGTCTACCTCTCCTGGGGGCATCAAGTTTTTCTCCAGATCAAGAAAAAGTAAGAAATTGCTCATGTTATTTCAGGAAGATACACGGTACCTCTGGGCTTGGCCCATTCTTTACCTGCGGTAGTGAAGTAAGTGCAGATGAGGCATGTGCTAATTGTTCATTATCGCTTTCACTGACCATGTGTTTTGGGTTTCTGACATGCTGGCCATTAGGATATGACCTCTGCAGGGCCACAGACACCTATGCAGGGCTGAGGAGGGAAATCACGCTTCAAAGCTTTACTTAGAATTCCTGCAGCCACATTAGCGGGAGTTTTCTGGGTGGTTTCTCTGAGGCTGGTTGGACGTCAATGCTGGGGCTCGAGAACAGCTGGAGATGTTTGTGGGGTTTGTGGTGGAGGTGGGCACAGAAAGGACATCATCTCAGGAGCTAAGGGAGACTCACTTTTGTAAACTCCACAGAGTTTTTCAATTGCTATTGCTTTGCCCTATCGTAGGAGGGGAAAGAGACCTTTACTGGATAGAAGTAAATGATACGTGTTTCCAATGAAATGACCATTAAGGGAGTGTTTGAGCTCCTCTGCCAGAATATGAAAGGCATTGTAGACCTCCGTGGTTCGGAGCACTTTCCTGCTTTATATCCGGCACAAATTGTACCTCTTCAGCAGCCCGTGGACTAATACACCATTAAGACTCAGAAATAACCAGGATTGAGAAAAGGCTTCGATTTTAAAACTTTCTTGATGAAGAAAGGTTCCCAGTGCTGGTCTATAAACCCAACCTGGTCTACCCAAGGGGTTAGTGGCTATAGGAAGGGGACAGAGTTATAGGGGAAAGAGAGGAATAATATCTTGCTACTGGGAATGCTGGATTGTGAGAACACAGCGAATTTTTTCTTCTGTGAACAGAAGAAATAACTCAATGATAAATTGCCAAATATTTTGTGACAACGTAGGTACAGAATTAGTGATGCATATACCTACATTTGGCTATATGTTTCTTGCAGTGACTTTTAAATAGTATAGAGGCACCTTCTTGCTTTTCTATGTCAGAATTTCCCTTAAAAACATTGGCTTTAATCATAACAAGTAATTTCATAGTGACTTTTGTGCACAAGAACACAGCTGTACAAACCCATATAGGATTTTCTTTAGGTTTATTGGAGTTCTGCTGCAGCTTAATTGAAATGGCGTCTTTTCCAGTCCTTGCCTCTCTCTAAAACACCTTCAGGAGATTGAAAATAGGAGAGTCAGTGTTTCTGAAGGGCTCCAGGTAGACTCCAAGCATCATTTCTGTTCAAGGACGTTTGTTCTTCTCTGCTTAAAGTTCAACTATGCTTTTTATGCTCCCCTCTTTTCACACCTCACAATAATTAAAGTCCATTTAGGTCTATAGGTTTAAATATTGCATAGGCAATATGCCACTGCTTGAGTACACAGAGAAGGGCTCACTGCTGCATGAATAACAGCACTATACACTGCGTAGCAAAGCCATCTTGTGACTTTTTAAGCAAGTTATCCAAGCAAATAGCACTGTTTAAGTCCTAGCTAGGTACAACATAATATTAAATAAAGGAATCTTCCAGCAGTCAGCAAAATCCTTTTGATAAGGTCACATCGCTGTCGCAGGAACAGGCTTGGAGTGGGGCCATGCTATTTTTGAGCTAACAGAAGATACCCATGACCCTGCTGCTCCAGAGAGGGTTGCAGGAATTGCTCTGGGATTGGGTGTTTGTGATCTTTTGATTTTCAGGGAGGAGGGACAGCCTCTTGGAAAGGGCGTGATGATTAAAATTGGTGTTTAAATTGATAACTCTTCCCATTCTGCAACTATTTGCAAAGCACAGCATTTCTCAACAAGTGCTTTCCCATCATTTAGCTGTCTTACGGAGAGACAAATGCAGATACATACCCTTCACTACCATGTTAAAGTTGATTTAAGTCAGAATATGCTAAACAGGGGTTGGTAATGAATTACGCTCTTAGGGTTTACTATATTTATTAAATTTCATTGAGTTTTATTTAACAAAAACTTTTCAAGACTTCAGGAAATGTATGGGTTAACATTTCTGTTGTATTGTGTAGTTTTTCACAAGCAAAACTTTTACATTCTGCTACTTCACAATTAAAAAATAACCCTATGTATTACAAAACGCTAAGTTAATTGGTTACATCCCACTCAAAACACAGTCTCTGTGGCTTGAATAACATATCCTGAGCGACAAGACTTCTCCGAGACTCCTCAGACCACGTATCTCAGACCTTTGTCCAGATGCTGCACTGAAGAGCTCTGAGAAGAGCTAAACCAGCACGTGGCTTCACATTTCTGAAGGTGCATAAATGCTTCACGGCTCAAAATTGTCACAGCCTACTTGATTAAAATCCCATTCTCTCAAGCAGCTTGGGATTATTTTTTTTAAAACTGTGTTAAAAGTGAAAGGGACTTAGGTTGCTTTATCAGTTTTGAAACTGTAAGCGCATTGGAATCAGATGGACTTGCTATGCTTGCCTGCCTTTACAGCCCTGCTGGTGCTGGCTTAACAGTATTGAAATGAAAATTAACTGTGTGCTGGGCTGCACTAGGAGGATCATCACCAGCAGGTCAAGGGAAGTCAACCTCCCTCTCTGCTCAGCACCCGTGAGACACTTCTGCAGTGCTGGGTCCAGTTCTGGGTTCCTCATAGAGACAGGGATGTACTGGTCCAGCAAAGGGCCACTACATTGGTCAGGAGCTGGGGCACTTGGTGTAGGGGGAAGAAGAAGGAGGAGAAGACATTTTTCTGTCTTCAGTTTCCTAACGGGGTTATGGAGAAGGCAGTGCTGGGCATCTCAGGGATGCCCAGCAAAAGGGCAGAAGGCTGTGAGGTAAACTCCAGGCAGATGCAAGAAAAATGTTCTTGATGAGGGTGACACAGCATTGGAGCAGATGTCCAGAGGGACTGTGAAATTGCTGCACTTGCAGATTTTAATAAGTCAACTGGACAAGGCTCTAAGCACCCCAACTTAAAGTTGAAGCCCTGCTTTGAGGAGAGGTTGAACCAGAGACCTCCAGAGGTCCCTCCCAGCCTCAGCTCCTCTGGGAAACTGCACTGGAGCCTTCCATTTGGATTTATAGGAAATCTGTATTTTATCCAGGCAATATGCAATTAAAAAAAGCACCAGGTAAAAGTTCACAGGGTTTGGGTTTTTTTTTTGTCCCCCAGTTTACCTGAAATGAGTCTGTGCTGCACTCCTTTCCCTATCATCATGGAGTAATACGTGGGGGAATTATATGCAGTCTTTGTTTTAAATAACATACCCTGTCTTCCCTCCACTTCCTCCTCCCACGCATTGTTCAAAACACAGACTAACCTGTTACTCCGCATATTCCTTGTTTTTCTTGGAAGCAACTTCTTCCTAGCTTGTTTTCATTTTAAAGGCTATGTGTGGTATTCGCAGCGCTTTCTTTCCCATGTAGTTGCTCTTTTCCCAGCGAAGTTATTTTGCCATTTGAATATATGCAGTTTAGGAAGGGCATTAATGGTTAGGGTAGGACGATATTAAAACAGAAAGTGATTTGCAGACATGAGGCTTAAAACATTTTCCACTTAAGGCTGGGAGTTTGAAGTTCTTGCTCATCTTTAATATTGTATCACTTGTTTTAGCAATAGCAAAAGCTCGTCTTTGCGTCTTTTCCCTTTGGTTACCCCAGCTCAGCATCTGGTCATAACCCCATGGCTCTGATCTAACAAAAGATTTGCCTTGAAAGGAAAAATACCTTCCCACAATGTGTACTTGGCTGCCAGCCACTTCAGGTATTTTGTAAGTACAGCTTTGAAACAGTAAACTGCTGGTTGGGTGTTCACGTCCAGTGTCCCACCTTTTAAAAGGCAACAAATCCACCTTGGGCCCCTCCTAGAAGAGGCTCTATGGGGTTGTATTTTTGGGTAAGGTGTGTGCTTGGCCACTGGTGCAACCCCTTCAGTTTGGGAAGTTCACTGCAGAAGAGTCCAAGACAGCTCTTTGTGTGTTGGGTTACTGTAGAAGTGCTTTGACATTTAATTCTTGGCTTTTAAATTTCTTTTTTGTCTGAGAATTTCTTTACAACAGCACCATTAGACAGATAATTGAAAACTGAATATGGATTTGGGATGAATTAAGTTTGGCTTTGAGGTGGTGCAGATGACTTGCTAATGCTGCTCCTCCCCACTATGAAGCTTGGTAGATGCAGTCCCACCCAGCACTGCCCACCTTACACCTCCCAAAGCCAGGCACCTTCTGCAAGTGGAGACTTGGGTCTATGAGTTGTGGAGCTCCATACCTGGTTTTACCCATCAGCGTGGGCACGTGAGCAGCTGTAGAACACTGAGCAATTACATTTCAATTATTTGTAGATGATTGGATATGAAAAAATAAGTAAATTGGAGTGACCTGTAGCGAGCAGGAGGTTTCTACAGAGCTGACACTGATTTCCTAGATATTTTTCAGGGGCAACAGGAAGAAAGGATGACCGGAGAGGTGCAAGTTGAAGTTTGAGGTGCTGTGAAAAGTGACTTCAAAATTGGTGTTGTGGAACTGTTTCCCACTTTGTCTTAGGTTTGCTCAAAACTGCATGAACTGCTCTCATGAGGAACAACTTGGGACCTGGTGCTCTAAGACATTATTGAGTCTGGGCTGCGATGGGAGTGCCTTTCTCTTGTGTGCCGGTTTGCATGAGCAGGTATGATGCTAAGAGAAATAAGAAGTGGCACAAATTTACTTTCAGTAAAGCAAACTAAGGTGATCCAAAATAAACACGGGAGGATGCTCTATACTGGGGGAAAACAATTGAGATTACACTTTTCATGGTCTTGCATGACCTCTCCCTTCAGAGCTAATACATATACAAATAAATGAGGAGAGCTTTATTTTACTGAATGCAAATTAGGGAGCTACCCCCTGCAGAAAGGCTAAAATCAAGTACCCTGAATATTTTATTAAAAGTACATGGTTGTATGAAATTTAAGTTGTTAAAATGTAGCTTTTTCCATGGAGCCCGATGCCCTATTTGAAGGACAGCAGGGCATTTTCCAGTCCTGCTTCCTCTTCCAAAAACATCAGTTCAAATAACAACAATACTCATGACACATTGATGGTGCTGCCAGTTTTAACAGCAAAGGGAATCAATTAAAAGGTTTCCATTGACCTAAAGCTTTGGATTGCGGTGGACGGGATCAAAAGATAAATTTAGCTCAGAATTAAAGATTGTTTACAGAACTTTGAATCAAAAATTAGGCAGCTTTCAAACACCTTGAAGCTGGTGGTCAGGTCTGAATCACAGTGAATTTGCTCTGTGTTTGCAGAAGGAAATGTTTTCCAATGCAAAGTTTTAATTTTCTGCTCTCTCTTCGTAATTTTTCTCCTTCTGAAATTCAATACTATTAACTGTGGTGCCTAAAATAATCCATAAGGAGAGCTCCTGGTGCTCCAATAATAAAGGACCAGATAGTATATTTTTCAGAGACTGCGAGATGTGATACAGAAAGACTGTCATATATTTTATTCATTCTAACAACTTATTTTCTTGGAAAACATTTTGTGGTTAGACTGTACCCTCTCTGAAAAAATGCTTATGACTGTACTAGTTTTTACCCATAGATGGAGCAAGGAGCTCTCATTTCCAATACCTCAGGGAAGAAATGGGGAAAGCCCTGCAGGGTTTCATGTGTCCACATTCAGCTCTGCTCTCTTGAAGGCCTCCCGACTGTTGCTGATCAGTGCTAAGGCTTTTTTTCAAACTAGTTGCAGTGAAGTGGGGTTTAGTCCGAGACAGGTTGCTGTGGAGGGTCAGCAGCCGGGTACAGGCATTTCATGTACCATTGGCTCAAGCTATTTCCCACCGTTACTCTCGAGGAATACTTTCCTGCGACACTCAGCACCATGCAATGGGCTGTCCTCCCTCGTACCAGCTGCTGTAGTCTATATTTGGATTTTTCTTTGCTAAATCCATAAATTCGTCCCATAGTCTTGGATGCTTCCAGCCTGCTGACCACAACTGTATAGAACCATCAATTATAACCTGCATCGGGATGCCGGATAGCTGAGGCCACTTTCATCTTCAGTTTTTCATCCATGCTCACAGCTCCCCAGCCTTGTGAACAGGCAGGTGGGTGGGATGCCAGAGGGAAAGGCTGTGGGGCAGTTTTGATTTCTAGCTGTGACTATCCTCACAATGCAGGACAAGCGGAGCAGAGTATGGAAGGACAGGGGTGTTCAGTCCAGTTGCACCTTGGGAAGGTGACGTAGGCTCTTCCACTGTCATCCCATAAAACCTAGGAAAGGAGCAGAGCCATTTGTCTTGCTTTCTTTTCCAGTGCTGCTGCACAAAACCATCTAATCATAATTTTTCAAGCTCGCTTTGCCTAGAGAGGCATACGGGGGAACCAACACTGTTAATTTCAGTCTCATCTACACTAGAAAAATGACTTTTTGCAGACAACATGTGTCAGCATGGCTGCAGCCGAGCTGGTGTCACACACAGCTTTGCATGGCCAAAGACCAGCTGCATTCAGCACTATTTCTCCTGCCAGTTACTGACATCTGCTATCAGCAGCAGATGATTCTTCTCATTAAAATGTGCCCGTGGTGATTGGTCTTAGTTTATTTGGAGATATCTTTCAACGTGCTTCCCATTTCACCTTAGTTTCCCATGGTCAGTGTTATCTGCATAGGTGGAGTACATCCAGTATGTTTTTATATTCTTTACCACTCTTTCTAGGCAAGAAGGATTTTTCAGACTATCTTCAAATTGTTAATGATTTAGATACAATGATGAAAACAAAAAAAAAAGGAAGTTTTTGTCTGATTTTCAACTGTAAGGTATGGGACAGACCTACGACCAGATTCATTCCCATCTTCTATCTTTTTCATGGGGTTTAAACTATGGAACATGCTGTAAATGATCAGACTTTTAAATAACAACCAGGTTGTTATTTCTTGTGATGTATAGACAAGACCTTAGTTTTATATTTGCTCTTTTAGAGACTGCTGCTGGCATCCAGGGAATTAGAAACTCCAGTTTGCACATCTCTAAAGGTTGATGAACCCTGGTGGCCTTCCTCTGCTTGTCTTCTTTGTGCCCTTTGATAAGAGAGGTCTGCAGAGCAGTGCCCATGTGCAGGTGACTTTGTTCCCCCATAGGTAGTAATGTAAGTAACAATAAAGCTAAAGAGATAGTTTTGAAGTCTCAAGCTGTCTAATCACAGGAAACCATTTGGAAATAAGTTGTAGGGGATTGCTTTGTGCTTGTGGGTTTTAATCCAGGGATACATGTAGGAGCAGATTTTCAAACATATTTAGGTGTCTTTCCATTTAGATCAATCATTTCAGAATTTGGTCCCTAAGCAAGTATTTGGTTAGAAGTGCTGGAGAAATCTTGTTTATTTTAGTAGGTTTGTTCAAAAGTTTAATGTTAAGTACATTGCTTTATCTGAATCTTGGTGAATGCTTGTCATGTTCCCATTGAAAACATGTTGTGCGTCCGAGCTCTTTTGATATGCAATTAGAGTCTGAAGTATTAGTAATTATTTAAGGTATCAGATTCAAGCTTTACAGATATCATAGGTTCTCAGCTTCTTAGATAGAGTCTACAGAAAATGCCTCAAAAATGGGCTGAATAGAAGTGATAAGTGTTGAGTGAATCAGTTTTTTGATCTGGAAAAAATTGGAATGAAAGAACCTGACCTGAAAAATGCATAGTTTGGGGAATATAGTATGTGTAGTATTTGAAGTATAGTTAAATCCCAGACTCTGTCCAGCAGCCTGTAGTTCTTTTGTAGCCCTTGTTGGATCAGTGTGAGTTTTGGCTGAGCTGGGACCAAATAAAAGCATTGATTTTGAAAAGAAAATAAAACCATAATAATGATAGTAAATGGCTGTGAATTGTGAGAGTCAACAGGGTGAAGTGTTGATCACTCCCATGTCTCAATTTGAAGGCTTTATGGAAATGAGCCTTTGCTTTATGCAGCCTTCGGGGCTGTGAAAGTATCTTGAAGGAGAGCCCCAGTGATAACTGGTGATTAGACTGAGAGGGTTTTGAAGACTTCATATGGACTGTGCTACTTGGCTGCGTGGATGGCTAGATTTGTTCCCTGCTTTCACTTGTGTATTTTGTTTTCCCATAGACCATAATGCCAACTGAAGGTAACTGAGACCTCTTTTGGGCTACAAGGCTGTGACCCGTGGGTGGATGGGGAGGGACTCAGGAGCCTGCAAGGCTCCTTAGTGGGTTGAGCAGAGCACTGGCCGCTTCCAAGCAAGGCAGAGGGCTGTGCAACCTCTTCTTCTGGGAGAGCTCATGTGTGCCTAATTATCACCACACCTGGTAATGACTGAATAATTTGAGGAGATGAGATAGGACTTTTATTTGCGTAGTGCCTTCAGACACCCTTGTAGTCTTCTGTGCTAGCCCAGGAGCGTGAGAAGGGCCTTTCATGTTTGACACTGGCTAGGAATCATCAGTGATTTTGTAATGTGCCCTTGGGGAAGGTGGTAGAGGCGACATTAATACAGAAAGAAGCACAAATTAGCAGGCTGAGCGCTGTGAATACCTCGTCCAACTTTTGCTACAGTAAATGTCATTTATGCTTTTTCTGTGGACTTCCAGGGAAGATGTTTCTCCTATTTCTAGTAGTCTACTTGAATGGGAAGCAGGCATAGGTAGACACTGCAGTCTTATGGCTGAGCTGGTAGAAACCATCACATGGGCTTCCATCATCTGCTTCAGCTCAATGTCACTTCCAGCAGCCACTGGCAGAATGGTGAATCCGGCATGGAGGGCCTGTAGCACCCACTCTAATCAAGTCAATTGCTGGAACACCTGACAGTGACTGTCAGGTTGTGGGTGATTGTGTAGTAATCATCCAACTATGCAGTTCTCATTGGCCCATTTGGTGTATACAGCAAATTTAAATGCAGGTTGGTTGTTACTGGGAAGAGGGGATGTGGAAAAGCATGGAAGATCTCTCCTAGTATAAAGCTGTGCATGGTACCAGGTTTAGGATTTGTTTTCCCCATCACCATAACAAGTCCAATAAATATCAGGCTGGATTAGGAGATCTAGCAAGAATCCTTTTGTACTTGCAGTTTGACAGAGGTGAAGGGAAATTGTGTAATACCAAAGTTACGTTAACATCACCAATTTAGCTAATCCCCATACTCCTGAATCTGTGTAGTGGAGCTAAGTCCTTCCATGCTGCTCTCTATTTGACTAAAGTAAGATCACATTTCTTTTGTCAAAGCAAAGGAGAACAAAGATGCCACTTTTTAAAATTAATTGGTTTAGGATTTTCTAGCCTAGTGAGTTAATTGATTTGGATTTTATTGTGCTTAAAATAATCAACACGTCAGCTGGAGGAGGCTAGAAGTCATGTTCTTAGTTTAAAATGAAAAGGACAGGCAAGGTCTTCTACTCATGTCAGGAAATGAGTCTTGGGTCTAATTTTTCAACATTGACCTATGAATGGTTCACAACCATCAGAACCTTTACAGAAATGTGTTTGAATAATGTAACCTAAATGGGATAATATGTGTATCAGGAGCCAGTAACTGTTACTGCAGATGCTTTGATAGTCCAGCAAAACTTCTGACAAGCTTCACTGGCACAATGTGGGACACACTGAATGAAGGATGACACCACAGAGAAGACCCAATTCAGGTTCAGAAAAGCGCTATATTAATCACAGGCACACATACGCACACTAGCTGGAGGCCCATGCTCCCCAAAGTTTGCACTGGTTTTGGACTTGCAGGATGAGGGTTGTAAAATGCTTGGAAGCCCTGGCTGTGCTTTGCCAGCTGGCATATGAAGTGGTTTGTGCTGCAAAGTGGGCGTGTGTGGATGCTCTACAAATTCAAGTGCAAAGGATGGGGCAGAGAGATGAAGTTTCATGGTGGGTACAGTGTGAAGCTGTGATAAGTAAAAATGTGGTAGTGAATGTAACTTTGAGAGTAATGTCCTCAAAAACGACCTTTATGAAGGGAAGATTTTAGTCTGTAGTCACCTGTATACTACAAGCAATAATCTGTAACTTGTATTCTCCTCAGGTTGTTTCTCTTTGGTCTATTTTCTGGATGTCAGAATTTGTTATCCAGCTAAACAGCTAAACCAGCGCGTCTACAGAGCATTGCTGGAAAGGTCCAAATGTCAGAAACTAACTGATTTATGACAATCCTAAAACCACTGAGCCAGCAGTGAGCTTACAAAGGTTCCTGTGCATGGGATCTCTAGGATGGATCAATAGACTAACTGCCCTCCCCTCCCTCCGGGGTTGGCTGGTTCTGGCACGGGGCACTAAGTGTTTAATGAAATCTAAATAGGATTGTTCTTATTTTAGTTAAAAAAAAAGGGGGGTGGAGGGGTGGATTGTTTGGGGGTTGTTTTTTTTTTTAAAAAAAAAGAAATTATTTTCATTCTTCATGGGTTTTCTGCTGTGTTCATTTCTGTCAGAGTTCACCCAGTATTTGAAGACACTTCTCCATCTTTAATAAATTCTTATCTTAGATTATGGAAAAATATTGATCTGTGTGTACTTAATATGCAAAACAAATACTTGGCAGCTTTGATGATCAACCATCAAAACACCTCAATTTCTTAGTTAAATTATTTTGAAGCTTGCCTCAGGGTTCCTATAAGCACATTTTATTGGTAGGCATCTGCGGTGGTTTGCAACGGGGTTTCTTTGTACTTTGCTTCTTGCAGCATCTCCTGCTGCTTAAGGCTCCCAGAGCCTGAAACGTAAGTACAGCTTTGAAGGTCCTGTGTAGGTGTGTGACACAGGACTGTGGGTGACAAGTGCATGTAGGTAGCTACGCCAGACAGCGCTGCACTGTGTGAACCCAAACTGCATCTCCCTGGGAGTTCCTATATGACTGTGAAACATAGGTGCCCTCCTGTGGGCATCCCGCTGCTCCTCCTTGCTGTATGGAGAGGCTGGGATCGACTTGCCTGCCTGGAGATGCGTTGGTTTAGGTTTTGAGCAGGATGCTAAAGACCTTTTATTATGGGCTTTTTTTTTTTTTTTTCTTCTTCTAAACCCATTCAAACAGCAGGGGATAAAGGCATCCCTCCCTCCAACATGTGTAACAACAATAATTTCAGCAGTTGTTCAGGAAGCCAACTTCTCCTCTCCTTGTCCCAGGAGGGATTGCTATTGCTCTTGGGTCAGGATATGGCCCTCAATATCACAGTAGACATTTAATTGGGTTGACGAATACATGGACCCTCACGCAATTAATTTCTGCTAGGGAAGGTGTGTGAAGATTAGTCGTTAATCATATGTTCTTCAACAAATGCCATTATATGGGAATCCTGAGCATTTTGTTTCAGGGTCACTGTGAATCTATCTGCTTCATCGCCTGCCTGAGCTGGGCAGAAGGTTTGGTGTCAGATTTGTTTGCTTAACCTCAGTATAAGGTTTCCGTAGCTCTTCATGTTCACGGTCTTTTCACGGATCTGTTTAATGGTGAGCGAACTGCGCTTGGCAACCTGAGCTGTAACTCCAACAAGGTGATGCTGTTTGCAGTTATGCGATTGCTCCAATTCCTCTCGCACGCTGACGTGCCCCCTGTAGCACCAAGCAGCCAGAGGCCAAAACTGGCTTTAATCCACCCAAAATAAAAAATCCATGTCTAAATGTCAAGACTTTCTGGAGAGGAGGTGAGAGAATTGCAGATGAATTAATGCTTAATACTGAAACGAGAGTAGCTACACATGGCAAATATGTTTAGCATCTATATTAAATGCCTGCCTCCTTCGTGTGTCATAGAATCATGGAATCATAGAATAGTTTGGGTTGGAAGGGACCTTTAAAGGTCATCTAATCCAACCCCCCTGCAATAAGCAAGAACATCTTCAAGTAGGTCAGGTTGCTCAGAGCCCCGTCCACCCTGACCTTGAATTTTTCCAGGGATGGGGCATCCACCACCTCTCTGGGCAACCTGTAAAAAGTAGAGTTTGCTAGAGAAGTGTTAAGCTTGGCCATGTTTGGTGCACCTCGAAGTATTTCTGAAAGACAAGAAGCATAAACAGCAGCTGAAACACGTAGCCAGATAATAAAAATAGGATTTTGGCATAGGAGTCCTCAGCAGCAGCGCTTGATTGCAGTGCAGCACTGGCCTAAACTTGTTCAGGAGAGCGAACCTCAAAAATGAATTGACGTGAACATTTAGATGAGCGGGTAGCTGAATTTTTTCATCTTTAGAAGAAAGTACTGTTCCTTCCAGCAAAGCTAATTGAAATGTGGCTTCTGCCCATGCAAAGATCAAATTCTGCTGTATTATGTGTATTTAAACACATCTGACTTACTACATCTGACTTTCTTAGAGTGGCACAGGGGAAGATTTGACCATTGAGGTCTGAACATAGTGGAACAATTTCCAGGCTTGGGTGCCTGAAGTTAATAGCATAAATCCTTGCTGAGACACCTAAGCCAGTTGACTTTGGATAAAAAAAAGAAAAAAGGAAAAGAGAAGAAGAAAGGAATTATTTACTTAAGTTCAGCTAGTCACTCCTGTGAAGGTGGTGAGCAATAAGGAATAGTTTCCTGCACGGGCATCTAAGTGTGGGTTTTGTCCTTCAAAGCCAGAGGAAAGCCCTTACTTCCAATGCAATCAAAGGCACTTTCATTGACAAAAGCCTAATTATGACCCTTCCCTCCTTAAAAACGTAAAGAGTAAGTAATGAGGATTATCGCTGATCTGACATCTTGTATGTTCGCTGGCATTTGCGGAAAGCTTTCAAGCAAATGGTGGGGATTAGTGCAAACCAGTTTGTACAGCTGTCTAGATTTTGTTGAATCAGAAGCCCAGTCTGCAGAAAAATATGTGGATTATCAGCAAATTCTTACCTAGTGGTAAGGGAAGATGGGCAGGGATAGATGTTCGGAAAATAGAGAAATGGCCAAAGCCATAGCTGTGGGGTAACAGATATGGGCTTTGTTGCAGTAGTTAGGAACATTTTTCTTTTTCCCTGGTTTTCTTTGTTGTAGAAACAAAAACCAAGAAAGAAACTGAGATTTAGTATTTTTATTAACTGCATTAATGTATTTAATTAATAGCCATTGTTTTGGTATTCCTTTATGATGGGCCATAATTCCTTCAAATTTGCTTAGCAGAAGTTGATTTATGTGCTCATATTATCCAGACCATTGGGGTGAAGACTGTGTTAATGAAAATGCAAAAAAAAACCCCTGTCATGTCTTATTTCTGCGTGTTACGTGGAGCATCTCCATGTAACTTAGTAGCACATCTCCATGCCGTCAGATAAACCCTGAAAGATAAGATCCCCCTGGATTTGAGGTGATGGTGGTAGTGGTGGGCTGGGGTGGAACTTCTGTGCAAGGGAGCGCCAGGGGGGTTTCTGTCCCTGGCCACCAGGTGATGTTTTACTTTTTCCTTTAACCAGAGTTTAGGGGTGATGAAGGGAGGTGAAGTCTTAGATCATTTTTTTAGAGAGTAAGCCCTGGTGAGGACTCAAGGATGGTGGCTACTCTGGGATTATCCCCAGCCTTGGAGTATGGTGCTGGAGGAGCATGTGGCCATCACAGAGGGTGAAATGCAGAGTGAGGCACCTCATTATGTGTGGCTGTGGCAGGGACTGGAGGAGAACTGGGTGGCTGCAGCCACCTCAGTGACCCAGGAGAGTTTGCGTGGCACCGGGGGGCCACAAGTTAGGGGAGGGGGGGAGTGAAAACCCTTGGGAAACTGGCCTTAGGTCAGCTCTTTCTCCAACTGCAGTTTCTTGGCACGGGTTTTGTTAAGGCATGTCACTGCAATTAAATCGCATTAATGTCAAAGAAGCTGCTGATGAGCACTGGTCAGAAGTCACACTGCTGTTAAACTGGCCCAACATTTTGGGATGAGCTTTGGGGCCCAGTGGCTGGAGCTTGGTTTGGAGTAGCTGGAAGCTGCCATGGCAATCATAGGAAGCCCCCACAACCTCTCCGCTTGGAAAGCTGGGATATGGAGAGAGAGAATGTTGTCAGTGGAGGATATTACAAAGCAGACAGCTGTGCTGCAGAATGGGAAACTTAAATGCACTGCGTGCAGCTGCTTCCCTGGGCAGCCTAGCAACAAACTGAGGGAGCAGGAGCGCCAACAGAGCATGGACCTGCACCAGCTGTACTGCACCTTTAGCCATAGTTTGGCTCTAGTTTAGCTGAGAGAGCCCAGAGAGGGTCCAGCTGCCATGGGCTGGGCTGGGGGTCTTGCCTGTGCTTGGAAAAGGGACTTGGAGAGCGTGATCCTTGGGATTCACACCATCATTTTCACTCTTTTATTGCATTTGGTATTTAAGAAGAGGTGTGCAGTTGGGAAGAGGTGAGAGTTTCTCATGCACTTGTGCATGTTCAATGTGAGCATCCTGGTACTGCCTCCATGCACCAGCTGTTGCATCTTCAAACCACCCAAGTGCTCTTATGGTTCCCAGCCACAAGAGGCTTGGGGAAGGCAACAGCAAAAGGCATCGCCACATATCACTTTGTCCATTCCAGTTTTAAAGTTGAAAAGAAGAGATGTGGTATCTTTAAGGGCTTGTTTCTGCTTCAAGCTTTCTGTCTGGTTTTTGACAGCATCAATAGTTTTTCCATGTAAATTCTTTACCAGTGGTTAAATTGCAAGATTGGGAGTGCTATAGACAGAAAGGCGTCTCCTCCCCACAGAGCTGTCGAAGCCGGCACAGTGTCCAAAATCTCATGTCTGCTACTGCTGTAATGAAAGGCTAAACAGAATTACACTGAGTAGATGAACCTCACGTGTTCACTGCTTTGTGGTTGACATCAGCTGGAAGGAGTTACAAGGTTGTGATACATGTTCTTGTTGTGTTCAAGCCTTATTTACTCTCCTGAAGTGATTTTGTCATGATGTTTAATGTTACTATATGTGGATTTTTTTTTGGAGGGACAATTGCAAAGAGCAGGAGTGTATGCCCTTTGCTTCAGCGTGGCTAAACCATCATTCCCCAGTGCAGAAGGAATCTGCGGGAATGGGGCACTGGTGTTTGGGATGGGAATGTTGAAAGAGAGAGTTGGCTGATTGCGTGTTCAAAGCCTATGACATTATTAAGTAAATAAAACAAGTTGCACTAAAGAAAGTATCTGAACAGCACGTCATTTCCTTTGGAGAATAACCCCGCAGGGTGCTGAAATTTGCTGCTGTGGAGCACCAGGATAACCGTGCATCGTTCCTCGCTTAAAACTGTGTCAGGGACCAGACTGGAAAAATTATCTATAGTGGATTTTTAAATTCTCTGTCATCTAGCTGCCAGGAAGGAGGAGTTTTGTGCTATATTTTGTATATTCACTTTGGTCCTGTTTCTGTTTCTGCCCGAAGCTCTCTCTCAAGTTGTTCCAAATTCTTTACCATAAAAGATAATAAAACAGTACAGCACTTCACTAACTGGCATCCAGAGCTGTTTCTTCAAACAGTAAGGCACAGGTCAGTTTGGGAGCAGGACAGCAGTAAGGGAAAAGACTGGGGAAAATTTGCTTCCCTTCAGGGCAACTGGATTTTTGCCATCAGTGAAAACCTGGAATCGACCCGCTGTAACAAAAAAAAATTAACAGGTACTTAATAACGCTGTTTTTTCCAAAGACTCCATGGATGCTCACCAGTAATGACTTACTGTAAGCACTCCATGAACAGCAATGTTAAATCTTGCTGCCTTCTGCTTTGGAGGTCATGGAGAGACAGCTGAGTGAACCTCAGCAGTGGTAAATGCAAAGCATAAAATACTGTCATTGGGCTACAGTAAAGAAGGAGCCAAGTCTTAATCACATAAACAGATTCTCATATACTTTCCCTATGCTATTTTATAAAGTGCTTATATAACTGAAAAGATTAACCTTGGAAAAAGAAGGCTAGAAAAATATTTTTACGGCTTCTTATTTATGGCTTTACTACGGTCGAGGAATTAGTTTGCATTTTACAAAGCCAAAAAGTGGGGGAGGAAGAAGGAGGAGGGATCTGAATAAGGAGAGGTATTTGCACGGCTCTCAGAATATTAAAGAAAAACTAAAATCCCGAGGAGTTACCGCTGTCAAATGCAGACAGGCAGGCAAATCCTAGACTGGAGCGGGACTCAGTATCCAGGCAACGTCAACATTTTTTGCTAAGCTACTGCCAGTGCCGCTGACAGCTTTTGCCACTTTATGGTCACATTAAAAAAGAAAATGCCTGACATCACTGAAGTTCTTAGAAACTAATTTCTCATCCGCCCAGCAGATGCGAGGCTCAGCAACATGCGGCACATGCACATCTTGCAAAAATTCAGAGGGAAAAAACCTTTGATGAGTTAGTGGCTGGGAAGGTGTGGGGTTCCTTGTTTCTCTCTAAACCTGGCACTTTGTTCTCGCCAAAGTTTCTTGTCCTCTCCCTTGGACACAGATACTTACTGTGCCTTAGGGAGTGGATCACATTTGATTAAGCCGTTTACAAGCAACTTCTGCCACTTCACTATAGGTTGCAGGATTAGAGGAGACCTTTGCTGTGCTAAGAAAGCCTCCACTTCTTTTCTAGTTCTTTTTGCATGATGCTAAAGCCAAGGGGCTAAATGAGGCTAGGAAGTTCATTAATATGCTAATAATGTTAATATATGAAGGAAAAAAGTCCTTGCATTTGGGTAAGGTGGTAAGGGGTAAGGTGGGACAGATGGGTGCAGAAGACATACAGCCCCATGGGCTCAGTGCCACGAGGCTGTAGGGGCTGTGCTGCAGGGCAGGTAAAGAAAGGACATCACTTTGCTGTGTCAACTTACTGAAATGCAAGTATTTTTCCTCTGGAAACATTAATACAGTGAAGCTGAACCTTTTGTTGGAGCTGAAAAGTTAAAACTGTGTTGAGGAGCCAGCCTTGTTCTTCACCACGGACCGACACAGGGAACACTGAGCACTCCCCCAGCTACATGTTTTGTGCTCTTGGAGAAAAAGCAAAACCGTCATTCACTTTGGGAAGTGCCTTGTGACAGCGACCAAGAAAAGGTTGATAAGACACATGAAGCTTCCCGATTGTTAAGGTCAAATAATGCAAAAACCCAGTAAAACTTGTTGCTAAACATGAAGATGTTTAGCTCGCTGCTCGCTAAGTAGCTAAGCACAATAGGAGGAGACGCAGGGGGAGCTGCTAAGCTGCAGAAAGTCTTTTGGACTCTGTTGGTGCCCGACTCCATCCGTCCCACGCCCGATTTTTGTGGGCTGTGATGTGGCAGGTTTGTGTGGGCAGGGAGGGTAAAGGCTGGGGCAGGAGCATCCCCCCGTGCTCCCGGCTCCCCCAGAGCTTCGTGCATGACCCTGAGTGGATCTACTACAGGTTTTGGTGAAGTTTCACTAATTACTGTAGTTTAAGAGTGTGAATTTTGTAGCAGGTGACTGTAAATAGAGAAGGCTGAAGGGTTCAGGAGGAATTTGAAAGGCCTGATTTAGGCTGCTGTTGCTGAGGGCTGTGACTCAAAATAAAGACCAGCAGGACCTTCCTTGTCAGTGCTGCTCTTGACGCAGGAGCTTGTGTTACGTCTTTTAACACGTTGTGCAGGAAAAAAAAAAAACACTAAGAAATTAATATAAAGACTTCTTGAGAAGCTCAGTTTTGCTGCCAATGAGCCTGATTTTTGCTAGTGGAGCCGGTAGGAGTTTGGTCTCTTGGGCCGGGGGCTGATGCTCTCTGCCCTGCGTTTGCATTGCACTACTCCGTGCAATTCCTGAAGACACCAGGGTTTTGCTGTTTGCCTTTGGACGTATAGGCTTGTAATGGATGTAGGCAGCAAATAAACAGGAAGGAAAGCCACAAACTTCTGGTCAGCGTAAATATCTCCTTCACCTGCTGTAGGTCTTTGTTTTCTTTAAGATTTTTAATTACCTTTCTGGTTAATAGGGGCAGAAAAGGGGTTGGTCTAAGCATGAGACTCTTGCAGTGCAGTAACACACAGCATCTGACTGATGTGAAGCTTTTGCAGAGATGATGTGAGTTATCTCTGGTTGTGCAGTGGCCCAGCAGCAGAGCTGAGAATAAAAGTGAAGTCTCTGAACTCCTTACTCAGCCCCATTTCAGTGTTTCTTCCTCCCCTCCTCTGCTCTATCAGTATTTCATTATGACTGGCAACAACCTACCTGGTTTACAGGAATATGTAGCTTGGAGCAATAATTTCTGTTCGTCTCTATTAGCACAGAGTTTTTAATATTTTTTTCTGCAGTGACACACTTGCAAATAAGATGACTGTCAGTCTTGCCAGGCCTTATTGCTAGCTGCCAAGGGGATGATGGAAGATTTTTTTTCCACAAATATGTATTATAGAATCATAGAATCATACAATGGTTTAGGTTGGAAAAGACCTTGAAGATCATCGAGTTCCAACCCCCCTGCTATAGGCAGGGGCAAATTATATAACTTATTATTTATGTATTATGTAATAATAACAAAAGCATTCAGTCTGTAACACTGATTATAGTTTTTTGCAGGCTGTTTCAGGTATCGTTGAGTCCAAGAGCCAGAATTGCACCAGGCTGCATTATGGAAAGCTCGTAGGACTGTGTTAGAAACGTGCCCCTGAAAATGCAGTCACCCAAGGGAAGGAATTAGGATGCAGGATGCTTTTGGGGCAGACCAAGAAATTCAAGAGTTGAACTTTGTGCTGGTGGATATATCCAGAGCTCTGTAACCATAACACTGAGTTTCTGCTTTGATTCTTGATGTGAAATTTAAACTGATTAATGATGTAAGAGCTACTTGGTAGAGTGCTTTCTACTTTAAGCACTGAAGCCACTGCAAGATGCTGACCTTTGACAAGATTTGGAAATCTGATCACACTGTACAAGTTCTGGTCATCCATGATACTAGTTTAGATCATTTTCAAATGACTTTACAACGTACAAATAGTAGTGTGATTGGCCCAATGCATTGCTAAGCTGAGTCGCCACTAAAAGAGATTTCGTTGTTCCAGAAGTCTCTCCTCAATTTGAGGCTTGATGTGTTTTGATGAAGTGAACAGGGAAAGATGCTGGCTGCAAATTAATTGTCGGCCTGAGAACTGTGTCGAGCTGGGATGTGCCTGAGCACTCGTACCTGCCCTCTGATTCACAAGGGCATCCTGAAACCTAAATAACCAAGGAAGTGTTGCTCAAGGAGTTATTGTGATATTGCCTCTTCCCCTCTCTGTCTCTGGCTTTCAGGCAGTCCCCCCAAGGACACAGCTGACAGCCTTTTCAGTCTCTTCCTTTATCATTACCTGTTGTGAAAAGGCTTCAGACTATTTTTTCTGCTGCCAGGTATTGTGTGTGCAGACTGGCAAGGTTGGCTTTTCCAGGAATATTCTCTTACTGCCTTGTAGCTCCCAGGTTTCCAGCCCTTCTGTGATCTAGGCATAACGACTCAAAACCCTTTCTCTGGTTCATGTCTGCATTGGTCCCAGCCAGCCCACCGAGATTTTTCCCACAACTCTGAACTTTACTGTGCTTGGTGTTTTCACTTGCACAGTGGATGAACAGGGAACATTTTACCACCCAGTCTGTCCCACACAGTCCCTTGATTCACACCAGCTTGTTGCTCCCACAGTCGCAGCCACTTCCCCGCTGGATGCTGTGGATGTGTCAGATGCTTTTTTCCAAGTTACCTGTCTGCCAGTTACACAAATTGGTAGATTCATCAAGAAATGGGAAATATCGGGGCTTCGATGTTTTCTAGCTCATTGTAGACATTAAAACAATGCCAGTTTTCCCTTACTTGTCCACTGCCTCGGTCTTTGTCCCTTCTGTACCCTGGCAGATTGCTAAGGTACATCTGTCACCATTTCAGTAAGCTGCAGGGTCTGTCTTTCTCACTGTGCTTTCATCTCTCTTTAAAAGTCAGCAAAGTTTCTTTTGCTGTCAAAATTGCTGTTTGATCTGGGTGCATAAATTCTCAAAACCGCAAAACAACCCAAACCAAAAAAAAAACCAACCTGGAAAGAGAAATCAGAAGGATTTTGAATTATTTCTTTTGCAGACCTCATGTATGTAGTAATGAATGTTTCCTCCTCTATACTCCCGTCTGCTCTGGCAGATCTTCCATAATCTGGGTGACTAATTCTGGTAATCTCTTTGGAGCTGGGGCATGTGAGACAGCCACCTCATGCACACAGTGGTTTAACGCAGTGTGAGCAATATGTCATGTTCTTGCAAAGGAAGGAGCAGAGCTGTCAAGTCCAACAGACCTCCGTCTTGTTCTGTTCCTCGCCAGCCTCATGCCAGCCTGCTTACTCCCTGTGCAAAGTCACTTACTCCCTCTGCAAAGAAGCTACAAACCATGGTACTTACCTCCCTTCTGCTGAAGACGAAAAGGTGCTATATGAGATCTAGCTGGTGGTGGTTCTCGAGATGTTTATCTTGGGAAGTGAACAGAGCTGTTTTGCCAGTTGTTCAATTATTATGACATTAGACTATGCAATGTACTTGGGTTTATTCCTTTGCTTACAACTAACGATGCTTCAGAATCATTAATTCGTAGGAAAAGTAAAGGTAGAAAATTAAAATAGATCTTGGTGTGGGGGTCTTTTTAGTGTGTTTTTTTATTTTTAAATCCCTTGTATTGTCTCTTAACCGCCAGATGAAGGCCCAGTGTATTTGGCTTGAACAAATAGACCGATGGAGCTGGCTGCAATGCAAAGAGGCTGTGCAGGGCCTTGGATGTCAGTGCAGTCCCTGTCTGCGCACAGTGGATTCCTCCCTTTCTATTATAATCCCCTTGCTGGAGCAATCCCACTTGTAGTGACAATGCAGTGTTGGGTGATCCTTTAGGAATTTCCCCTTCTGGCATTACGCCTGCATTTAGTTCATCGGATTGGGATCCAGTCCTGTGAGATGTCCTTAGTCATTCATGTAAACATACTGTCGGTGGCTATATAATAAGTAGTTAAAGCCCTTCCTATAGATACACCAGCTAGGCATCAGGATTTTGTGAGCTTTGAGTTTGAGTTCAATGAGCAATTCAGCTCACCACTGGTCTAATGGTACAAGACGCTGCTTTCACCATCAACAAAATGTGTGCAATAGTTCACAGAAAATATCCATTCCATGTAAACACCTGCATTAGATACCCCTATAGGTAACCTGAATGTAGGCCTCAGGCTCTCCTGCACCATCACAGCAGCTAAGAGCAGGAGAAGCACCCATATACTAACTCCTTTATCCTTGAGCTGTGGCAGACTTGGGGTTAGGAGTACATGGGGAATGGTTCATTCTTCTGGAAGTTGCTGCTCTCTTGCAGCTGAACCAAATGAGGTCCCTCTTTCATCACTGAAGAAATTAATCAGTGAAGTTGCTGGAGTCAGGAATGAGAAAGGCTTCTCAAGCATTAGCTAAGCTTTTAGCTTTTCAAGGTGTGGTTCAATTTTTTCTTCAGTTAGCATTTCTGCATTGTCTCACATGTCTAATAGGATGCTGCTGACCACTGTCTCTAATTTTCTGTGTATAATATATATAGCACATATGTCTGTTATATCCACTGTTGCATAGGGGTGGATCATATGTGGGATGACTGTCAACCCCAAAATTGCACTGTTGGCATTTTTTATTGTTAGGGAACACCTAAGACTATTTTCAACCAAAAATAGCAGATAATAATAATACCGAGTCAGCAGAAGAGTCTCTTTGTCTTCTTATTTTGTGTGTAAGCAAATTTCTTGGCTTTAGCTGTCAGATGCATCTGCTCATTGTGGGGAGCAGAGGGATACAGAACTTGAAATTACTTTGAAATCTCATCATCCCATCTAGATTTTAGGATGAGGGCATTGCTTCTAACGTGCACGTTGGTCACTAAAGTTGTATTATATGATAACTGTGCCAGTGTGAATGTTAAAACTGCAGTAAATGTGTGTGAAGCTGGTTTACTGCTGACACTCTTACTGCTTCTGAATTGCAAATGTGGTGGCTATGGCTGTACAACAAAGGGATGCTGGCTGGGTTTGCATAGGGTTGACATCCAAGGACAGCTGAGGATTGGTGCAAACTGTTGCTAATTCAGTGAGTTTTCATCTTCTCTCCAAATACATCTCCTAAAGCAGAATCAATGGAGGACTATAATTCCGTGGAGTTGTGGTACTCTGATACTTCTTGTATTTTGGGGTGTTCACTATGGGACAGTGATATGAATTTCAGTCTTCAGGTACTGGACATCTCTAATGTATCACTTCCTTGGAGTAATTTCTGGCTTTATTCATTTGCCATCATTCAGTTTGTGACCCATTCGGTGCTGGCTGAAAGACTTTTTCTTTAATTTAAACTGAAGGGGGTATTTTGTTCAGCGTTACAATGCCCATTACAACTTTAACATCATTTAATCTGTTCCAATCCTGCATGAGAAGTGAGGAAGAGGGAAAGAAAGAAGAACAAGAAGAGGACGAAAAAGAGATTTGTGATGTTCCAGTGAATCCTATCTCCTCAAGGTTTTGTGGATGGATATGGTTGAAGGACTTGATAGAAGCAAGAAGAAAGAGAAGCGTGAAGAGATGAGAAAAGCACAAGTGGAAAAATACTTAGAAGTATTTCTAGAAGGAGCTTTATTGCCTCTACTATTCTTTTGTAAAAGTTACTGCAGAGATGTTTTCCTTTACTGAGAACTTTTTAAATTTTAGGAGTTGTGTTGTCACACCAGACATCCTGTACTTGCTGGATCAAATACTGTTTTGCTGTTTCAAGCACAGCCAGATTGCGGCGCATATAAGAACAGCTCCATTTTTCACATTACGAACTGAAATTGCTAAAGAAGTGAGAGCTGGAAACATATGCACCACAGTTTATTAGTAGGATGTGGGGAAATTATAAAATTATCATTTGGATAGGATCATAGTCATCAGTCCCAGCTTATCGGTCTTTTGGGGTAGGTGCTCTGAGCCTGAAGTATAGTATTTTTCTTACTAGAAATCACCAATATGCCAATGCTACCATCACTGTTACTCCTATTCCTGCTGGCTCATATTATAAACTCTGGAAAGGTAGGATAGAAAAACATCACATAGACGCCAGGATGTAATTTAGAAGTAATTTACCAAGAGTTCTGGGGAATCTAGTGTGCACCTTTGGGACTGCTAAAAAGATGTAAAATTAAACTTTCAGATTTTTCGAAACCAATTTAGTGCCAGCCTGACAGCTTCAGAGATTGAAACCTTTCTTAATGCACAGTGAAAGCAGCATGAAGTAGTATAAAAAAAGGGGGATAAAGACAAAAACTCATTGCAGGGAAACACTTGGTTATGATTATGGGAAGTAATTGAGCCCAGCTTGGAGTCATAAACTTGCAATTCTTTTATGGGGTGTGAGCTGGACTTGGACCAGATGGAGAAAGTGGTAGTTTGTATTTCCCTTTGAAAACACAGGCTGCATGCTCTGCTCAAGCAGCCTGCAAATGGTGTTCAGACAAAACAGGCTTTTTGTTATTGTGCATTGCATCACTTGTAGTCTTCAGCAGGTTTTCTTTTAGATCAAAGATCACTTTTACATATTTATTTGTGTGTTATTCTGAAATATTTTCCAGGTTTGCTATTTATATTAAATATGGTCGCAGTTAAAACCAGTCTGGTGTTGTGAGGCTTGTAAGCATGGCCCAGCACCACTAGCAATGAGACAAAATGTTTAATTTTGCCAACATCAGTCTGTAGAATCGAGAAGAAAAATTTAGAAAAATTCCAATTTAGGGAAATTTTTAAGGAGAACAAGGCAGAGGAACATGATCCATGTAGAAATGCAAACATGATTCATGCTTTACCCTTCTAAGGGTGGATCTGAACTTTACTTCTTTGAGTAATGGGAAATACAGAAGGAATTTTGAACAAGGGAATTATCAGCAATGAGGAAAAGGAAGTATGTGGCTTCGCTGATTTGCAGCCTGAAGCCAGTTGAAGCGTTAATTGTCACTAGGGGCATACATATTCTTTTTAGTCTTTCTATTTGGTGCTAAATAAGCTTTTAAATTTGAAGGAGGAAAGTATTTGTTTTTTCCATTTTCACACCAGAATAAAACCTGATAGGAGTAGCTGGTCACCACTGCTTTCCCTGCACTCTGCTGCTGCATTTGTACATCAGGTTAAATCTCCTATTAAAAAGGCAAGTGAAGAAATGGTTCAAAATGGCAGCATTGAAAGTATTTTCACCATGGCACAGAATTTACACCTCTGTGAGATGGATGAATCGGTTTGTGTTTCAAAACTCTGACAGCTGGGTCAGACACCCCATGATGGCTGCGCTCGGTTGGTGCGATGGCATCTTCCGTATTTCCTATCTGGAGACCAAATCTGAACACTCAATACCCCATTCTACCTCGTGGAACAAATCTTCACATTGCATCCAGAGAAAGGAAGATTTTTGCTATGTTTGTGCCTGAAGAGTCACGTTAAATCACTGGGGGGAGGTAAAGAAGGTGCTTTTATCCTGAGAGGTAGAGAACTGAAAACTAAGAAGCATCGAGAAGAGGGAGCCCGGCCACGGATGGGGCTTTTTTGGGTTGGATTGCAGGTGACTCCTGCCATGAGACTCCTTTCCTTATGTGGCCCTGTGAATTAGTGAAAAATAAAGCAGGACTTTTATCTTTTCTACTTTGTGTGCTCCAGCCTCCCTTTTAAAACAAAAAACAAAACAGGTGGCTTAAGGGGAGGACACTTCTGGGTGGGTTGGGCATGCAGGCAGCTGATGGGATAAAGGCAAGAATTGGTGTAAGGGAGATTTCCAGGAGATGGAGGTCTTTTTTTGGCTCTAAAGCCTTTTTTAGGCTCTTTTTTGGACTTGACACTAGGTCATCAAAGTAAAACTGTCAGAGAAACAAATGAGTTGGGGCAAGAGGGTGCTGGGGCTGGAGGCAGGTTGGCGAGTTGTCAGCGTAGAGGCTGCTCTAAGGCCATGAAATGTCTCAGCTCCGGCCAGCTCAGCAGATACGGCAGGACTAGGGAAGCATTTCACACACATGCACGAGTGTTTGTTTGCTCCTTCCCCCCAAATAATTTTGTTAAGCCGTCCAATGCTTGGTACGCAAGCCCGCGTATGGGTTTTGGAAGGGAATGGTGTTAACCTTAGGCAGCTCAAGAAACATAATATGCTATAACTAATTTGGGAGACTTTAAAGTAATTTGACAAGAGTCCGTTTCATGGCTGTTTGGAAAGGATTTGTGTTTTCAATCTCCAGAACATAGATGGCCCCAAAGGAGCTCTTCAAAGCCCAGCTTTTTATTATTAGTTTTATAAGATCCTTCCACTGGAATCATTAAGAAGATGTAATATCTGGTGTAAATGTGCTAGTATCTGTTAGACCATTAGCTGTGGGAGACAAAATGATCATACTCAAAGCACTTAGTGCTTTTATTAACAAATTACTGTGAAAGTCAGTTGTTAAACAGTGTTGTTTCGTTTTCTGGTAGCTACGTGCAGAAACAGTAGGGTCTTGCTGCTTTCCATAATAAGGGGAAATGAGCCCTCCTGGTGCAGTGGCCCTGCTTGAAAAGGTCATCAGCTACTACTTATCCTTGGCCTCTATTAAAAAGGGGGCTGTTTCCGTGCTGAAGCAAGACCAATTTTTATCTCATTAAAAAGGGATTTAAATTTTTTGCTTTCTGATGACATTAAGTCATTCTCAGCAGTCCTTTGACCACTGAAGAATGAGGAATGCTTTTCTAAGGAGGGGAAACTTGAGGTCCAGATTGCATTGGTGTTGTAGGCAGCACTTCTTCTGTCTTTGGCCAAGTAAAGACTGGAAAGGGAACTGGATAACTGTCTTCAAATATGTCCGGCTGCTCCGTAGCAGAAGGCAACAATCTGTTCTCCATGTGCATAGTGAATAATACAACAAGCAGTAAGCTTAAATTGTGGCAAGTAAGACTCAATTTTGATACTGGGGAGCTGTTTTTCAAATGGGAAGGACTGTGAAGGTCATGGGTCTCATGGAAGTAGCTTGAGAGCTGGCCCATGACACATGCTTATGGTGAGAGCCAGAGCTTGTCGCACTACGGCTACTGTCTCAGTGGTGGTGGCATGAGCATGGCAGAATAAAGGGAAGGGACAGTGCAGATGAAGCTTGCAGAGGTAAATGTGGTGGTCACAGAAGGCCGGATGGGGTGTGAAGAGCTTGACGCTTCCTACAACTGTGTTAAAACAAATATTTAAGTAACACTGACACTTTCCCCTGCCATTCCCTCAACACTTCTCATTGCTCCACCTGCTTCTCCTCTGCACTGGGTGAACAGTGAACTTCAAGGGAGGGGCTGGAGAAGGGGCTTTCTAAAAGCACTGTGCTGACAGGCTGTTTTATGCCAAAGATTGTTATTTGTTGAAAAGCACTGGAATCTTCACTTGCAGAGCTGAAACAGGGCCACAAAGATGGGAGTAAAAGAAAGTAGGAGGACAAGTCAGGAAGGGAGAGGCTGGGAAGAGCCTTAAATGAATCATTGTGGTTTCTCACTTGCATCTCAGTGAGAGCCCTCTCTGGAAGGTAATTAATTGTCTTGTTAATAATTTGATTATTTTGGTCACTAAGCAGAAGAACAAAGGTGCCCTCTGTACTGTCTTCTTCCGTGTTCTCCATAGTAGTAGCTGAGGATGGCAGAGGAACCTGCTGTCATCTCTGCACCTTTACTCGGGGTTCCTGAAGTCCTGGGACCTCCTTGCATTGATGCCTTGGTGACAGCCATCTTTCTGAGAGACCAGAGCTGGCAAGAAATCTGTGTTGATAAAGGTCTTTTCTGCAGTATTCAGGCTGTTTTTTCTTTTCCTTTCTAATGACTTTAAGTCCCTGGAGCAATCATGGACACGAAGAAAAAGTCCTGCTTCTTTGGAAAGGAAAAAGGTGATGTGACCTTTAATTCCTCCTGGGAATTAAAAAAATAAGACTGTCATTACTCATTTAGGGTTTGATTTTTGAAAGATCTGAGCCTCAAGTTCCAGTGATGTCCAGAGGAAAGGCTGGTGCTCTGTGACTTTAAAAAAAGCTTTTGATTTAACAGAACATTTACTGTAATCTCAGGAAGGTTGACTACAATAGTTTGACCATGTCTTGGTTCATGCTTGCACCTCTTTCCAGCCACTCAAGATCTAGCTCACACTGCTCAACCCTTTCCTCAAATAAACAGCTCTAAATGTACAGACTCGGAGCCTAACGTAATACACCCCGGCCGGTTGGGATGAGCAACAGTCCTGTGAATGTTTGTCTCATTGAAAAGACCACGAGGTGGATTTCAATTGTGTTACTAACAGCCGTCCTGGGTGCCTTTTGCTTTGCAGACAGCAAATTTGAATGGAGCAATCTATGCAGAGCATATAGATATACATAACATGGGTAGGGCACGTCGCTAGAGGAAGTCCAGCCCATCACTCCGGCTAGGGTTTCCAGAAAGTATCAGCCTTCTTTTTATGAATTGGCAGAAGCTTGTGCCATTAATCCATTAGTCATTAGCCGCGGAGGGCTGGGCGTTTCAGAGCTCATCGATAGGCAGCTGGACTATGCTGTCGCTGCGAAGACCCAGCACACATGAATCAAAATAGTTGGGTGATGTCATGTCAGGGTGCGAGTGTGCCCGGGACGCTCGCTGCCAGGAATTGTCTGTCCAGGGGTGGTTTCTTTTTACAGCCTTTTTAAAGAGTCATCATGCCGAGCTGCACATGACAATTCCCTTCAAGAGGGCTTGTGGCTCCTTTGCATAGTTAGTGTTTTTTAAACGAGGGAGCTTATCAGGCGGTTCCTGACCTTTTCCGCATGAGCTGATCTGCTGGGTAACTTTGCTTCGGTCTCTGAGGCTTCTGACGGCTGACGGATAAGAGCTCTGCGGCTGCAAGCCGGGCAGACTTTGAACTTCTCTCCGTGTCCGCAGATACTTGCAGGCAAGTTACTGTATGCTGTAATTAAGACTGGAAGCGCTTGGCATGCGAGGTTTGGCAGCCTGCTGCAGAGCGGCTCTCCACGAAGACCACAACCAAGCACCTTGGAGCTGAACCGCCGGCGAACTGGACTTATTTGCAGCCACACGGTCTTTCTGGAGCTTTATTTTCTCACACCTGGGCGGTTGGTGTAAGCGACACCTTTCCTTGCCCCTCGTGCCGCTTTTTTTCTTCAATCCTGGGCATGACCGACAGCTGCTGCCGCGTGAGCGCATGTTGCAGCTCATGAAGCGTTTTGGTAGCTTTAGAGGGAGCAAGAAGAGAAAGGAGCAGTGCAAAAGCTCGGAGAGACGTCAGTCTGATCCTCGTGGCCTGTTCGGTAGGGACCCTCTGCGTTACCCATCCGAAAAGGAGGGACATTGGTCTTTGGGAGAAGGCAGTGGGTGGGGGATAATGAACAATCGAGGAACAATATTGTGCTTCCCAATTTTCATTGACTGAATTGTGCAGCTGTTGCATGGAGGTTGTTTCTGTGTTGGTTTGCACCAGAGATGAACATCTGAGCTGACACCTGTAGCACATGTCAGATATAACCTTTACGAAAAGAGTGACGTTGCAGGAAGGTTTACAGTAAACACCATGAAATAGATGCAGAAGGGGCTGTTGACTAATGTTACTTTAATTGAAGAATGGTAACTAAATGCTAAGTTGGGGCTAACACTGCATATTGAAAGATGAATTTTAAGTAGAGAAAAATTGCCTATCAATCAGATAAGTAATACATTTAAAAACATATCTTTCTGATACTGCAGTTGCCATTATAATTGTGTTTGAGTTGCCATTAGGGACCTTTCTTTGTTAATCAAAAGCTTTTCCTGGTCACTGAGTGTTAACTCTAGTCCAGGTGCTGAGTTGTGTGTGTCAGAGAGTCTATGTATCATGTAAGGATCAGCTGGCCAGGAGACAAGGGGTATTCCGACAGGATCTGGACTTATTTCTTAAAAATAGTGAAGAAATGCTTAATGCATTTCCTATATGGACTAATGGTAGCTGTTTTATAACTCTGTGGTTCCCTGAAGACCATGAGTGCTGCTGAGAGATTCTGTTCTGACTAAGAGGTTTAAAAGTGGTGTTACACTGAATCAGCCGGATAAGTCACAGTTTAGAGAGGCTGACTTGTACAACCGGTAGGCAAGGCTCTTTTTCACTCTCTATTGGTCAGGAGTCACTGCGTTAAATCCAGCTGAATGACGAAGGTATGAGTGGTGTTGGACCATATGGATGATGCGGAGAGGTACATACAAATTTAGTGATGGCAAGTTGCTATTGATGGATGGTGGCTGCCCAAAAGGCTTGTTTTTCTATTATTCAATATTTTGCAATTTATTTAGTTGTTGGTTGTGTTGGTTTTAAGGTGTCCTTCTTGCAAATCCTTCTCATTTTGTTCCTGTTTTGTACAGTTAAGTGTTTTTAAACCTAAGGTACTGTGCCTTGTTCTGCATTCCCCTAAATCCGTCTGAGGGTTTCTGCTAGAGTGGTAGTGTAAGGTTAAGGTGATGTGAATGAGATGTGACCCAGGTCTTTGGAGTTTCACAGTGTCAGCAAGATGCACACAGACAGGTAACAGAGTTTATGCAAGAAGAGGGGAAAATTTAGATTACAGATTGCCCAGATGTAAAATTTATTCCCAAATTTCTAATTAAACCCCCTAAATTCTCACTTAGGCAGAAACACATGTGTGATTTGTTGAATGAGTGATTAATGGCACTTTGAGCCACTAATTCATTCTCTTCTTGTGGTTTCATCAATGAGATGGGAATAGCCAACAAAACGATTCACTGCAGGAAGCACCAAACATAGTGTTGCAAGTCTTCTTCAGAGTCTAACTTTAAACCCCGTCCTTCCCTTCCTCCACAGAGAAGATAATTTGTCCTGCACCAAGAGTACTGGCTATATGAAGTGTAATGTTTGTGACAGTTATAAAAAAAAGTTGAAAGCATAATGCCAGAAATGCCAAAAAATGTGCTCCTCATTATCCTCATTCCCATTAATCCAGCTCTGTAGCCCACTCCAGTGGTACACAGTGAGCATTAAGCAGTGTTTTTTGCAGAGTATTTACTCTACAGACTTTGCAGATGCCACTCTTGTAAAAGCATGACCTGGTCAGCTCCCTGCATCGCGTTTTCATCATGAACAGAGAGCTACCAAGTCACAAGAGTGGGGAAAAAGCAAATGGGATGTACCTGTGTTACCGCCTTCCTCAGATGCGCTGCTGCAGGGATTGCCTCTGCCATCCCAGTGGAGTCTGGATTCCTTTCGGGAAACAGGTTAACACTTACAAATGCTGCTTTGGTTTTTTTTTCCCCCAAATGGCCTTAATTATTTGCAGGGAAATGTCAAAACAAAAGCTTTGCATTATTTGCTAGATTTAATCTGTATCTTCTAGCTATTACGCCTTACTAAATACTTTCTGAGCAGCTCTCAAGGGAACCGCCAGCGCACAGCGGGTTTTATGATCAGTATTAGTGGCGTGCAGGAGTGTTGGTAGCAACCAGACTTGGTGGCTCATCGGATTTGGTCATGGACTGGTGCATCCTCTTTAGTTGCCATCTATCATCAGAGATGAGAAATGACTGACAGCAATCCAACATGAGCTTTCCCACCCCGCTCTCCCAGGGTGGCCATGCTGCCACAGCATCCTCACTGTTGCTGAATGAGCTTGGATTGTATTCAGAAAGAGGTGGGAAAGGAAAGAAGAGGAATAAAATCCCCTGATGCCTTGGAAAAGGGTGCTCTGTCACCTGGACTAGTTGAATCTAGAATTTCTGATTTTTCTTGTCCATCTCTACAAGTCTTTTTAAGGAAGAGTCCTCTCGTCATTGTAAATAGGATTGGGCCAGTGCAGCCTCTCATCTTCTCAGGGGCAGATACCATCAGGCCACTGCAACTAAAGTTATCAAGAAGTACTTTCTTCTGTGTATCAGTTGAGCTAAACCCCATCCTTCCTCTGCACCGGTGAAGAGGTTCGCATCCTGGTAGAGAAGTGGAGGGTGGCAATGCCAAGGATGGGCATACCTGCAGCTCCCTGTTTTTGGAGCCTTACAGTCTTTTGATGCCAAGTAAACAGCAAGAGGAGACCTTAGTATGGGCAAACAGAAGCAGAGAGTGCACAGAGAGGGGAAAGAGAAAAGTGTGGATGAGCACCAGGAGCAAACGAGAGCAGGGAGAGCTGTGGGACGAAGGCAGAGAGCGTGCAGCTTTGCGCGGGGAGAGGAGCAGCCAACAGGGAGAGACCTCAAAGCTTGAGCTATCCACCAAACAGCAGGGAAGCTGATTTATGCAACATGATTTTGGCAGGGCTGAGGACTGAGATTATCCAAAATTTCTCCAACCTCTGGATCGCCACCATGGAGTTTCCTCCTTCCTATTGCAGTTGCTGCTTGCCTGTGCAGGGTTGCTGGCAGCTTCTCCACCTGCCGGGACTTGCTGCGTCCCCATGTGTTGTAAATAGATAGGCTCTGTGGCATTTCTGAAGGGGACAACTCTTTGGCCCCAGCGAGGCTAATTGCTCTGCCCTTTAAAGGACACCATCTATTCCGTGAAGGATTGAATGACACATGCAAAAGGGATAAAGTTAAAAGCGTTTCTTCCTTACCCGAGCCATGAGTGCCCAGCGAAGGAACTGCTCTGCAGCACACATGGCTGCCGTGACCCCCGGCACTGCCTTGTGCCCGGGCATTTAACCTCAAACTGCTCCTTTTGGAGACTTTTAGCTACGTGGAAATGCCCAGGAGCTTCTCCTTGGCCATGCTGCTCCTCTTGGGATTTGTTGCTGTGGATTTTAATCAGCAAGGGCCAAAGCTGAACCCCAACAAGCCGGGTCCAAGGGGCTGCAAGCAAATCTCAGTGCTGCCCCTTGGCCCCTGACCTGTCCCACCTCAATAACTCTTGAGGAAAATTTCCCTGCCAGCTGTTATAATTAGCTGCAAATTAGGACTACATTAGGAGTGAGCCTGCTGAATGACATGGACCCCAATACATACACGTGTAAACGTGCTTTGCCCCTCTCCATGTGCATGAATCCGGCGGTCCTGGTGCGAAGGGCAGGGACTTGTCCCGAGTTGCTCCGTAACTTGCTGTAGTGCACACACTCAGTGCACACATTTTATCTCGTGTCCCTGCTAACCACTGTGGGATGGAGGGCTGCTGAGGCTCTAGAGCAGGTCTGGGAGGTGCTGTATTTTAGAGTATCTTTAAATACTCAACTCAAGAGGAAATGTCTTCCCCTTTCAGTCAAAAATGCACAGATCTTCTTCCATAGCTTGACATGGTCCTTCTGAGACACCTGGAGTTGGGGGTGAGTGTGGATTGCGTGTCAAGCGGAGAAATTATACTCTTCCTTCCCAACAGCAGAAATGTGGTGACTACATCAGTGATCACCACATGGAGTTAACATGCCATAGGATGTGACCAGCTCAGACAGCAGTCCATGGGCAGGGACTTACACCAAGAGCAGGTGGTTCGCAACCTCTCCAAATGCAAATAGAAATCCAGGGGATGCTTCAACCTGGCTCACATCATCATTGGTCAGCACAAGCAGGGTTGTGGATAGTTGCATTGAGAAGAAGGGACAGAAAACATGCGGGAGAAGGATGGAGAAGCGACTGCAAAAGGAGACAGGACTTGATCTCCTGCTCCTCAAGCTTGGGGAGCTGCAGCTCATCCAGTGCTTTGCCCCAAAGTGTGTGATGCTGCTTGTGGGAGGACCAGAGCTGAGATTTTTTTCATTCTGGTGGGATGTTTCTGTTATGAGGCAGTGGGGGAGAAACCATGGTGAAAAAAGTTCTGGAGAAAAAAATGAAAGTGTGGGGGTCGCTGCATATTCCAGCGGCTGCCATAAGCCAACTGAAGGAGCAAAATCCTGTCGCTTCTGAAAAGCAGCTTAAAACCACCAGCATCAGAGACTGGGCATGACAAACTGAGATGGCTTTGGTTTGTTAATGATTTTCTCTACTGGTTTTCATGCTCTGTTGAGCTGACAGTGATTTTAGAAAATGCTCAGTACCGATTAATCTTGTACTACAGAGAGCGCTGAGACCTGGAAGCTGTGAAATTTCTATGGATGGTTGTGAGGAAGAAGAAAACCAGTGATGAGCCTGATTAAATGTTTGAGACTTTTATTTTGACATTTTCTTCTTCCTTATAGTCACTGTGATGCTGCTTTCTGGCACATCCCAGCTTTGTACACAGCTTTGAAGCATTCTGAATGAGGGAAAAGGACTGTGACCATGAAGCAATAAAATCAGCAAGGTATTTTCAAGCAGGTACCGGTAAATTCAAGTAGTAATAAACCCCAGAAAACCTCCAGTGACATGGTGGAAATTGAAATGGAGGTATATTGAGCAGAGTGCTTTGCCCCATACTCTTCCTTCGCTCACTCCCTGGTGCAGAGCCCAGAAGCATCCTTCTGCAGTCCTTTGTGGGCTTAAAGAAGATGTAGACCCTTTGCCCTCACAATGAGTTGTCTGAGAATGCAAACTCTCCAAATAATTTATTTTCAAAGAAAGTTATTTTTGTCTGGAGGGCAGGCTATACATGTGAAAATACAGTATGTTCTCTTGAGGCACAAATTTACAGATCGGTGCTGCAAATGAATCTGCCCACCGATGCTTCTCCCCAGGCCTGCTCCAGGGAGCTCTGTGCATCTCCTCACAAAGTTTGATCAAAAATACCTATATTACTAGAAATGACTGAATTACTCAGCATTGACATGCTATTGTCAACAATGTGGTGGGTGAGACCAGCAGGGCCAGTCTCCTTTTCAGCAGGCTATTTTACAAACTGTACAGGTTTTGGGCAGGAAGAACTCCCATCTGGAAGGAGGCCATGTGGTTATGGTCACTTCTGATATGTATATAAGGCTGGAAAACTATCTCAGTTACCTTGTCATATAATTAACTATCATCTGATTCATTTCTGAGGTGAAAATGATATAGATAAGATTTCCATACATGACATTTCAACTTAAAGAATGCAGCCTGGAGTGTCTTCATGCTGAATGCTGGAGACTCACAACCTATGTGTCAAAAATCACTGGAATTACTGATTTCCATGTATGATCAAAATTGCATTCTCAGCATTATTGCACCAGCTTTTTTTCTTCCTTCTTTCACTTGTACTTTTCAAGGGCTCTGACTTTCAGAAGAGTATCTGTATAAGAAGCTTTTGTCCTAGTCTGACTTTCTCCTTGATTTGAATGTGCTAGCTAGACCACAATTTATTTATATTTGCATGCATCTATATAACAAATGCTGTTGCCAGACTTTAAAAGCATATTTCAAGCCCAGAACTGTTTTCACAGCCTAAAATTCCACTTGACAGTAGCAATTCGGTAGGTGGTTACTTTTGTTTAATTAGAAATCAATGTTTTGGACTATTGACTCCTTGCTCAAAGTTTCAGTGAATTGCCCAAGAGCGCAATTTCAAAGATGTCGTTAATGCAGTTTGTTTGTCGGGTTTATTGGATCAGCAAATCCCAGGAATTACCAGGATTCAGCTGTTTTCTACTTTCACCTTTATTCTTGTCCAACCTAAAAGCAGTTCAAGGACTTAAAAGTGCTCAGAGCGGTGGGATTTGACGTCTCGAAATTGTTTTAGCCATTTTATTGTCATTACAGAGTCGTACTGAAATGCGAAGGCTTAGGTCTCAAGAGATGAAGGGCTGCTCTCTGAGATATCATTGTGCGGCTGGCGGGCTTGGCTTAGAGGCTTGAATTCTCCGTGCCGGAAGGGTCATGCAGCCTTACTTGGTTTAAGGACAGACCCCAGTGCTGCATCGCACGCTTGCACTGAAGAGTTCCCGTCCTGTCCTTTTTCTGCTCTTCCTTTGATAAAGTTGGGGTGATTTAGCTGGAGGAGGGATGATAGGATTAGCTGACATTAATTAAGAGCATCCTGTTGTTTCTTCAGAGTTTTTGCCAGGCATTGGGAAACAGCTGCTTCCCAGTGCTGTATTCTCCATGGGGTAACAAGGACCATTTTGACATGCTCAGAACTACAGTCGCCGGACTGTTTAACAGGTCCTGCCCATCTGGCCTCGTGGTTTTATTTCAGTCAGTGCAAGAATTACGACAGCATACGCAGGATTCTTGCGACAGTCCTGCCTTTCCTGGAGGGTGATGCTCCTGGAGAGGAACAGATGATGTGTGACGTCTCTGCTGCTTGCATATGGTATAATTAGAGATAATAAACAAGAACGGGGCAAGAAATCAATTTAAGAAATATAGATGAGGGAGAAATGAGATGGAAAACCACCCGGAGACATGAGTGAGATGAAAAGTTTGCAAAGGAGGGGTTCTTGCTGCAATAGTGGCAATGAAAGTCGGATGGGTGTTCAGAGGTGAGGATTGAACCAGCCTCCTTGAGAGAAGGACCGAGTTGAAAGGATGAGAAGCTCGAATAATGTTGACATTTCCCAAAGGACATACCTGAATTTAGGGATTGTCAACACCCAGGGATCAGTATGGGGACTGATAAGGTTCATTAGTGAGATGGATGGTGGGTGAGACGAGCCTGTGCAGCAGTACACACTGGGCACCGATGACTGACTCCCAGTGAGAAGGACTTGAGGGTTGTGGTGGATGTCATCTGGAAAATGATCCCCAAATGTGCTGTCATTACCAATAGAGTGAACCACATACTGTGCTACATTAGGAGGAACAGAGCAATACAGTCAAGGGGGTTATTATCCTTCTCCACCTGGGGCTGGTGGGGCTGCACCTGGAATAGGGTGTCCTAATTCTGGTCCCGTTGTCAGAAAAATGCTGGGGAACTGGAGAGGGTTTCCCTGGAGGACTACCAAGATGTTTTGGGACCTAGAGCATATGGTTTGGGATCTGTGAGGAGAAGTTGAGGAAACTGGAGTTTTTTTGTTCAGCAGAGAGAAGGCTAAGGGGCAATTTAATAGCAGCTGCAACTACCTGAAGGGCAGTTTCAAAGGCGATAGAGCCAAACTCTTCTTAGTAGATGGTAAAAGAGGGAGTAAAAGAGAAGAGAGTTTGGCTTAGAAAGGTCAGACTGGATGTTGGCAAAAGCTCACTTAAGAAGGTGGTGCAGCATTGGCACAGGTAACCTGGAGAGGTTGTGGCCTCTCCATCCTTGGAGGTTTTCAAAACTCAGCTAGCCAAAGCCGTGGCTGACCTGGTCTTGGTTGATACCAGACCTGCTTTGAGTGTGAGATTTGAGAAGAGGCCTCCAGACGTCCTTTCCAACCAACGTTTCTGTGATGCTCAGCTCTTCAGTTGCAAGGAAAGCTGAAGTTGCAATATCCTGATTGTGCATCTTTTCCCACCCAGTTCTCAACACTGGCATACAACTGCTCTTCTTTTGATAAATTTTCAAGAACAGAGTGACTTCTCGGGTAGAGGCAGCTAGGGCTGCTTGTACAGCTGATTTGTATCAGCACACCAGTAGGAGGAGACCCCTGCAAAGCCCCGGATCAACACCAAACCGTTTATTGGGCCAACAAAGGCAGTGAGATGTGTGCTTCATACAAAAGGCACCCGGGCTGCCTTCTGGCTATTTCGTATACATTAAGTGTGACCTTGAGAGTCCCAGGCAGTTATTAATGCAGCCCTGAGCTAAGCAGTGTCTGGGCACCCCCAGCTGCTGCCCCACTTAGGGTAGTGTTCATTTACCAGCCGGAGGAATTGCAGTGGGACTTGGTTTGTATCAGCTATCTGTCACTATAGCCACTCTTCACTTAACCAGTCCCTCCACTAAAAATAGATCACCTTGATCTCAAGGAAAGAAAACCTAAGGAAATCAAAAGGGGCAGTGACAGCAGAAGCTGTAGAGTCAGCTATTCACTGAAGGCTGGAGCATTTGAAACCTCTTATAAATAATCTATCATGTAAAACAAATATTTGAGGGGAATCTGTTTAATCCAGAAACCCCACGGTGTCAGTGGGTTTAAAGCTTTAGTAAAGGGCATGCATTACTATTTATCAGAGGAATGTGTTTGCAGTTATCACCCAGCACACAGGGGATGCTGAAAACCTTGTGGGATGTTGCTTAGATTGGTTAAGACGTGTAAGGCATCTTATCTTTGGGTAAGCAGATCTGCAGCTCTGTCATTAGACCTGATAGCCCTCTATGCTCTTGTATGTAGGTTATCAAAATCTCTACTCATTAATGAAATTGTTACTGGTATCTGCAGAAATCTGTGAGGTACCCAAACCTGAAAAAAGCTGAATACTGTTAGCAAAGTCACCACTATCTCATGCTGAAGTTAATGGGAGCTGAGTGTTTTGGCACCTGATAGGGACAGGGAAGTCTGTAAGGGAAGTGCAAATGATACTTGATCTTATTTTTCCTCCAAACCCAGCTAGTGCTTACATCTGAAGGGAACGGAATAAATCCTTGTGAAGACAGGGCAGTAGGTGTGAAGGCAAAATAGCAACAAGATGAAAAGCTTGTTAAAGAGCTACAGAATGAACTGAAAATGCCTTTGATGGGGAAAGAAACGAATTTGCATGAATGTAGCTCATATATCACAGGCAGTATGTATGATGCTCAGGAAAGGGTTAAATTAGCTTCCAGAGATGGCTGGAATTAGCATCAAGTTTTCAGCATTATCAGTCAGCAAGAGTTTGCTCTTGATAAAAGGCCAGATTATTTTAATGACCTTTTTGGGCTGACAGTTTGCAGACATAGCTAATATTGAAATGTGTAGGCACTTAACTGCCCCTGCCCTGTATATTCTAGTTCTTATTTTTATTTAGTATTATGAATTGTATTTTTTATGTTTAGTACATCTTCCTAGAACTAAGATAAACAGCTTTCGATGGTGACATGCACTGTGCAGAGGGGAAGCAGTGAGGGCCAGTGCTGACCCCCAACTCCCACCATTATTTTCAAGCTTAAAGCATATTATTACAAGGAAAAAAAGTAGAATTAACTTGTATTACATACTTTTACTTCACTTGAGATCCACTGCTTTTACGCCATCCGGGGATCTGACCTCTTCACTGGGTGCTCTTTTTAATCAGCTTTGGAGCCACGAAGAAGCTGCACTGCAAAGTAATTAGAAATCCTGAGTGCGTTCCCAAACAGGAGGCATGGACATGTGAAAATAGAAACTTAGGGTTTTTTACACTGAAAAAAAATTATTCATTGAAAAGGTCCAGTGATACAAAGCCCATAAGCCTACCCCGGGCATGAATCTGGCCCGCTTCCACTGTTCTTTGGAGAGTGAGAGCTTCATCAATGTGCATGTTTGGATAAGTGTCTCTAATACACAGCCGTTAATGAGAAGGAGATGAGATCAAATGAACCTTGGTCACTGTACGTGCTCATTCAAAGACGTGTGTTCATAGTCTGCCTAATCTCCTGGAGATGTTCGTTGTTGTTACTGGAGGTGCTAGCACTATATACACCAAAAGGCAAAAACTCCCGCAAATTGCAGGAGTTATTGCCAGCAAATGTCCTTTTACACCCAGCTTCAGCCTGGCAGCAGATTTGGCACAGATACAAAATTTGCTGTAGGAATGAGCAGAGTTCCGGGTACCGGTATTCTCCCCATATGATATCTTCATGACAGTAAACTGTTTTTTACCTCACTTAGCTGGCAAGGCGGTTAGAAGTGCTTCTTCTGTTTCTAAAGTTGCTTCCAGTGAGCTGCTATAAAATTCTCCTCTTTACCCCAGAGCAGGTGACAACTTTCTATTGCTGTCAGATTTGGGTTTATTTTCTTCCTTCCTGAAAGGATACCAGAGTTTTCTTTTCTATCAGCCAGGTCCTTCTTTAAAAGTTTATGGACATCCTTCCTGGCAGCAGTAGTAGGAAAACTAGAACTTGAAAAAAAACCAACACTTGAACTTAAAACTGAAAGGTTGTAAACCAAGGCTCTTATTGTAAATCATTACAGATTTTTCCCCAAATAAACACCAGTCTGATACAGAGTACAAAGCAAAGCAGCAAGTTCCCTACAAGAAATCCCAACAGCATAAACTAAGCTTGAGATGTAGGAGACTAATACAGAAAAACTGTAATACTCAAGATTTACAAAACTAATCCTGACTGAGGAGACTCATAGAGAAATTATTATGTTATGGGAGTGAGCCACCGGCTGAAAAGAAAGCCTACTACAGAAAACATGAGTGAGCAGCACTCTTTAATTACAAAACTGTTTGGGAGATCGAGAGACGCTGCTTCTGTTGGAGGGAGCTGGTGGCTGGTTGGACCCCCAAGTGATACGCTTGGTGCTTGCTCTTAGCTGAAAATTAGAACTATGAAGCTACATACATGGAGGAAAAGTCAGCTTAAGCTAGAAAATAATTAGACTGAAGAAATCATAATAGCAGAGGGTGCAGGGATGGGCAATAGCACGAGTCTCCTTGCAGCAGAACAGCTGCCAAGGCAGCTTCACGGCACTGCCTCAACCCTGGGTGGCCACATAGACATGAGCGTGCTTCTACTGCCGTCCCTGCTGTGCAAAATAACCCTACAGAAGCCAACTTTAAATTAGCTAATAGCTAATTTAAAGGACAATAGTAGCTTCCTAACTGCCCTATAATGGAGTTCTTAATTTACCTTGCTTACCAGGCAAGTTTTGCAGCTGTGCTGACATGGCTTATCCAAGGGTTGTGTTTAAAGGTGACTTGGATACACCTTCTCTGCATTGCAGGCAGTGCAATTCCAGCTTGCTTTTTCCTCCCCACCTTCTTTCCTGATAGGACTCAGGAATCCGCTGGGTTTGATCCTGTCACTGGTGTTGCAACATCTCGTAACCATAAACATGCCACGTAGGTTTGGACTTGACTCTTCACGCTTCTGAAAACAGCAGCCTGAGCGCTCCTGTTCTAGATTCCAAAATCAACACTAAAAGGAGGATTTGACCTCAAAAGGTATTAAATACTAAGTGACAACTGGTGCTTCTGAAAATCAAACTTAATGCCTGATGTCTTTAGATCTTGTTCTAAGGCCTCATCACAGACACTTCACTATTTGGACTTGAGCACCAGCACATATTGACACACTTAGCTGACTGAGAGGTTTTTGTTAATAACATGGGTAACTCTTTGTCATTGTATTATTTGCTTAGTCGTAGATCTTGGAGTATCTTTAAAAGATGGGCACCGCTGGTATAATTTTACAAATGGTAAAGTTTAGGATACAGAAAATTAAGTGTTTTATCGTAATCATAGTGTGGATGGCACTAGAATAAAAGCACCTTCTGCTTAGGTGCAAGGTTACATTACTATTTTTACTGCTTTGAAATTCTTTTTCAGTTAGAACACAAGAACAAATGTACCAGCTCAGGCCAATTATTGGTCCAGATCAGTCTCTTTTTGTGCCAGTTGCCAGTAACACAGGAACAGGGAGAAGGATAAGAACAAGACAGGAATGTGAGGATGTTTCCCATTACTCTCTCCCAGCCTCCAGCACTTTGTGGCTCATGTCCTGAGCTAAAGCTGGTGTTTGGTAGACCTTGACTAGTTTTTCTTCCATGATCTTGTCCAATTGCATTTCAAAATGAAACTTCTAGCACCTACAACAGCACCTGTTCTGCTGTTTAAGAATGTAATATATCAGAAGTTTTTCCTTGTATTTGTTATGAGCCTCTCACCTGTTACTTTCATCTGATGCTCCCTTCCCTGTTTGCCATCTCCATCCCACACCTGATTTTACAGACCTCTGTCATATCCTTTCCCTGCAGTCTTCTTTTCCTAAACTGAATAGTTACTCCATACCTTCAATCAACCTCATCAGCCTTTTCTGCATCTTTTCTAGTTTTATCGAGTCCTCTTTGAGGTTGGTCAGTAGAAACCTGTGGTCATCTATTGCAGTATATAGCCTGGACTCAGTCTGCACCTCTGTGTTATGAAGCTGCCTTTCAGCACAGCCCATAAGTGACCAGTTAGACAGGACAAGGCCGCCACTGGTGCCACGCTGGGGCCTGACCACTATAGCTTACTCCAAGAGAAGGCTACTTTTATTCTGCAACCCATCCACTTACCTATGTAGACTGTCCACTCATAGCCAGACCCTTCTGCATGTAACCAGAAGACTTCTCTTGGCCACCCAAGTGGCTGCTTAGCTGAAAAGAAGTGTGCTTGGCCTTTGTGGTGGTTTTCTCCTATACTGATTACAAGGAATGGCTACATTGGCAAGGTGGGACATGTATATAAGGTGAAAAGCATTTCTTGGCCCACTGATAGGATTAGGAAGGGAGCTTTGTAAGAGCTGTAATAAGGATAGTCAAGAATACTTCACTATCTAACAGATGGGAAAATGATAAACCTGAAAAATACTATGATGACATTTATCTATCTGGAAGATTTAACTCAATAGCTGGATTTTTTTTTTTGCTAAGAAAGGGCAGAGATCAAACTATGAAGACAAATTCAACTGTGTACATGAGAGTCTGTAGTAAAATAATTCTCTGAAAAGTGGAGTTGCATATTTATTATTTCCTTGGCTCGTGTCTGACTATCTAATCAGTCTTTGTACGTGTCAGCAGCACATCCATAATAAGAAAGTGCTGTGTGGATTGTGTGAACTGGAATTAGAGATGCGATAATCAGCCAAACCGTTGGAGACAATGTAAAGGCTGCATGGCATTTGCATTCCTCTAGCTGAGGAAAAAATCCTTATATGTGCAAATGAGATGTTGGGTTGTTGGGGTTTTTTTTCCTTTCTGATATGTTATAACTGTGGGCAAATTGCTTTCGGAGCAGTGCTTCCCTGACAGCATGCCAGTTCACACTGGGGTGCCTCCACGCCTGGTTAGACCTGTTCCAGTATGGTGGTGACAGCTATACTGTATTCAGTTAGTATGTGAGGTGATGTGGCAGATAGACGCATATAGATGCATATATGCCACGGGGAAAATCACTGATATATAGGTAGGCTCCCATAGTCCCCAGCAAGAACAAAGGACAGTTTTGTGACGAAGAGACGACAATTGGGATAGAAAACCTGTTTTCCCACCTGTACAATTCTGATAATATTGATCCATCTCATCAAGATGTTGTGAAAGCAAGTAATAACTACAAAGGGAGCCTCACTTTGTGATCCTCATACTGCCTCAATGTACTAAATTGTTATCAATTCCTTAAGTAAGCAATCTGCCTGTCGCCCGGTTGTTCTTCTGGCCAGCCTCAAGGTTTTCTGTCTAAATCCTGCTTGACTCTTATCTTCCCATATTCTGATTAGCATCACAGTTATCAAGGTATAAGGAGAGACTGAAAGCAAAAGGCTGATGTTGCAGAGGGAAAGTGTGAAGTGCTGAGCAGATAAAAGCAAGGTTAGAAGTGATGAGTAGGACAAGTTCAGCAAAGTCTGCTCCTAAATTTAATCGCAGCCCTGTATGGCTACCATGCCTTTCCTGCCTGGAGGAGGAGAAAGGCATGGGTAAGCCACTGCAGTGTTGGACTTCAGTCCCTATGTCCAGCCCCTGCCCATACTCAGTGTCCCTCCTTGCTGCGGCCAGAAAATGAGGCAGAAATAGGTGAGACTTAAAATGTAGAGTTTGTTCACTTCAAAGGTTTTTGTGACAAGAGCTGTCCTGATATACACCCTAGGGCAGACATAGCTAATCAAAACTATTCTTTAGTGTATATAGTTTTAAGCTGTTCCTGGAAAATAATTATCTATATTTGTAAAGTGATATCGTTCTATATATTAAGAGCGTTCTCCTCCCAAAAGCTGTTAATCAGCTAAATTGAGCTGGCAGAAGTTCTGCCTGTTTTAATGTTTCAGATAACTATAAGTTAGATTAAGTGCCACATCACCTGCAATGGAGCAGACTTCTGTCCCATGTTGAGTTACACAACCCAACACGTAGACCCTCCTGCCATGAAAAGCTGTATGTTTAAGTTCTCAGGACTACAACCTGAGAGAGGAAGATGGAAAAAAAATCCTATATGCAGGTCTAAAGGCATATGGAACAAGTCTATATCCCTTTTTCAATTCCTAAAATTAAGGCTTATTATCCCAGACCAAAGCTACTCACTGCTTAGACCGTACTAAATGCTGTGTTTAAGTGGCAGGTGTCAGAGCTCATCCCAGCTCAATGCCATCTTGAAGAACAGGAAATATGAAGGGAGCTTCAGTGCCTGCAATTTAGGAGACAGTTTGAAGAGCACATAGTTCAGACACAAGAACACACTGTTCACCGATGGATTGGAAACAGGAACTCACATGGAAATCTTGGATTTATTCCATTATCTAACAGCAAGAGGATCTTTTCAGGACAAGAAGATGCAGGGGAAGCTGATTATGTTCTTTGCAATAACATTCTTCATCAAAGGCACTGAGGAGGTGTCTCCTTGTTAAACCTTGGCCTCAAGTTGCACCAGGGGAGGTTTAGATCAGATATTAGGAAAAATTTCTTCACCGAAAGGGTTATCAAACATTGGAACAGGCTGCCCAGGGAAGTGGTGGAATCACCATCCCTGGAGGTATTTAAAAGACATGTAGACATGGTGCTGAGGGACATGGTTTAGTGGTGGTTTTGGCAGCGTTAGGTTGTTGGTTGTACTCCATGATCTTAAAAGTCCCTTCCAACCTAGATGATTCTATGATTCTAAACAGATATGAGAAGGCAAATGTAGTAATACACTGAAAAAGTATCAAGTCTCAGCTCTGTGTTGGCTACTTGGGCATTGTGAAGGATGTAAGAACAAAACAGCTGATTGTATTCAAATGTAATATTTTGCATTTGATGAAGCAGACTGATTCCCTCCTTGCTCTCAGTTTCCTAGACCTCTTTTGAACCTTGAGAAAACACTTGACAAAAGAAATCTGACTGATGCAATTTTAAAACCCCTTATGAGAGGCTGTTCAGAAAAATGAGTTGTTACAAGAAGAGGAATTATTGTAGCAGATGAAAATCAGAGTTGTCTTCGCTACACTGGTAGCTTGAGTTTCACCCCAGCTGACTCCCTCTCACCCGCAGGAGTTTCTAACTTAGATTAAGAGATGCTTTAAAGCTGAGCTGCTTTGCTCAGCGGGGAGTGGGGGTTGTCACTGACATTCAAACTGGAGCAGGGAGAGTGCATCTGAATCACAGGGGTGCTGCTGCTGCTGCTGCTGCTGAAGTCTGTAGGTCTTTTTTTTTTTTTTTG